>CM039679.1:185604422-186044135 GCA_022537955.1 Schmidtea mediterranea | reverse complement strand
AAAAAAGATGAGAGATCAACCCTAAGAAATCCCAATGAATATATGGTAAGGTATTTTGAATTTACACTAATATTTCAGATTCATAACATGAAAACGAACCAGTAGCGGAATTGTTCAGAGATTTGGTCCATCAAAGGAGTGAGTGTTCAAAGCCAAACTATGTCAACAAGATGCGGCGCCAAAAGAGCCAACAGAGGTAATCTGCAGAGAATCGGTCACGAAATGTCAGATCACGTGAAACGGGCAATAATCAGGAGGATTACGGCAGATAATCGTTATAATGGTGGAATCTAGAATGGTATACTTGTTCTCATGTAATCTAATGTAGGGTCAGCGTGTCGAGGAACTGCCCACATCGAATGCAATCAATCCCTGAATCCAAACAAGCAAATAAAATGTTACAGAAGTCATTCTGATGCAATAGAAGTGGAAAGATTGCGAACGATAGTCGAATCAAATGAAAGCGGTAATGCACAACAACGTATGCACATGCTGCAGGAGAACGGAGATGTTCTTAGAGCAAGATAAGTATAAATCAATCCAAGAACGAACAGAGAGCAGAATGGCAAAGACTATCAAATGGAAAGAGGAAAAGAGATCCAAGCAAGATGGGAACGCCGAAGACGGAACCACAGAACTATAAATAAATGCATGAGAGCAGTAAATGAAAACAAATGCAGCACGGCGGAGCAGGTGTGGTTTGTGCACAGCGGATGGTGACGAAACGAGTGGTCACGAGGTACGGTATGCTAGATAAATATATATAAAATGTGAAACAAATAATGGACTAGTGAAGAGAAATAAACGAATCGCAAGAATTTAATCAGAAGAGCAAAAGAGAAAAGTACGAGAAATTAAAGAGATTAAATGAAATCTGAGGAAATTCAAAACGAGACGAAAACAACTAGCAAAACCTCTCAAAAGAGGCTATGGCTATCGAAAAAATCGATATCCAAGAGGATCCGTCCTGAGAAAGTTAGAAGAGAAAATCGACGAGAAGCACGAAACACGACAGATGAGCAATGTCAAACAAAATTAGAAAAGAGATGGCCACAACTAAAAGTATGGTGTATATTCGATAAAACAGAGAAGCCACACAAATATTAAAAATTAATATGCTTGAGTACAATAAAAGACGGGACAAACGGATCCAGAAGCACGAAATAAGTGAAATTAGCAGCTGGGAGCGAATTATTCAATCATGTGATATGACAGCCGAATTTAAAACGCCACCACTGAGCGACGAAGATGAGTTTGGAGGTCGCAGAATTTAATTGAAAATAACGAGTGTTAATGGGAATTATTGACTGTAAGTAGTATGAAATGATATAGAGTGAAATGCAATAAACAGTTTATTGAGACATTATAAATTCGATGAAAATTACAAAATTCAGTAGCTCAGGCGTATCAACTTGAAAAAAGGCGTATTACAGCTGGATTTGGAAAAATTTCATCATATGAAAATATAGAGGAACTCAAGAAAATGAAGCCGGGAAATAGCAAATCAAGAATCCAACATCCAGAAATTCCGATGCAGAATAATCCAATTAACAGGACAAAGATACACTGATGAATTGTAACAATGGGTACAAGAAAGATGGGAAAACGGCCGAAAATAGACAATTTTATATACCTTGATGGCTGAAAAACTCAGATCAGTGTATGCATTGGTAGATGAAATGATGATGCCGTAGAAAACGTCAATATTTTATCACTTGAAGGAATCGACTAAAGAAACATATTAGAAGAACCCTAATAGGATATTAAATTTGATATTCCGAAAAGCGCAATTATAACCAAGTTAAAATGATGCGAAGACTCCTTATGAGAGAAAACAAATGCTATTGTAAACAAACAGATTCCCCAAATGAGAAATTTATCGATCGAATATATTACCAGATAGGCCTGTACTTCGGATGAAGCATTCGTAGAAAAGTGTGAAGATACTGAGATTATGACGCTAACGGATGAACGAGCAGGTGACTAATCGAAGCTATGGCAAACTGATCAGAGAGCGCTGAGAAGTGAGAAGAACCCGATATACGATGAAAGGGTAAAGTTACTAGATGGTTGAAAACAATTGATCGAAGTAGACCCAGATTGTAAAGTGTGATTGATTTAACAAAAATAATCGTCAACAAATTTTGAAGTTTAAAGTGAGAGAAAAAGTGATGACGGAACTGAATGGAGGATGTTGAATTAAGTATAATGAGTGAATTTTTTTAGAGTGAAAGCGACAATACTCACAATATAGAGTCTAGGAGATATGGGATGATGGACAAACAATAGAAGGTCATAGTCTGATGGACGAGCCAAATGGTGGAATCAAAGAAGCGAAAAGACAGAGGAACGAAGAATAATAGATTCCCGCAAACTAATTGGAATAAGTAAATGATGGATCGAAGTATTTAGAGAATTAAGTACACGTGTGGAGAGAAACGGAGGAGTTTATACCTGAAAATGACTATTTCTTGAAGCGATCGAGATTTGTAACAAGGCGTGGATAAAAACTGGGATGAGGGATATTAGTCTCGTTGGGATTAAAACAGAAAATGTATATCCAAAATGGACTCGAATTATATTCCGAGCGGAGATATCGTAAGATTTGTTGAAAGTAGATCCCAGATGAACTGTGTAAGGAAAGACTTGCTGTTTACCTGGATGAACTAGAATGGCTAGCAGAAGAAGATGAACATATTACGAGACAGAGTAAGGTGGGCTGCACCAGTTCAATGGAAAATTAGCAGATCTGGCATGAAAAGTATAAAGGCAAAGCCCAAAGAAGGGAATGACAAGTATATCTAGTCCAAAGTTCCTATACCGAGACCGGGAGGTTTATCGGTAAAAATGAAAGTGTATCCAAATGAGGACGCGAGTGGTGTAAAAAGCACTCATATGGGAGTATTTTCCATTGATTTGCAAAAGGAATAATGACAGTAAAACATGGCCCATTTTAGTTCAGAAAGTGAACTATGTTCGCTTTAAAGCACCTGGTACAACCGGAAAGATGATCATGGTGAACTACATATGAACCGATAAACGAAGCACATGTTATTGAGAAACCGAAAAGACATGATAAATAGCGCATCAGGATATCACCGAAATTTATCGACCAGAATATCGGGTAGCAGGCGATACATCAATTTTTATTTAAAAATAATCTGCTATTAGCTTCACACTCGAAGTGGAAGGAGAAACGATATATTGACAGAAATCACGAATATTTAGATTACCGAGAATTGCGTGTTAGAGATATACGATATTCCAGGATCAAGAATTTTTTACTTACGGATATGGACTGATCTTATCGAAATGGATTAACTGCAGCTAGGCAGAGACGCAAAAAATTAAATGTAGAGAATTAAAGACTATTCTGAGATGGGGCGTAAAAATCAATCCACAGACTGAAGCAGTCGAACTAGTCAGAAAGGATAATATGGATTCATGCAGAACGACTTGAGAATTTTGAGACAACTGGTTAAAGATAATCGAGGAATCCTGACCGAAATGTAACTGCTTGGTATCCAGAACAATTCGATGAGTAAATTCGAAAATGGCGAAGCGATATGGGAATGGGCAGAGGAAAGAGCCCGAATAAATATCGATTATATAATTCAATACCTCAGAATAGAAACCGTAGGAGAGAGAGGAGCATGTCACCAAAGATCAAGAGATTTAAAAGCAAAGATGCCATTATTCGACATTATCTTTTCATTTGCAATATGAAGGGAGATCCTTAGATGACGATTGGAAATCGAGTCACTCCAATCATGCCGAGAATTACGTAAGTATTTTAATGCTTAATATAAATTGCAGGTCAGAGAAAACTAATCCAAAATGGCGAAAAACGGAAGATCATATACGATCACAGAAATAGAGACAGTCTACGAACTCAGAGTAGAAGAAGAAGTGATATATTCGAGATCAGTTGAAGACGAGATGTATACGATTCTTGGAAAGAAATCATGGAAGCCGTAGCAGAAAAAGACAACGGAACGAAGAATTCGGGCGATTTATTGTCAACTAATCACTGAAACTGATCAGTACTAACTCGAGTAACGAGAAGGATTTACTGTGGGGCACAGAGAGACCAGCTGAGAGTACTAGAAGCAGAAGACGGATCGGAAAATGTACGACAAGCGATTAGCAAAGATGATGCCCACTACCGGACGAGTGGATGTGAATTGGATACCTGATAGAGGAGCACGACATGAGAGATACTAGCTAGAAGACAACGCAGTATCTGAAAAGAGGCCGGAACAATGATGATAATAAATCGAGAGGCAGACGAAAAACAAATCCCGAATAGAACCAACGGCCAAAATCAAGGAACAATTACAAAACGAGAGTACAAATAAACTGGAGAAACTCAACCAAGTGCAAAACAAGTTGCATGGCGCAGGAATGCCAACGAGAGAACAAGGAACGCAGTGATAAATGAATTGTATCGATGTACTAGCTTTTGGCTAATCCACACACTCGAAAAGAGTGTTTGATGGAGACACAACATCCGCTAGAAGCGAAACAATTTATGGACAACTTGAGGCCATTATTACAAATGAATATCGGATAATAAAGTGAGACATGACTTTATAGAAATGTCCGCAGATAATGATAACAATTGGTGGAACAAGTTAGTAAAGACGATCAGATGACCTAGTCGATTTATAATGGTAGGTATGGCCTATCTAGTTTAGTAATTATGATCGGCGACTGGTTATATAAACGAATGCCGAAATATACTGCAAGATGGAACACGTGTTTTCGATCATCCGATATATATTTAGAATTAATAGATGCCGTTTGTATTGCGAGCAAGGTGGATGGAACTATTTATCAATGCCAGCAAGTAAAATGATTAGACGGAAACGATGCCAAGCAAAAACGAAGAATGTTACTGAGATTGAAGGGACTATCAATATAAAGTGATCCCCGCACAGCAAAGCAGTAAGGGGAGTTAATACAGGCCAAGTATTGACAACAGTACTAATTTGGATGATGTGTATAGGAGGAGCCAATCATTTTTAGTTTATGATTGTGACGATATAAATGGGTCAGAGCATATTCCTTAAAGGACACCGGAAGCAGTGGTAAAGCGGCAAAATCCAGAATTTGAGGACGATTGGCAGTCCAGATGTTATCCATTAGACGTTTATCAAGAAGCTGAGTTTTATCAAGGCAAATATAGAAGGAATGTACATACAAAAAGATATTTGCATATTATTGTTGGACAGTAGTTCATTATTACATCGAATCATCGACCAGTGAAACCGATCTTCTAGTGGTAACATTAACGTCGAGAGAGTGTAAGATGATTTTCAAAAATGGTAAAATCGTACTTAAGTACAGCAATTCGAAATAGCAGCAGAAGCCGGAAAGATAAAACCTGACGAGATTGTATTATACAGTCTGGACGATAATAATGATCAGAGGGATCATGTCAAGAGGAGATATATATCGTTACTGAGCGAAACTGGTAAAGGAGTGGTATTGATCTGAAAGCTATCAAACGAAACTGGAACAATATCAAGGATATTTTCGATCGAATCAAGACCATGACGAGAATATCAGAGTTGTTCTTGCATCGATAGATCATCGTTATACTGGAATGTCAAGCGTTTGACAATATAACGCAGCCGATAAAGGATTGCGGACTAACGATTATTGAAAAGAACCAGCATTTTGAGGAAATCCAAGGAATAGTGTATCGAGAATTCCTGGAAGAGAGCAAGAGGATGAACTATGAGAGAAATTTGATTGCAACTCGACAAAATTTCAAGACGAATAATAACTTCAAAGCTTGAATCAGGAGGACAGACCCCAGTAGTTGGTTGTATCCAAAGATAGCGGAGGTGGGAATGAGATTCATAAAGAGAAAGACACGTCAGCAAATGCGACGAGATGGTAATGGTGAACAATAACTAGCAAAGGCGATTTCCTATCAATAAAAGCCATCCCGAACGCCAAGAGAGAAGCTAGGATGCTAACAGGAGATAAAGGTATATTTATATTCCAACAATAGACAATGAGATTTCTTGTTCATCTGGATAACATAATAAGAAAAAGTTTATCAATGATTTATTACAGAACGACTGCGCTTAACAGAGAAATATTGAGAACGAATTATGCTTATGTCATTACATCCAGATAATTGCGATGCCGTGATTGACGTTCTCAAGAAGGGTCAGCTGTTGGAAGAAATGTTGGGAAGCGATGTATACGTATCGAATGTGAGAGAACACGGGCGGAGACGACCATAGAGAAAAATCATCGATACCAAGTGATAAATGTGCAAACGATATTAGAAATATGTGCACAAAGGGAGAATTAGATTTGTACATAAGCTGTCACCAGAAGCATGAATCCAGTAAATTTTATCCGAAATTTATTCAATTGTAGTAATGGTTATGATGGATCCGTTATTCGAAGAGGGACATGACGGACGATGGATAATATTGCCCTAGTAAGTCACGACATTAGCACCAAAAGAAATTTGGTTTAAGCAGCGTTGAATCAGATCTAGAATTTAAAGACCTGTCGACGTGTCGAGAAATGATTGTACAATGTAAAGATTTAGATATCAGCGAGAGCAAATATGCCTTTTTGCCAGCTCTATGAACAGGCATCTTGATCAACCTTGTTACAATTGGCAGGCGGAAGACAAATTACGCGTGGAAGTCCGAATTATCGAATAATTGCTTATCCCAGAAATTTTAATGCATGCGACAGTCCAATATGACTGAAGGGCAATGGTGGTGGTACTGATTTCTAAATTTTTGGGGCAAATGATGGGCAGGAATATTGGGAGTAATACTTCATTAATTCAAATATGCGAGTAATAGTTTTGACGGCAACTTGTTGGCTTGCTTCGACATTTACAATTACGTGAATAGAAAGGTTAACTGAACATGGCAGATGGGATTTATCCGTTCTTGCGCAAATAATATGGTCCTGCATGGGACTTCAAAAGACTATCCATGAGAAGATCAGAGATTCTGGAAATTCTGATTCAAATACGATGAAAGGAAACCGACGAGAATCGGAGCGAAAATTCAAATTATTGATGAAAATGGACACAGAGAAAAGTCAAGCCAAAGAGAGAACCGAGGCGGATGGAATAAGATGGATAAATGACAAACTAAGACTAATAACATGAGACAGCTAATGATGATTGACGATTAATTCAAGGAGTATGAGTACTTACGAAATAAAAGGTTGACCGCACTCACTTGGCCAATTGGAAATTCGAGTCAATGGGAAAGACAAATAAATATCCCATCAGTAAGCTTATGAAAAGCTCACACGCAACGGACATAAAAGAAAGATCCGGCGGATGTAACAAAATATACAAACGTATATCCAGTAGTTATTTGAAACCGAATTGGCGAGACATCGAACCAGTCATTAATAAGAAGAATCGCAAGATGAAGATAATGAAACGTCGACAACGATAACAATTGGCAAGTCTTAGTAACTCCTGCTGGACTACGTTATCAATCATGATAGATAGTGAATGGAAATCGGAAATGAATAGCAATGGTCGACACGGGCGCAAGATATTTCGCCAGCAATCAATATTGAATATGTGCTGCCCAAGGTCAGATTAGTGGCCGTGTATCGAGGAACCAACAGTGGGATTGTATAACATGTTAGCCAGATTGAAGAGTCAATTCGACCGTAGGTTTGGAAAAAGTGTGGTCACAGATTGAATATAAGATGTAAAAATACAACGCTATTGGCGGTAATTCAGTAAAGACTTAACGCACCATGCCAATAATTGGCACCGGACATAATTGCTGACTTACTGAAAGAGATCGTAAAATTGCGATTTAGGAACAATGAAATTAAGACGATTATAAACTGGAGCAGCATATGTACCGATGAGAATCCGTAATTAGATGTCGCGGAGAAAATACCCATCTGGAGAACTCAAAGTGATTTGTTATGTCAAGTCAAATGATGAAGGTGAAGAGAAATGATATCGAAACGAATCCGAAATTCGAGAACGCAAAGAGTTACCGTTGGCAAGAGAAATTGTAAATATAAATACGACAACTGGAAATTCCGATTAAATTGTGACTGAATTTCTTGATGAAGAGTGTATAAAGTATCTATGATAAACGAAAAATTTAGGAAAACTAACACCAATGATGGAATTGAAATTACCAAGTTAATAAGGCGATCAGCCGATGACAAAGAGATGTGACAATGATAGTGAGTTGTTAAATGAAATGAAAAAGAAAATGAAACACGCTATTAATCGAGTTGTAAAGATATTTTTTTGACAGCACCGATTTAGATTTGGTACAGCGTGATGTAATCAGCACGTTATTTCCATTGACAGACGACATCATTCCAATTACAACTGAGGTTCCGCGTATTACGACTGCAGAAGCTCAAAATCGGTAGCAGAAAGGGGTGCAAAGATGTAGCCTGAGTATAGAACAACGTGTTCACCCGGAATCCCTGTGGTAATGGGTGAAGAAAGAAAGACGTAACGGTCAACGATTTTGTATTGACTATAGACGGATTTAAAATCGCAGTAAAAACCGGAAAAAGAGACACTTATCCATTACCTGAGATATTAATGAAATGTTACAAACTGTTGCATGAGGCAGCCATACTTTACATTCATGGGTTTGAAAAAGTGGATACTGCAAACTCAAAGTAAATAGAGGAAGATCGAGAAGAAATCACGCGTTTACAATCGGAAAGAACCTATACCAGTTTGAAAAAGATGCCACTGTTGGCTTAACAAATGCACCCGATCATTCCAGAGATTGCATCAATTCGTATACGCATGGAAGATAAAACATGTATGGTATACATTGATGATGTTACTATGATAGTTCAGACACATTCGAACAGCATTTAAATAGATATTTCAGAGACGTATTCGTCAGATTACGGCAATTGGATTAAAACTTGGAAGCCTTCGAAAATGTATTGGGGCCAAAGAGAAGTTATCATTTTTAGGCCCATATCGTATCAGCCTAAGGCAACAACTGAGTGCCAAGGAATATAGAGAAATAAAAGACAATTGTCCAATACAAGAAGCAGTAACTCAAGTTCAAGAATTTTTAGGCTTATGTGGATCTAATCGTAAGATATTATTTAAAATATGCAGGATTGCAAAACCAGAACCAAAGAATTAGTGTAAAAGGACACATCTTTGTATGGAATCGACAGCAAGTGCAATTTGAACGTTGAGAGATAGAACTAATTATCATCTCCAATATTGATTCATCCAAATTTATAAACCATTTCCTTAGCAACAGAATGCAAGTGGTTATGCAGCCGTGAGCAGTATTAGGCCGAATGGACGAGAAGAACCTGAGAAAGAGCAATCGATGATTATAGTAGAAAGTCAAAAAGCAAGAAAGGAATAATTCAGTTATACGGAAAGAGAAGCTTGGCAATAATTTTAGCGATCAAACATTCAAATACTGCTATGGGGGCACCGAAATAATATTCACAACTGACACCAACCTTTGGTATGGCTAGGCCAGCCATCAAAGAAGCATCAAAGCCGATTTATGAGAGTGGGCAATGCACGTCAAGGTATTTACGTATATATAAATTCACAGCCGAAAAGCTAATGCAAATGCCAGATTGTATGTTCGAGATTTGTGTTGAGAATTTAATGACTAGTTGACGGTGAGACGTATATGTAGATAGATTGCATGAAGACATTGATCTTTATCTCACTGAATGACTAGAGCAAAGAGAAGATAGTTGAGTTAAGTTAATAATCGAAGTATTTAGATTTCAACGACATGAAAATTTCGAATAAATCAACCATTGAAAGAGCAATGGAGAAAAACCGACCACCGATATACGATCGAAAAGGAATGTTGATGTAATGGACGGAGAATAAATGATTGATGTGCCTTTCCAGAAAAAGTAGACGAAAAGAGAATTTTGGATACAATATCATGATGGAAAATTGGGCGGACATTGTCCAGCCAAAAAGATCGGAAGCCAGACTGAAACAATAAAATACTATTGGCAATATATGGACAGACGATCGTGAAGACTGGATAAAAAAATGTTTAATTTGCAGCTCGAAAGAGACGGAAATAAGATAAAGCACTCACTAATAAACCGATGCCACACAGAACCAATGCTATGATTAGCAATGGACGTAGTAGGTCCGCTACCAGACGGGATAAAGAAATTTGTATAATATTAGTAATTAACTGATTACTTAACAAAATTTCCAGACGCATTTGCAAGCCGGATCAGAGAAGCAAATCAACGGATTGCCAAAATCTTAGTAGAAGGGATAATATGTGTCTGATATGGTTACACCAAAGCAAATCTTTAATCTCGATCTAAGGAACAGATTTTTAGTGAGTGAGATACTAAGCGAAGTGACGAAATGTACTTCCGAAGTCGCTAAAACTGAAGAAACCGTCAACATATCATCCGCAAACAACGGACAAACGAAAGATCCATGGGATACTTAAGTCCGAAATGAGTTCAAATTATGTGAGCAAAGGCACCAGATGAGATTGGAATGTAAATATATATCATTTATGTTAATGGCGTCCGAATGTCAATTCATTCAGCAAACAAAGAATGAGGTTCCGGTGCAAACTTTGTTTATGGAAGGAGTGTATGCAATGTGGATTTAGAATACCACCACATTTACAATACTGGAAATGATGATGTATGTTCTATTTAAGAAAGAAATGCAAGAAATATGGAAAACTGCGGATGAAATATTCGTTTTAACTCGAAGAAAGTTATAAGAGTAGGGTCGACAAACAGAGAAACGTGCAAAAGAACATAATTAAAACGCAGATTTGGGTCAGTAATCGAAACAACCAGATCATACCAGGAACAGGCAAAAAGTTCGCAGAAACAGGGAAAGGCCCCTATTAAATCATCCTATACTATAGAAAATAATGTAAGAGTAAATTTAGTTAATAATCCGCTAGTAAGACCAATCTATGTATATGCTAACGATGCAAAAGCTTGTAAGCGTGAAAACAGCACCATTTAAACAGAATACAAGGAACATTATGACGAATCCGCAAACAAGGCAATATTATGTGAGATCCAGTAATAGAACGAAGAATGGGATCTCCCAAAACTAAAGCCGACGATGTATAAAATGGAACATGTCGCCAAAAAATGCATCTAATCGTAGAAATACCAAAGAAATAATGCCAGAAATGGACAAAAGATAGAGCTTTCCTTCGGGATATTGGGTGGAACTTACATCAATATGAGAATTATGCCCAAAGAAAAGTTAATCAGCAGAAATGACTACAATTTTGAGAGAATGCCGGTATTTCACTTGCAACAGATTCAGATGGCAACGTACCATTACAATCCCAGTTTACTTAGCCGATAAATGAAGTACGATCACTAGAAATAATTAAATCAATGGAAAAAATGCGGACAACACACGAATCTGAAAAATTCAAGAGGTCAAACACCGTTAATGATTGCAGCAGCAGCCGATGCAACTACAGAAGTGCTAAGAGAATTAATGAGAACAGGTTCGGCATTGAACGAAAAAGATAACAAAGGATGGACAGTCCTTACTTATGCCGCGAAGTCAAGAAAGCTATGGCGATGGAATTTATAATGGTCAATGCAACGAAAGAGGATTTAAATGTATTGTGGCCAAAATAGATATGTAATGGAGGATGCAATAATTAGAGGTCACGATCAAGCAGCAGCCTCATTAGTAAAATGGACAACAGGACGTTGTAAAACCAAAATATTAAATGTAAAATGAATTCGAGGAGCATGAGAATATATTTTTACAAAAAGCCATCAAAACTAATCGTAATTTACCAAAAACCATAAAAGCACTTCTAAAAAGAAAAAGAGATAAAAATTCACCGACAATGAAAACGAATCAGAAAGAATTGGATCGGGAAAAGAAGAATTAGAAAACTCAAGTTCGAAATTGGCAAAGAAAAACAAGAAAATTCATTCGGATGGAAAGTCGAACTAGAAGAGGTTGAGGAAGACAAAAAAAGATATTATCGAAAAATATGACGAAATTATCAGATTAATAAATGTCGAGGACGACATTTCCAAGAACACCCCGGATGATGGAAAAATAACGATGAAAATGATAAAGATGACAAAGATGATCAAGGAGACACCAAAGATAACGAGAAACAAGATCCAGAATTATCCAGCGAGAAAGAACCACAATCAGATTCTAATGAAACTGAGAAAGCAGAAACCAACCGAAATTATAAAAAGATGAAAAACAGACGGTAAAACTACAAAAGAATCAAAATCGACAGACCCTACTACAAAGATTATTAATATTAATTACGTCAATTAATTTAACGAAAACAAAAGAATTCCCTAATGAGAAATTGGAAATGGCCATTGAAGTTAAAGAAACTCAAATAAGAATTACGAATACGGGAAAACGACAAATTAATATGATCTGTATTACCTCAGAACGGATAAACCTACCATTGTGAAACATGGAATTTGAAAAACAGAATCAAACTTACGTATTCGAGGATACAACCAGAAATTCAACATACAAAATCTGTATAATGGGCATAAAGAGCTACAAATGTGAAATAAGAAAGAATGAGAAAACGCGATCAACACAACTCCTGCAACGCAACAGAAACACAAATTAAAAATTCAAGTGGAAACAAGTGTGGATGCAATAAAAATAACGAATATAGGAAACGAGCAAATCCACCAAATTTGTATTGATAATGAAAAGGAATGCAAAAAAGTGAGATTAAACAAAAACCAGCAATATCAATGGGATGAGTTAGCTGAAAATATGAATTATCTAATTTGTGTGGAAAACGTAAACGGCATGATATGTGAGCCAACCAAAACATTGAGCAGAGCAAATATACCAAAAATAATCAAAACTGTTGAAAAATCAGACTGGAGTATCAAAGGAAGCGTCAAAAGAGAAATCGAAGCGTTTATTCTGAAAATGATGAGCAATAAAGAAGGAATATGTATCCGTCTAACAGAAAACTCGGGAATTAGTTGCAACTTCACTACTATGGACAACGATGATCAATTTACCATTCAGGAAAGAGAACAAGCATCATGCGAAATAAAAGATAACATTTGTAGAGATATTATGGCAGTAACAAAGGAGTACGATTTCAAGTTATACCAGGAATCAATCATGTACTTATGAACAGTAACGGTGATAGAGGAGTAGATCAAATATGCATGAGAAATATTGAAACTACATGCGTATCAATGCGATTAAAGAAGAAACAACCATATTTATGGGGTAATCTAGCTGAAAATTCAATGCACGTGATATGTGCAGGAAATAAAGGAAATGTTGTATGTGTA
This sequence comes from Schmidtea mediterranea, assembly GCA_022537955.1. NCBI lineage: Eukaryota > Metazoa > Platyhelminthes > Tricladida > Dugesiidae > Schmidtea > Schmidtea mediterranea. The sequence continues at coordinate 186,030,815 of CM039679.1, read as the reverse complement.
GCAGTGAAAACGCTTAAAGGAAAAGGAAATCCCAGAAATCAAACCAACTCGACTAGAAAATCCAGAGAAACTACTATCAAAGGCTCAGAAAGCTATATCCAGAAAGCGGAAGCACAAACAGGACAAGATCTCAACTTGTCTAGAATAAGAGATTCCAGAAAAGAGGTGCTAATAATGGTAGTATCAGATCAGGAAAAATATGATGTAATTATGATTCGAAGTCTATTCGGAGGACGAATCACTAAAGTATGCATTAGAGATGAAAGAAAGGAGAAGAGCCGGAAAGCTAAAACCGAATGCCGGAAAATACGGGACGAAATGTATCTACAACACCAATTGTTAACAAGGGAGAAAGGTGGAATCTATCGAGTATGCGTGCATAAAGAAAAGAGAAACAGACCAATATGTCAAATAGTGACTAGGTATAAACAATTGATAAAATTACCGGAACACCTAACCCGAAATAAAACGAGAACAACAACAATTGAAACGGCAACAAATCGAGCAAAGATGAACATTAACGGAAACGACGGACATATTTCAATGGAGGAAGCCCACCAACTCCGCAAAGCATTCAGAAAAGCTCAGATCAGAACTGAAACCACAACTATAACAGAATCAACGAAACCAGCAAAAACAGACGAAGCAAAAATCGCAATAAAAATGATATGGATAACTTTAACGGTAGTAAGCATCATAATGACACTAATATTAATTCAGCAGTGGAAAGTCATTAAAAAATGCAAACCAAAACCAAGAAAACGAAGAAAATGGCCAGTGGTAGAAAAATTTGAATATGATATCACGTTAGAACGTTCAGAGACCGGAAGAAACAATGAATATGACGAAGTAGCCAGTCAAAGCCAATATTCAAGCGGATTGTGGATGAAAGAGTTACCCATAATAGAAGCCTCACAAGGATGGCCTAGTGAAATTGATGTATATAAACTTACTAATGAGAAATATGGGGCATACGACAATTGCGTATAAGACCCCAAGAAACGTTTGTGTAATGAGAGGATGAGACCGTGTAAATAGTGTATATTATATAAAAGTAGTATTGTATGTAAAATAATGAGATAAAAGTATATATTGTATATTGTGAAGACGGAAAAAAAAAAAAAAAAAAAAAAATGAACCTTGATGTATAAAGTTTAAAAAGTTGAAATCAATATTATCTTAATTGAAAATCTTCAGAAATGGATCTATCTAGAGGAAATCACCAACGTCAAGCCGAAGTACGACCATTCGTCGAAACCATTATGAGAACAGCACAACCGCAACCAGAATTTCCACCCCAATTACAACCAAATTCAAGCAGCAGCCCAAATGAAACATCAGCAGAACCCTTATGGAGAGATCAGTGCGACTTTTTAGCGCGCGTAGCAAACCTGTCCAGGGAACAATGGACACAATCCCTAACAATGTTAACCGAGATCACAAATCGAAGCATGATATATGTAACCATAATTGAACAACAGCAACAAAGAATTGCGGAATTAGAGACGCAACGAGATCTAGTCACCAGACAAAGTCAATGGCAAGCGTTGGAAATAAGGAGATTGAGAAGAGAACAAACAAATGAAATCCTAGCGTGGTACGATCGAATGGAAAATCCTCCTGTGCTTGAAGAAGAGTATGAATCTATAGAAAGCAGCCCTTAGAGGATCATAAAAATCTTGTATATAAACTGTAAATTGTATGTGATTGGTAACTATTGTATAAAATATAATTATTATATCGCCAGAAAATAAACCTAATAAAAAAAAACTATAAACATATCGATGTATAGAAGTAGAATTATTATATCATATAGTAGAATCGTGTGCGATAATCAATGTTAAATTAACTAATTTAGAAAATGAATAATCGAAAAGAAACCAATAACAAAGCCAGCCAAACAAACTCAGATGAACGACAAGCCGAGATTGAAAAGCAATATCGCCAACTAGGAGCAGAAAAGATGGCAATAAAGATCTACGAAATATTGTTCAAAGCCAAGGAAGAGGAGATGAATAGAAAAACTCTAGAAATAGAAACGAAAAGCCTAGGACTAGAAGCCAGAGAAACAGAACTTGAAGTAAAAAGCCTAGAGCTTGAAGTTAAAGAAGCAACTCTAAAAAAGCACAGACAAATAGACCAAGAGACCTTTGAACAAGAAATCGCAGCAGCCAAATCCAGGGAAGAAAAGTTGGAGCAAGAAATTTATGACCTGAAGGATTATATCTGCGGGCTAGAAGCAAGACGTCGCCAGTTAGCCGTATTACTACAAGAGAAGCAGGACCGAGTGGAACAATTAGAAACACAGAACCACTGGATCCGAGAAAATCAACAACAATTTCTCGACGAGTGGAAGCAAGAAAAAGAAATGCTGACGACAAGTTACAATAGAATTCGTGATGTAAGCCTACAAGAACAACGCAGATCAATGCAGCTAGAGAGACAAGCAAGGCAGTGGAAAACAAAGCTCAAACAGCAAGAAGCACATGATGAAAAGTTTTACAAGCAGGAATGGGATAGCGAAAGAGATCGCTGTAAAGCCATTACCGAAAAATGGGAAAAATGCAAGTTGGAACTTAGTAAAGCAAGAGGTCAAAGGCTAAAGACTAAAGTGCCGGAACCCGTGGAAGAACAACAAAAGAAAGTGCTAGAACACATAAAGGCACAGGCGAGAAACTGGAAGCGTAAGTACGAGCAAGAATTCGTCCAAAAGCACAAATTGAGATTTCAAGTCGAAAAACAAGAGATAGAAGCTGAACGATTTTACGAAGAGGAGCATATGGATGTGAGGCGACGTTGGTTAGCAGACAAAGAAATGGCAAAGAGAAACCGGTTAAAATTAGAACATAAAGTTCAATGTATTTGCCACCAAGCCCGTTGCTGGAAAGCCAAATTTCAAAAGGCACATGAAGAGATTGTGGTAAGAAAATATATGTTGACAGAATGTGAAAATAAGATAGAGAATCTATTGGAAAATTCAAATTATTTGGCACGTTTGTTGGCTGATGAAGTGGAAATATCAGCAGAGCTATGGACGGAAGTAATGCAATTGAGAAATAAACCGCCAATGATACTGCTGCCAGTAATTCCAGTACCGCCAACGGAAAACAGTGGAGGTTTCGCCAGCCAAGACGAAACCTGGGTGTAATTAATTGAGAGTTCAAAGTGTAAAAAGTGTATAAAACGTATATTGAAAAAAAAAAAAAAAAAAAAAAAAAAAAAAAAAAAAACAAAACAAAACAAAAAAACAAAGAGAATATGTATAAAGATTTAAAAAATTTTTTGATGACCTTTAGAAGTTTTGGAATCCACATATGAATTGCCACTTATTTGGGAAAAGTTACAGAAGATGAATATCAAATACTTTCTTCCTGCAACAAGTACGTCTTATTAGCAAACAGTGTGTTACATTGACAGAGTTTTCCACCATGTTATCGAATTACCGTAATAAATAGAAATTTCGTCATAGTCTGGAACTATAAAACCGTTTTGCGAAACTGATAAAACTTTGAATTAAAATAAAAATTTTATGAATACTTATATCGATTGAAACCGAATACTTAACCCAAAAATATTATAGAGATGAATTACTGGAACCCACGAGGAAGATACAACAACAAAACGAAAAGTATAAACCCACCAGCAATCCTATCGAAACCCCAACGAGATCCTCAACCTCTAAATGAAGACCCTCTAGACTTCTACAGAAGAAAATGGAAGCAAGAGCAAGAGAGATTATGTCACCAACTCAAACAACAAGAGGCTGAAATAAATCGATTGCAATATCAGAATAATAAAAGTCAGAAGCAATTGAGAATACTAAGAAAAGAACTCACAGAAACGAAAACGAGCCTCAGAGGTGAGCAATTCAAAAACGATGAAATTAAAAGACAGTCAATCCTACGAACAGTAAATGAAATACTGGAGGATTACTGGAAAAATGAATCCTATCGACTGAAAGAACTGACCCAAGTCAATCAAGAATATCTCACAAAGCTGGAAAATAAAAACGAAAGAAACCACGAAAAAAAACGATCCCTGAGGAGAGAAATCCGAAAGTTAACGAAAATTATCAAACGACAAGACCGAAAACTAACCCAACAAGCCCAATGGAGAATCAACCATCAGAGAAACATCCGGTTGAAGAGAGAAAAAATACTAGAACTCCAAAGAAAGAACAAAATCAAAGAAAACCCCAACAATCAGCAGAGATCGAAAGCTTACAAACCCTATTGACCGTCACCTATCGAAGAAAAGAAGAGTTAACAAGAATCCTTCGATCAATAATGGGCCATGAGGTAAAAGTTGAACCAGAAGTCGATGCCGAATGGTCCGAAGTGGAGGCAAACCCAAAACTAAATCCTCAACAATAAAACCAGTTGATTGTCCCAATATAATGTCCCAGATTGACATTAAAACTCAAAATCATAATACCAAAAATCGAATCTCTTCAATCTTTCGTTCTCCAAAAACTCAAATCCAATAATCGAATCTCTTCAATTTTTCGTTTCGTTCGTCAAAAATCTCAAATTCAATAATACCTAAAACCTTACAATCCAACCCAATAATCGAATCTCTCAAATCTCTCGTTCCTCAGAACACAATCCCATAAATCTAAAGCCTAATCTTCCTCGTCAGTACAATTCAACCTGATAAAACCGACCTAGATGATTCAACCTTCGAAACCCAATCCAATCCAAATCAATCCCACTACGAGCAGAAAGACGATAATGATCATCAAATTAGACTATTCAATGATATTTGTGATCCTATGATTTTGATTATGAGACTATTCTAATGATACTTTTATGCATGCTATTATGAATCAATTTTATGTATATGTACAAGTCACGACTGTAATCGTGCATAGTGTAAAGTTTTCTTCTTATCCTTCAATATCTTGATTTTGTAATTGCGGGTCGCAATTTTAACTGGCCCCGGAGTGTTTTATGTTGGGCAAAAACTGATAAAAACCCTTTTATTTTACTTTTGTTTAGCCAGCACGATAACGCCGGTGTGGTTTTGAGCAGAAAATTTAAAATTACTTAAAAACGGAAATTTAAGGAAAAATAAAATAAATAAAAATTTAATAAAAATTCTGAGATGTAAAAATGTAAAAATTTAAATTTAAATCAAAAAGAATAAAATTTTTATTAAAATTTGGAATATTCGAGAATTCCTTGTTTTACTGCATCAAAACACACACACCAACAATCACGATATATAAGGCGAAGCTGGCTGAACAAAAAAATAATGCTCATCTCACTAATACCATATTATTCAATTTTATTGCATATTATTATTGTCAATTGGAAAAAGTAATTTTGGGTTTATTATATTGAATATGAATTTAGTTATGATAATTTTTGTTATTTTTTTTATCGATATTTTTTTTTTATTCAAAAGCTTTGCAAGAAACGTCTTTTTATGATCGAGGAATTCGACCGTGTTGTTGAACCTCCATCATCAAAAGATTTGTTCTTGCAATAAAATAATCTAATTTTCGACGACAATAACCGACCTATTATTGACATAATAGATTTACATGCAACAAGATAGTAAAATGAAATTATTTTTTTCGATACCCCGGATCGAACCGGTCGTTAGTGGGGGAAGCCGCGGTGCCGGTAGTAACCAGGCCTGCTCAGTATTCTCCCCTTCCTAAATCCTATCGCCGACCCTCGAAAGAGTTGAGTCGAGGTCCTGGGAAAGGCTAAATATAAAGTGATAACACAAAAAAGGAAAGATATACCGACTAGTTTATAGAAGAGTCAGAAAGAATACAATATATATTTTATAAACAACAATATTAATTTTAGCACCAATGTATGACACAACTCACTAAAATTCGCGACTAACCACATTAGGAAGTCAAATCGACTACAATTCGCATTTTCGTATTCAATCTACATGCCAAATCGACGGTGGAATGTTACCCAAAGACTTTACAGTATCGCAGTACTTAAATCTAAACTCTTCGTTCAGTCGTGGAATTAAATCCACGACTCCATAACCCTAAAACAACTACTGAAGTGACTATTATATTTGTAAATTTATTTATTAATACTAAACAATTCATTATTAATTTTATCATTTTTATTAAATGTCTTTACTGTTAAAATTCTTATTTTCTTTCTGAGATTATGATTATTATCCATATTCATATCGTGAATTTTTGTTATTTATTTTGATTATTATTTCAAGTTTTTCATTATTTTAACATTTTTAATATTGACCCTAAACGATTATTAATATTGTCAACCTCATTATAAGCAATATGAGCACCATTCTATTATTACCGAAAAATCTATATAGTATCATGAATATTACTTCATTCATAATCCTGATGTTATTAATATTAATTTTATCACTATTAACCTTAATTTTCACATTAATATTTTTGTTAATATCAGTATTGCTATTATTGAAATATTTTTATTATTAATTATTATTAAAATATTATTATTATTATTATTATTATTATTATTATTATTATTATTATTATTATTATTAAAATATTATTACTATTATTATTAATATTATTAGTATAGTATTGTTATAACTATATAGTATCATTAATATCATTACTTAATATCATTGCGGATAAACCAGTATCCCCAGAGCGAATCGGATATTATTATTATTATTATTATTATTATTATTATTATTGTTGTTATTATTAATACCGTTGATATTATTATTTCCACATTAGTTATTATTATTGTTATTGTTAAAAATTTATTATTATTATTATTATTATTATTATTATTATTATTATTAATATTATTAAACTATATAGCACCATTAATCCCAATACCCCGCCAATACTTCCCCCATGGGTTAATACCACGACCATTGTCCCTAATATGGTATCACAATCATTATTATTATTATTATTATTATTATTATTATTATCATTAGTATTATCAAATTAATATTATTATTAATATCACCAAAGTATTATTATTATTATTATTATTAATATTATTAATACATTGTCATTATTATTATCATTATTATTAACCTTAGGGATATTATTAAATTCATATTAATTATTTTATTACTTTTATTATGAATATTATTATTAGTAATTATATCATGCTTATTATTATTAGTATTATTACTAAAATATTATCATTATCATTAAGTTAATATTATTACTATTATTAATATTAATATGTTAATATTAAGACTATAATTGAAAAGAACCACTTACAAGACTTTTATTTAAAAAGAGAAAACAAAAATCAATAAAAATTTCCATAATCGGGATAAATCTCCCAAAATTTGCAAGGTACCATAAGCCGCGAATCCCTACAATTTAAAGTTTAAAAAAGAAGTGAAAAGAGATAGGTATACCTTACAGAATATGTTGACGAAATAGAAACAACCACGGAAGTCGTAGAGGTCCGTAGATTCCTGAAATACCTAAAATTATTATTTAAAAGAAAATACAAAATTGTGACCTTGGAAATTTTCCGATTGTTGACTCGTTGCTATGGCAACGGGTGAAAAGCTAACAATAAAATGCTTGAATGTGGAAAAACAAACGGAGATTAAAATAAATTTTTTATATTATTAGCATTAACTTTAATTATTATTTTACAATAAAATTTTGTCAATTATTTTAGAGTAATTAAATTTAGAATTTCTAAATTTGAATTCAATAAAATTATAATTTGGTAAATTAATTTTAAATGGAAAATATAAATTTCATAATATTATTGCAATATAATGAATTACATAACTACCCTTAGTTATCACAGGTATTGTCAATGTTATCGTTGCTAATACCTGTTATAATTAATTGATCAGGAGAAAACAGCAGAACCCGTTATAATATATAAGTAGAAAAGAGCATACCCATCTTTTCCCCATCCAGATGACAAGTGTCTACTTTATTTAAAATGATTACCATATATTGATATATTAATACCTATTGTACATAGAGAATAATAGACATAAAGTTAAAAATTAATTTTGTTTAGTGGACCCACACAAGAAAACTTTGGAACAATTCAGAAGGGATATAGCCGGTTACCACCAAACCGCAGTGACACAAACGCAGAGGGCAGAGGCCATGGTGAGGAAGTGTCGATATATGGAGCAGACATGGCTCCGCCCCGAGAAGGCAATTAAGCTGAAAGAAGAAATCGACACACTGAGGAATCAGTTAGCTCAGAAGGACGAAGCCTTGCGGTCAGCTGAACAGAAGGTCCTGGAGCTAGGGAAACAAGTAGAGGAATGGAAGTTGAGAGACAACATCAGGACAGGCCTCCTGCAGAGTGGAGTTCACCTATCCGAAGAACAGCAGGCGATAGTGCTAAGGAATGCCACGGGTAAAGACACTGACATTAGACAAATGATAACAGGTTCAGCACCTACACCGGAAGGGTTACCGAAGAGGAACCGTAGAAAGAACCGGCCCAACAAAAGGGAAAGGGAACGACAGGCCAGAGTAAATCGTGCACGCCTGTTGGGACACATCTTGGACGCCAATGGGTTCTAATGGCGAAATTTTGTGTTTAACTGAATTGAACTGAATTAAATTTGTAGATGTCAATTATTTGTTACCTATGTAATCTATATATGTTAATTATTTATTGAGTATAATATAAATTGATGACTTGTTATTAAATTTGTTTGTTATTGACGGGTAAATATGACTAGAAGGGTTGAATATGGGGAAACAGAGTGATTTAATGATTAGATAAATTAGAAATTAGATAAGATGAGAAGGGGACAATTAAGTAAGAGCATGAAGTCTTCTATGACAGCTCATGGACCCGAGGGGGGTTAGGGCATTAGCAGTTCTTGAGAAGGAGCTCACCTTTTGCTAACCTTCCACCCACTAGTTCACAGTACCAACGTCATTTATGACGGGTGACTAGCGGTTCAAATTCTTATGCAGGCGCTAGGTGGGGATGATAACCCTTAGGCAGTTCAAAACTATTTTAAGGACCCATCAGTGCCCAGCAATTGTCATAAATATTTTTCATCACCCCGTCAGTTCGTTCCACAGTCTAATAAGAACCTAATCCTGAATAGTTACGAGGGACAGAACAAAGCGAGCATAGGTTTTCTATCGACAGCTCGTGAACCCGATGGTTGTCCGAGCAACTATAGTACTAGCCCATGGTACTCAATTTTTGAGGGCAATCCACCACTTGAACACATTACCAACGTTGCTTAGCAACGGGTGTCAAGTGGCGATCAGCATCATTTTGTATGGCGTTACTAGGGTCACCAGGAGGATAAGCAAGATTTGAAACCCTGTAACCCACCAAGAATAATGAAATGTACAAATGTGACATGACATTAATGCTTGTAGATTTTTAATGTGAAAATTTATTTTTGTATATTTTCTAAATTTATTGTTAGTTGCATTGAAAAAAATTTTCAACCGATTCTTTTATATTTTCAAAATTATTAAATTAATTAATAAATGTTTATTAAAATGAACTAGTGTCTTGCGCTTTTTTGTTTGAATATTAATATTTGTAAGTTTAAAATTAATTTAATCTAAATTTTTCATATTTTAAAAATATAATACATGGACAATAATGACACAGTATCAAATGATTATAAACAAGAATTTCTATTACAGGGATTTGTTAGTAATGAACAAAAAGATATATTAAATGCAAGATTGAAAGGGTTGTGCAAATTATATTCACGTTTTAGAGATTTAGAAATGGCATTTAATTTCTTAAATCAATCAAATAGTAATATTTATGTTAGACGAAGTTTATTAGTTCCAAATGCTCCACATGTCATCAAACATCATGGTATTTTGGAAGTTGACAAATCAGTATATTTTTGTTTATTGTTAATATAAACTGATTATTGCAGGTTTTAAAACGCACTTCTGTGGTTACCAATGCTGTTGGAAATGTTGTTGGTTTTTTGAAAGAAATTGGATACATTAAAGATTATGAATACATTGTTGAAGGAGATGCATTTTCCATGGGAAGAGTTAAAATTTTGATTTATTCTTTATCTAAACTAGCTGCAGATTCAGAACAAGTAATATTAATAATTACTCAATTTTATTTTTTTCAAGGGGAACTTGGAATGTGAAGCTCATTTAACTAATAAGAATCTTTTGGTTGAAGTAATTGGTTTTGGAGACGTAACTGACCAGGCTATACGACAGGAAGTGCTATATGCTTCTGAAATGCTGAAACCTCTTGTTACAATATTCAAAGCAGATATGTCATTAATTGGAAATAAATAATATTTTTATCTTTATTTTAGTTTTTGATGAGTATTTTCTTTCTTAATTCATAGTTTACTTATTAAATAAATATTTTTCTAATTTGGGTTTTTGAACTAATAAATCATTATGTAACTTTTATATTAATTCATGTTTAGTCTATTTGAATCAGAGGTGCAAACCAGTTCGCGAACCGAACCATTGAACTACTAATATTTTGGCGAATCAAAACCAATGCATTTTTAAAAATAGTTCAGAAACCAAACCAAAACCAAAGGAATTATGTGTTGGTTTATGGTTTGGTTCATTTTTAAATTTAATTTTAAATTCTTTATTAAAAAATTTGTTAATTTTGTTGGAATTTCGTTTGAAAATAATTATCACCATTTCTGGTTGCTCTGGTAATTTTTGTTATTTAGTCTATTTTGCAATGAGGCTTAACATTAACTGGTTGTCGACAAGATCCGGTTCATTTAGTTTAAAACCTTAAGATTATTATTTAATTAAATTCACTATATAAGTTTTAAGAATGTAAGTATTCTTAGTTTTAGTTGAATAATATTTCGACTAATTAATTATATTGAACATTTTCATATTGCCCAAGTAAAATTTGTAGGAAGCAGCAATAATAAGAATCTGGTGTTTGAAAAATTTATTTTTGATTAAACAATAAAATGTAATAAGTTTAAAGAATGCTGTTTAGTTATGAGTAACAATCATCCAGAAAATTTAACGTGCCATCTTAAAAGGAAATATTTGGAAACCAATAAAGAAGTAAATCTAAAAACACAAAAGAGATTGGTACATATAAATCTAAATTGAAAATTTTATTTCTATCACAACTCAAAGAAAAATTACTAATGACTAAAAGAATCAAAAGATTGGTTACGAAGAATGGACGGCCATTATCTACGAATAAAGATATTGATAAATTAATTAGTAAATACAAGTTGTGGTTAATCTAATTGCTAGTGTTGAGCAAAAACAAATATTTTTGAATTGTTGTTTATCTGGATCGACATCCGATAAAATCAGGGAGCTCAAAATGCAAATGGACGAAAAATCAAAAAAAATACAAAAAATATATAAAATATAAATAAAAACATTTAAAAAGAATCAAAAAACATTAAATTTTAATAAAATTAAACTATTTCATCAAATTGGCTCCAAATTCATAGAAAACTCTTATATTCTAGAAAAAAACAATGAGAATTAAGCTAGGGGAAAATTGATTAAATATGGTAAAAACGTGTAGGCGTTTTGTTTTATCGCATCAAGAAACATCCGTGTAAAACCCTTATATATAAGTCGATGCCAGATCGACACAATTTAATGCCATTTTTCAAGAATTGTTAAAAGAAAAATTGTCTAATCCAAAGTAAAGGAAAGTTTTTATTATTATTCTTTATAATATTATTATTTTTGTCATTGTTTTTATGTGGTGGATTTCTGGGTGTTGATTTCTTGAAACTATATGGTTGTTACCTAGACAACCCCATACAAATTACTAAGCAACGTTGGAACTGTGTTCGAGTGGGTAGATCGTCCGCAAAAAGTTAGTGCTATTGCTAATGCTATAATTGACCGAACGATCCATGGTTCTAACGAGCTGCCGATAGAAGGCCTGTGCTCGCTTTTGATTCTTAGGTCCCATTATTCTCCTGGTGGGTTACAGGGTTTCACATCTTGCTTGACTTTCTGGTTACCCTAGTAACGCCATACAAAATGATGCTGATCGCCACTTGGCACCCGTTGCTAAGCAACGTTGGTAATGTGTTCAAGTGGTGGATTGCCCTCAAAAATTGAGTACCATGGGCTAGTACTATAGTTGCTCGGACAACCCTCGGGTTCACGAGCTGTCGGTAGAAGACTGGTGCTCGCTTAGCTCTGTCCCATGCGTAAAAGTGTTCATGATTAAAGGTGGGAAGATGGTCGTAAGCGTTCCGGTCGACACCTATGTATCTTCATTATGAGAAATGATTTGACTACAACACATTTATTGAAATTAACACATGCAGGGATTCAACGTGAGTTAATGAGGTGGATTGGCTGCTCTGCGTCGAGCACGCTCTTTGTGTCCTGGCCGACGATTTATGGGCGGATTAGTAGGCTGATCTGTTAACTGAGGGTTCTTTGGCACCATCTGGGACGGGGCGAACACGAGCGGGTACGTTACCGACACACTGCTAGAGCGACTTCCAATCCTCGTATTTGTGTATGCAGGCTCTGGTTGAGCTGCCTCTCCTCGGTCCAACCTTTCTGTGCTGCGGTCAGGCGGTGGTACAAGGTCTTTACCTTCTCCGGTTCCTTCCAGGTTGCTTTAATTTGTTGGATTTCGCGGTTCAACTGAATAACTTGGGCCAGTAATTCCTCATTTGCTTGTCTTGCGCGGTTCAATTCGGTCTGTAGGATCCTTAGGGAGGACATCGCTGTAATTAAATGGATCATTTCAATTTACGATTAGTCAAGTTGAGTAATCTTTGATTTTATTAAACAAATCACGAGTTAATTCCAGTTATATGAGAGAGAAGAAAACACACAAATTTCTAACTATTATTAATCAATCACTACATTAAGTTGTCTCTGTTATTTCAGTTGTCTGGGCAATACTTCTCTAGGCTTCGCTTGAGGGCTTCTACAGTGTATGGTCGCCTGGTGTCTCGAACTGGACGAGGTGGATAGGCGACTGCGATCCGCCCGGCAAGGATGTCCTCCATCACGTTTGCAAGATACATCCTTGCCTTGACTACTTGCAAATCCACCCGCTCCTGCACCCGCTCCCATTGGGTGAGGAGGTCCTGTGCGTTGGAAAATATCTCGGCAGCTGGGTACTGTTGTCTTTCGGGTTCATAAGGGTTGTTATTCAGATCCAGCGCCCTTCGAGGGATAGGGTAAGGCCACTGTGATCGGAGTCCGTCTATGGCGTCTACAGCCTGTGGTGTCTTTCTCGAGTGCTTTTTGCCAGATGATTGTACAGTCGTCCAATTGAGAGACATGATCTGAAACGATTAGGGAATAAACCATGAAAATTAATATTAACGGGAGAAATCTCTCTACATCGGTCATAATGCGTTCACCTATGCGGGTTCAAGAACTGGCGTACTTATTGTTAAGTGCGGTGTCGAGTAACATTGAGGGTTCTTCCCCAATCAATCGGCACACTGGGATTCAGGTAACGTCTGAAGTTAACATTTTGGTCGTGGATCGGCAAGACCTATCATGACTTAAGGATCAAATTTATGTTGAGCACAATTGATTGAAGGATGGCTAGAAAATTTGGATGACCTGTCAATTCGGCATTGTTATCGGGTTTGAAAATATTGTTGGTAGCAGTTGAGTTGAGGGTGTTAGGTTAATTATCAGTTGATTTGCGCGGTCCTTATTTAGTGTGATGTTGTAGGTCGACTATAACATGATGATTTGTATTCTCGAATTTAAATGATGTCCATAAACTCTCTCAAGGAAATCGGCGGTGGTTTGCCATTGCAACGGTGCGTTTCCGTTGAATGGATTGTTAGATTTCACTATTGTCGTCGGTGATCGGCAGGATATCCGGTGATTTACTCAACGTCGAAAATCTCGGATTAGTAAGTGACATCCTGTTGATATTGATTATGTCGTCGTTAATTGTGGGAAGTTATGATTTGGTATATCCGCTTCAGTTTAATCAGTTCTGTTTCGGGAATTCCTATGTTATCTCATTTGAATGCTATTATTATTACGTTCGAGAAAAACACTTGCAATTTACGGTAGGCTTTGGGGAAATCTTCCTCGGCACTGTGATGTCATCTCGCACATCGGATGCTTTATTATTCGGATCATTTGGAAATTTCTCGTTATTGTTTCGTCAGGAATGTTGGGGCTTAATTTATTATTATGCTCGAATTTATTGGGGTCGGTGGTAAGCCTTTATGTATATTGTTATTAATGTAATCTCACGATTAGATCTTTCTATATAAAATAAATTTTGTTTGTTATTTCAATTGAACTTAAAGTTTCTGATCATTTTATATTAAGTCACTGTTTGGGTTTCATCTCATTTTCGATTTTAACCGGTTTTTTATCTCTAGGTTATTCATCTAGTCAATTTTATCTCATCTTTTGGTAATATTAATCAACGACTTCTTTATGAATTATATACACGTTTCGTTATTTGAAATTGATAACTTCAATTAATCATTACTTTAGTTTTATCGATAGATGATTTTAAATACCCCATTTCTTACTTTTATTTTAATGGATTATACTAATTTAACGGTCGAGGCTATTTGCTATTGCCCTACTGTTAGTCAATAGATTAGGATCTTCTGAACCATGAATTACTTTTACTCACTAGTTAATCAATAAATTAATCTAATCTAGCTACATTTATTCAATCTCTACTTCAAATCTAATTAAATGAAATTGTCCTAACTTGATCAAAGAGTTGTTTGTCGTTATTTCTTTTTCCTAAAATTTTACAATAATTTAACCACTTTACTGTTAATAAGTTATAATAATTTGATTACGTAATAACTACTCTAACTTTAAGTCATGAAATACTTTTGCTTTACCTATAGTAAACAGTTATTTTAATTCACATTTTAAATTATTTGAATCATCGAATTATTTAGTTGATACTTTCTACAAATTTAGGAAAAGATGAAAACAATTTAATTACATCAATGATTTTAACAAATTTTCTTAACAATCTTAATTCGCGGTGGTTATATCAGCGATTTAATCTTAAATTATTCCAGTACCCTTCCCTTTAATAGACCTTAGGCGCACATTGTGTTTATATTATATTTACTGAGTGCCCACTGGACTACTCGGTGTGATGATTTTGAGCCGTGTGTAATATAAATTTAGGTCGATTTTTCAGAACCGAGAAACGAGGAAGCAGCCAGAGACTTCTTCCTTATTTCTCGCTTCAGCTATAGGGTAAATATTGACGTTACGACCGCTGCGTTGCGCACGCTGAGTCCTCACGGGTACATATCATTGGCGATTTTCCACGCTCTTACATGCATCTGTACTGTGTAGATTTTATTTACTTGCGTTATGTGTCGGCTGTGGGCCGGAAAAATTTCGACATTTTAATTTATAAAAACATATAAAATAATTCATGTAAATAATATTTATTAATTATAAACGACAATAACATAATTACCCCTTTTCACCATTCCAAAATTTGCAAAATTAACATAAAATAACATAAATACCACTCTCCCCACGCCGACGCCGAGCAGAGCTCCATTGAGATGCAAGGAACGTGACGTGGAAAGAGGGTTCCACCATGAATAATTCTCACCTAGAAAAATTTAAGATTTCCAAGATAATCTGAAAGTAGTTTAAAATAGTTGAAAACAGTTTTAAAATCGGCTTCAAGATTTGAAAATATGGTTTTTTTAAATGTGAAAATGGATCAGTATATATACCTATTTTTCCGGTGTGTGAAATTTGATGTAGTAAAACAAAATTCGACCTTGTTATTTTCTAGCAAATTCTATTCTTTAATTTTGATATTTTTTGATTTATTTTATATAATTTTTTATTTAGAATTTTTATTGAATTATTGCTAATTCAAATTTTTTAATTTAACTTTCACTTTAATGAACTTTAATTGATTTTTTCAATTTCGTCGAATTTGTTGTGTTTTCTTGTTGTATTTGTGTAGGTATCGTGCGGATCTTGGTGCGTTTTGTTAATATTTTAATTTATTTTTATGTTTATTAATTTATATTTAATTCTCTTATTTCTCATATTTTATATGGTTTAATTGGTGTTTTAATAGGTTTATTTAAATTGCGTGTTGTATTTGAGTGTGTGTTTCTGATCCATTTAAACATTCTTCAAGGCCGTTTACGTATTGGCCCAACACTCCTATCTCCTTCAGATGTTAGCCTATATTCTCATATCATTTATCTTTATGTCCATTCGCTTAGTCCTTCTTATCGTGGTCCGTGTTGATGATTTTTCTATGGCCTGTAAACCTTTTGTCATGTTAAATATCCATACAGTATCTCTCTTACTCTTATCCCTATTATAACTACTATGTCCCCTATTATTGTTACTAATATTATTATCATTACTATTATATGAATTACCTTTATTAATTGTTACCGCTATTACATTTATTATTATTCTTATTACTACCATTACCATTACATTTATTATTATTATTATTATTATTATTATTATTATTATTATTATTATTATTATTATAATTACCATTATCCTTACTATTATCATTATTATTATCAAGTTTTTAGTAGGGATCCGTCCTTATTCCTCAGCTTTATAAAAATATTTTACTTATATAAAAATTTTGCCGTAATCCATCCGTATTTTTCAGTTTTTGATAAAATTTTTTAGCAGCGTTCCGCCCTTATTTTACGGTTTTATCAGATTATCATACCAACAATTAAGCCGCGCTCCACCTTTTCTTACAATATTCGCTGAAGTAATTTAAATTATTCGGAAAATTTGAGCAGCGGTCCGCCCTTATTTTACAGTTTTATCCGGACATCCTCTACTTTTACTTTACTATTTTTGATAAGTATTTTAATTGATTCGGATAATTTGAGCAGCGTTCCGCCATTATCCTACAATTTATAAGAATATTATACTAACAATTGAACAATATTCCACCTTTACTTTAATAGTTGTGATAAGTATTTTAATTAATTCAGAAAATTTGAGCAGCGTTCCGCCCATATTTTACAATTTTTTATGATAAATGTTTTAATTATTTCCGAAAATTTGCGTAGCGTTCCGCCAATATTTCCCGTCTCCATTCAACATAATTTATTCAATTCTCATATATTATTTAAAACATTATTTTTTATGATTTTAGTCGTTCGGATTAATCTTTATCCGATGGCTATTCATTTTAACTGTTGCAACAATTTCGCTATTTTCCCCGTTACCCATTCCCTCTCTTGACCTTATGATCTATTTATGTTCATATTATGTTTAATGAGTGCCCACTGGACTACTCGGTGTTAGCGATTTTTAGCCGATTGTTGTTTAAAAATTTTATGTCGATTTTATCGAAATTGAATGCAAGAAAGCTGAGCCAAAAGACCCACCCTCGAACTACCCCCTTTCGCTATTTAGGTTCAATGATTTGACGTTTGGGTTCCTGCGTTACCCACGCCGGAACCTTCATGGGTACGAACTATCGCGGATTTACACCACGCTTAGACAGTTCGATAGGGTGTTTTATTTTACTTAATTGCTTTATGTTTTGGCTGTGGGCCGATAAAGGAATGAATGAAAATTACAAGATCAATTGGGTAAAAGCTTCGAATGCATGAAATAATTGTCGGAAGTTTGTAAGCATATAATAGAAATTCATAGTAGTATAATTCATAATTCATCATATATTGGGAATTCGTAGTAGCACAATTCATAATTCATCAATTATTGAAAATTCATAGTAGCATAATTCATAATTCATCATATATTGAAAATTCGTAGTAGCATAATTCACAATTCATAGCATTTACAGCACCGGTCTACCAATCAACAAGTTCGCAGTCATCCATGCACTTAGCTGCAACGCACACTACTACGATCAGTCTCCAAGTAAGACTGAAAATCAATATTCCAATTAAGTTGAAAATAATACTGCCAAGTAGTTATATTTTGTGAAAACACATCAATATATATACCTATAATTTGGCCTTAATCTTGCGTGTTATTTTTATTCAGATTAAACAAAATTTGATCTTGAAATTATTGGTGTTATCTAAATTTAATTTTTATTAATTTCTTAATTTAAATTGGCAATTTATTTTTAACATTTTTAATTAAATTTATTCAGCCAAAAATATTTTATTTTTATTCATTTAATTCATTAATTTTTACTTTTATGTAAATGGTCATTTTACGGTAAAATTTTCTTGTTATTATGTTATTTTTTATGTAGATTTCGTGCGGTTCTTGATGCATTTTGTATTTATTTTATTTTTACTTTTATGGTTTTGATTTTATATTTATTTATATTTTCTCAGATTCTGAAATGTTTAGTTGGTGTTGTATGTAGTGTTGGGCTCACAGCCAAAATTTAAACAAAAATGGGAATAAACTAAAACAAAAGCGAAAATGATGAAATAAGTCACTGTATACAAATACGCATCACAAGAAGATACCAAAAATTAATGAAAAACATATTAATTAAAACAAATTAAAAATATATCAAAATTAAATAAAAACAAATAATTAAATAAAATCATGAAAAGCATACAGCAGCAGATAGAGACACACGAAGAATAAAATAAACTGTCAAAACCTTGCAAAATAAGGTTTAGAAAAAAGACAGGCAGAAGAGGCTACCAGAAAATAGAATATTTGGGCTGAAAGGTGATATTACAAGAAAACGATAATAAAATTAAAAACAATAATAAAATATTTATATATCACACAGGCACACAGGCACAATAATAAAATATTTATATATCAAAAAATAGAGAAAAATGCATAAAAAATAATAAAAATAATTTAAGATTAATAAAATAATTAAAAAGCCCTAAAATGGCAAAAAATCGCTCATTGGTCGCACACAGGCACAAAAACAGTATATAAACAATGACAAATTTCCTTATTTTTAACTTTTATGCTTTTACAACTCATTACTTTACAAACTTACTGAATTCATTCGAAATTTTGAAAGTAAGGAGTTTTGTTATTTTTGAAGTTTTCTTTGAAAGTTAATGTAATATTCATAATTTTTGATGTTTATAATGTCTTTGATTAAATGTTTCTCTATAATTTTATATGTTTAATACTTATTTTATATATATTCGAGTCCCTTAAATTTATATAATAAAAGTATCTCAATAGCTATCAATGGGACAGATCTAGGTCCGGCTGGTGGATTAAGTTCCCTAGTTGTGATCGTTGGTCATGCCTCATTGAAACCTCGGTAGTCCGCAGTAGGGTCTGGCAAAATTGCACAGGACCTCCACGCAGGGCATCGTCGAACGACTCGCAACGGCCGCTGAAAATCGGCCGAGGCGAGCAGAAAGTAAAATCAAGGGAAGGGCGACCTCAGATAGGGGAATTAGTAAAAATCACATAATGATCTCCTAAGAATCAAAATCTTTTCAAATCTCGAACTAATATAATAAAAGGGATCGGGCAGGAGTGATAAGAATAATTAACAGAGAAAAACCAATGGATAGCATCAAAGAAAATCGACCGAATAATAAAAAAGTGTCAGTACCTTTATTTCACCACCACAATACGACATTTAACATGAAAGTGATATAAATACAAAATTTCCACAAATTGTTCATATAGGTACTTAGTCCAACCTTGCATGCATCAGAGCTCGCATCAGCATCACAGTTCGCGTAACTCATCGAATTCCTTGTCTGCGAAAGGTAAACTGTCCATATAAAGTAGCTCTTTGAATCAGCGTCGATTGAATAAGAGAGAGATCCCGAATATAAGTCCGCCAATTTTCAATATAGGTGTCAAGAGCACATCCCTAATATAGTTGAGATCGGAGAAATAATCTCAGTAATGAATAACCATAGAGCCACAGGTGAAATAAGAAAGGTAATTCCATAATGTATGAGATAGAAATAAAGCTAGCGACTAATTCACGTGGCTAGTCAGATATCCAGAATCCTCGAGATTGATAATTACCCAGGTAGCGAAAGCAATGATACCATTTCCACGCTTGAGAAGAATACAACTCACTAAAATCGAGGCGACGGCAAACGTGAACGACTAATAATTTTACTTTTCCACCTTGCAATAAATCAATCGAAAAATAACGAGATACTCTAACTTACTATGAGAATTTACATGCATCAACAAGTCCGCTTTACGTCGATACGACTAATAACGATTAGCGTGTTAGCAGATGATACACACCACGTAACTGTGACATCACCTACTCAACACTAATGAGTATGTGTCATTCTCCATCTCAATCACGACACGTCACTCTGGTAGACAACTAAATCACTACCAACACCACATGGCATCGATATAAGTTCCAAAATAATCAATATACTCTAACCGCGTCAGCAATAGTCTGTTAAATTGATGAGATGTCTAAGATGATGTTGGTAATTTCTATTAATTCAATATTGATGTCGGTATTAGTAAATTCACCATGCTTGTTATTAATATTATGATTATTATTATGATTATTATTATTATTATTATTATTATTATAATTATTATTATAAGCATTGATATTATCACTGTTATTATTATTATCATGTATGATCATTAATACTTCTATTATCCCCATTAACATCATGACTACTAATTTCGCGAGAACTAACAAGGGAATTACTAGACCTACCACTATTATTAATGTTATCATTGAACAAATCTCAGTTCGGATATTAATCCATCCCACACTTCCGATAGTATTTTAAATACCCAATATCTCAATCATTTACGCCCCTATGACGGTCCCGATTAACGACAAATCCTGCTTTTACTGTTCATATTATTATTATTAATTTTCATCTTAAGGTTGGTAATACATCTTAGACACGCCACTAATATCAGTATGATTATTCTAGGTAATATTTATGTCTCTATCATTGTCAATCTTTACTATCAAAATTATGATGTTTTTCCGATTTTCTTTAATGTAGTTATTCCTAGGGTTAGTATTCTTAGCACTGTCGTAGTTACAGTCATCGGTATTAGTTTTTTTCCTTATTTTGTCTGTCAACATTAACCAAACCGTCGTTAGAACCCCCAACACCAGTGATTCTATCCAACATCTAGTATTCGATTACTATTGAACCCCCCTCCTGACCGAAAGTTTCCCTCCATCCTTGTGTCCGATAACTCCCTAGATAGATTAACTCTCCTTTTGTACCCATTCTAGAGATAGATATTAACTCAATGACGGACATGAACAATCTCCCAAGGATTCCCCGCCTTTCTTCATCAGTGGTTGCACTCCGGCAGAAGTTAGAAGAGAGGGAAAGTAGGCATGAAGCTCTCAGAAATAAATACGATCGGTTGAAAGGCACATGGACCTCCCCTGAGGCAACCAAGAATCTACATCAAAAAATAACTCGCCTATCGCGAGCCCGAGATGAGCTAATCACCGAATCTCGCAGCGAGCGAGTGTTGATAAAAAAACAAAGCACGACGCTCCGCCAAATCTTTACCGATGCTGAGCTTCGGCCTCGCAGCTTAAATATTATTCCGGAACAACACCTTCCGTTAGAAACAGCTCGCCTAATTCCCGCAACACCAGCTCCTCAAATCACCGAACCGCCTCAAATCTCCGTGGCCGAACCACGTTCAGGAGCGGCCCGACGACGGCCCAACCGAAATCGTCGTCGTCTCGAGCGCCGCCGCATGGAGGCCAACCTCCTCAGAGCGACGATGACCTTCCAACCACTTATCAGGAATTAGAATTCCCTGAGCTCGATCCCGATGTGCTCTATGCACCCTCTGTGACATTCTATTCGCCGGTCCGATCTATCCACATCAACCTGGTGGATGACGAGATCGAAACCCCGGGAATAAATCAGGCTCTAGATCGATTGGGCCTAGTGGTAAATGAGATCGCCGTTCTCACGGGCAACGTGCCCAAAAATTCTCCTCCATGCAAAGAACCTGGACCCTCCACTCGTGTAGAAGCCATCAACAACCCAAATCCTCCTCCTTACCGACCAGTGAAACGCAGATGTCTGCCGACTGACATTGATGCAGATGAGTAGAATCAATTCACCAGATCATGTCGCCCCTTTGAAAACTTCGCGGGAGTTAAATTTAAAGTGACAATGTTTTCTGTAGGATGTGACTCAGGAAATCTTGTATAAATTATCGTGTATTTATCTCCTTGTTTTTCCTAACTATTGTATAATCATTCTAGTTGCATTAATAAAATATTATAGTGTTATCTTCGCTTTAGTTTAAATATGAATGACTTTAGGATAAAAAGGGATAAAGTAATGGCGGTAGCTTAGTAACGAGTCTTAGAGAGAGTCACGATATAAAATCGCCGGAGTGTATAAATGAAACCTCACGATTCTTAGTTCAGACGGAATAGATGCAAGGGGTTCAGGATAGTATAAGTTTTCAGATAAAATGTGTAAGCCCTTCTATCGGCAGCAATAATCAGGAAAGCGAAGGTCCCTCGAGGAGTAGCACTAGTAATAGCGCTCACCTGCTCGAATGGCATTCGGCTGTTGCGTACAGTACCAACATGATTTCGGTCATGGGTACGCAACGGTTTATCAAAGTCGTGCGGAGTACTGGGAAAGGGAGGACCCTAAAATGTAACTGTGATGGACAGAACATCGAGGTATAAATGAATTCGTGAATAAATTTTCCCATATTACAAACAGTAGTATTTTAAGTTATCTTGGTGCTGGGTTTTCGTGCTATATTACTGATGCATTTAAACAATTCTCATGGCTATTTGTTTTCTGGACCAAAATATGTACAAGAGGTATAGGAATGGTACCATTATGCTTAATTTTTATCACCTGTAGTATTTAGGTCAAAAATCAAAAAGAATGTATTGAAATAATTATTTTGTCGAATAATATGATTTGAATTATATTTGGTTTTTTTAGTTTCATCAATTTATTTAGTATTAAACCAATATGAATGAAAAATAGGATGATTTTTCCTCGTATCGATCAAGTCCCAGGGAAGCTTTGCTACCTAGGTTTTAGTGAAATTGATTCTGCCAATGTGATGGAGTGATCAATTCAAATACGAGTGAACTGGACAATGAAACTCCTCTTAATATAGAAGAACAACAAGCATTCGAAGAAAGGGACAGTGACTTAGATAACGCAGTTGCAGTTGATACGCCAACAAAGGAATTATCAACTGAAGAACTTTCAAAAATTATTAACATGGCCGATTAACTGCACTAAGCGAGATATTGCCGTAAATAGAGAATTATTAACAATTAGTAACATTAATTCAGACGATATAAACAATATTAAAATTGGTGATACAGGTAACCCTCGATTAACACGGTACTTGAATAACACGATTTCGCTTTAACACGGTTAAAATATCGTGGCACACCCTTGTCTAGTACGATATTTTTAGCACGGTTTTGATTTTACACGGCTTCAAAATTGATGAAAACCCTTAATTAACACGGTCTCGATTAACACGATTTTAATTAGCACGGAGTATTCTTGGAACAAACTATCATGTTAATCGAGGGTTACCTGTATTTCTAAACTTCTGTTTTTACCTTAGTAATTTCCATTGTAACTGATCATTATAATAATAGGGTGAAAGAGATTAAATAACGATACTATATAGCCAATATATTTTAACATTGACCTACATGAAGTATCCGATCTGCTTATCGCATTTCTCCATGACTACATAATATGGTAAGGGGATTTTATTATTAATTTTCAACACATCTCCGGTTCGACATT
The DNA here is from genome assembly GCA_022537955.1 of Schmidtea mediterranea. Taxonomy (NCBI): domain Eukaryota; kingdom Metazoa; phylum Platyhelminthes; order Tricladida; family Dugesiidae; genus Schmidtea; species Schmidtea mediterranea. Next base: position 186,007,208 of record CM039679.1, on the reverse strand, counting down.
ATCGATCTATTATTCTGTTGGGCTATAAGCCATCATTAAAACAAAATAAAATGACTACGAAAAAGTCATGTTGAAAAATTATGAGAATGGCTATTATAACACAAGCACGCACCGCAAACAGAAATTAAAAATATAATAAAAACATTAAATAAAGCAAAAAAAATGACATAATTAATTAAAACAAATAATTAATAAATTTCGCACGCAATATACATAGAAAAATAAAGTAAAAATATAAAACCACCAAAACCTTGCAAAAGAAGGTTTAGAAAATACATAGGCGGAAGCGGGGACCAAAAATTTAAATAACAAAGGGTAAAAAGAGAAACAATCAAAAAAGAATGGTTAAACAATAAAAAATAAAGATTTACGAAATATTGAGAAAATAATATCAAAAAATAGAGAAAAATAAGGGGATAAATAAAAGATTTAAAATAAAAATTAAAGCAATAAAAATCCCCGAAAAATAGCCGAAAAAGGCTCAAAAAACTCTGATTGGCCGCACACACGCACGAAAACAGTATAAATACAATAGCCATTTTCACAATAGTTAACCTTTAAAACTTATAAAATTTTGAAATTTGAAATTATTTTGAACTTTAGCTGTAAGTACTTTCGTTGATTTTTATGTTAAATATATCTTGAAGTTTCGATTTAATTGTTTTTTTGATCATGGATGGTCGCGATAATTTTTAGTATCTGCGACAGGTCCCCCTAATTTAAATTATTTATGCATATCTTAATGTCGTGGAAGATGGCTTGGCAGTATTCAATTTCCACCGTTAATTTGGGGAATGTTGATGTGCTGCCTTGTCGCCAACCACATTTCGGTGTCTGCCTAGTCCGGTCAGGTCTCGTTACACTTATCGCGGAGTAGGACTCCGTCGTACTTCACCGGGGCGGCCATTTCAATGTTGGTCGGAACGGTAAAAATTAATATTCCGGAAGATCGACATAGTTAGGGGAACGACATTCGAATGAATGTTTAAGTAGGATTGTAAAACGTTTTTAAATCCTGTCGAATTTTATACGAATGGGGACGACTAGGGTTAAGCTAGTAGAAGCAAACGAATGAAATTGTGAAATTAAATTTTCTTTTTGATATTTTTATGAAAAATATTCTATAATACACTATCAACCCAAATTTTTCAAATCAATAAATAACTGGAGCATCAGGATTTTCCTTTTTCTACAAAAAAATTTTTATACTGGATCCAATTTAACGTCAATAACACGTAGTAGTAATCAATAGAAAATTATGAATAAATAAAAATGAGAATGCTTGAGGATTGTTCTGATTATTAATTTTAATATATTTATAAATAACTGTTTTATTTAATTTAATATGATTATGACCCATAGATGAAAGAAACTCTTCGTCGTTTAGCTTCTAACGATTTCCTCAGCACATTCTTCTCCAAAAATTTTCCCAATAACCTCAAAAAATTTCTACAAATGCAGCCAGGATATAAAATTCCCAGAATATCTTCAAAATCAACTACTATGCCTATCCAGCTGGACCATAATTTATGCCAGCAGAAGTGCAATAAACTGTTCGCGGAGCACGAACGCACTCTCGGCACGTGGTTCGCTCCCGAAGTGATCAAAATCCTTCAGGATAAAATCCACCGGCTGTCTAGATGCCGAGAAGATTTAATTGCGGAAAATCGCGCGCAACGAATTATCATAAACGATCAAAGCGCCGTCTTGGTAGCTTCGTTCACCGAGTTCGAACTGACGAAACGGCTAGCGGGTCGGGATCTGGCAGTGAAGTTGAACCTGATCCCCGCGAACCATCTCCCTGAAGCAACTCAAGCTGGTCCAGCTCAAACACCCAGAACCAGCAAAAAGCATCATCCCAGTAAAAATCGCCGCCGTCATGAGCGACGCTGAGCCGAGGGATTAACATTGTTGAGCAACACAGCGCAGGGGCTGGAAGAAGCGGCAATGCTAGTCGCTGAGCAACATCCACAATTCGTCAAATCGGACGAAAATCCGCAGACAACAGCGAAACCCGAAGAAAACGCAACCCTAATCAGTGCCGATGAAACGGATGAACTACGAATTCAGATAAATACACCTCATATCTCAATTCCCACATCGGGGGCCGACGAAAATCGAAAGGACGGACGATTTTGGGGACGAGCTCTGCCACTCGGTTCCCCAAGTCGGATCCAGCGAATTAGATTTTAGCCGAAAACGGAGACTCCCCGTCGACATCGACGGATGAAAGCTGATTTTGTTGGAAACTGAATTTTATTTTGTCAATTAAAATAACAATGAAAAAATTAATTTATTACTAGATTGCATTTTATTTTATTTTTTATTGTTTTTCCTTTTGTAAACGTGGTAATTGTAAAATCGAGTTTTTATAATTATGGTAAATTTTCTAATAAATTTTGATATTTCTATAAATAAATGAGAAAGGGATGTATGAAGTCTTGCCTGAGTACAAAGTAAGATTGGTGAAGTTTGATGCATGCGAAAGGTATGATTGGAAAGCTTTATTTAACTTAAAATATTGAAAAATGAAATAATTATAATTATCGTAAAAGTAATTTTTAAGCCTCTATAAAGAGTATGTTGAGTAATAAAAGAATAAGTATAAATTAAAAGAAAAATACAAATCTTAAGAGGACTTTATTTTCTTTTAAAAACAACCAAGAGACCTTCTTGAACTTAAAAACAGCTGATTTAACAGCGATTACAATTATTTACATAAGAATTTAAATTTTCGCCGGTTATTTAAGGAAAAGATTTTCCAAATTAAAACAAAATTCGAGGTTACTAACATTGTTTAGTATTTTAATAATTAATTCGGAAGTAAATCGGAAATTTTAGATAATTTAAGGATCTAAATTTTCAAAAGTTACTAATCCAATCTTTCCTTTGGAAAATTTCCTATATTTCAGTAATTAAAATTAATTTATTAAATATTTAAAATTAATGTTAGCTAAATTTAATTGGTAAAAGATAAATAAGTAGCCAGGTCGCAAATGAGTATATTTCCGGCAGTAAAGGTGTACGAATACTTACCAATGACTTAAATGAGACTTTAAGGGAATTCTGATTCGGACGTATACATAAAATCGATGGTAACAGATGGGAAAGCGTGTGCCAATACCGAGAGAAATAGATAAATGAAATAGACGTAAGTCCTTCTATCGGCCATCGGGAACCGGAAAGCAAGATTATCACAAGGAGTAGTCTTGGAAACGGGGCTCACCTGCTTGTGGACTCTCGGCTGCTGTATACAGTACCAACATGGGCTTGCTCATGGGTATACAGTGGTAATGTACAAATTGTGGGGCGTCTGGGGGAGATAGGAATTACCCTAGTAACAATGGTCGAGGGGATATATAAAAATAAGTGAGAGTAGGTTAAAACAAACAATTAATTCTACCCAGTACGCCAACAATTCAATGAAGCATTTCTATGATGCATTTTTCCCGCCCTCTAGTGTGAATTTATCGTCGAATTTATGAAATATTCTATGGAAGTATTTTGACTTTTTCCATGTCTTAATGGTAATATAATTTTGGATTGTAATATGATTTTGGTCTTCGTTTACTTTGCTTCAATTTTAATTTTAACCTAAATTCATTTTAATTCAATTACCGTTTTAAATCGTAGAATTATTACATTAATTAAATAGATAAATATCTATCATTACAAGTAAAACATTTTTACGACTATCAAATCAAACTTTAAGAAAATTTTAATCTTGAATAAAATGATGGAAAATTTCCGTTAGAATTTGTAACTATAGTTAAAATACGCAAAAGGTCTAGTTGTTTTCCGTTCGATTTTCATTTTGAACAACAGATATTTTCTGGTGGAAATTTATGTGCACCTTTCTATACTAGTGTGAGCATCTATGTATATAGTCAGGAATTTCGATTTTAGAAAATTTGCGTGATTTTCGAATTTATTTTATTCGGAGTAATTGTAATCACTTTATTGACTGCAATTTGCCTGAAGCATTTATTTCCTTCAAGTAAAAATTATGTGTTTTAATTTGATCTTATCTCTTTCTTTCGTTTAGATAGTTCATTGCCTTATCTCCTCAATGCGTTCTTCTAATTGGGTTTTGGTTCTTTATACCTTTCCCAGGGCCCCCACAAACTCTTTCAATAGTTTGGCGAAGAGATTTAGGAGGGGAGAATACTGAGCAGTTCCAGCAAATGCCTTCACCACAATTTCCACACTAACCACCGGTTTTATCCGGGTGAATATAATTGATTTTAATTTCTTGTGTGCTTGTGGCTTATAGTGTGTTTTAAAATATATATATATATATATATATATGGTGGATAAATTTAATTTCTCGTGATGGAGATCCGCTCGCAAGTAAAACTCTCAGCGAGGTGATAATAAAATGTTATTCCTAGGAAACATCTCAATACCGTAAAAATAATAATAAAATAATATATAAAGTTAATAAGAACATTAATGATAAAACTTTTAATATTTAAAATAACGACGCATATAAATCAATAAAAACAACAGTATATAACATGAATTAAACAATTATTTACTTTATAGCTCCAACTGTTTCGAACATGCAAAAAATTTAATAAATAATATAATGTTTTAAACTTTATATTTATATTATTACTCTTTACACGTGTAAAGAGTAATAATATTGTGGGATCAATGGTTTTTGACCTTGACCCCTTTACATACAAGCTTTCCTTGTCCGCCAATGGTTACCCGTTGCTAGGCAACGTTGGAACTGCAACCATTTGTTATGAGACTGCCAAAGATGAGCTCTAACTGTAGAAGTGCTAATGCCCGGCCTCATGGTGGGTTCAACGTGCTACCATAGAAGGTCTACGCACGATTTGCGATCTTGGTCCCTTCTGTATGAACTTGACATTAAAAGAATTCTGTGTTGATTCTTATTTCATTTATAACTTATTAATTTTACAATATAGGGTTAATGAATTTGCAAGATAAGCTTGGAAATATTTTATTCGGACAATACGACATGTAAATTGTAAGTCACTACTTTGAGTTCGGTTCCATCGCCAGCTGCGAGTGCCGTTTTGCCCGCTCCGCCTTCCTCAGGTCGTTAAGATGTTGCCGGTTTAGTGATATGGCTTGTACCCCCGTAGGCTATCTGGGCTGGAGCGAATACCAGCGGGTAGGTCACTGCGTTACCCTCCTGGGCAGGGTTTCACCCTGGCTCGCGCTTAATTGCGATGTATGGGAGCTCCAGTTTATTGTTCCAAGATAGACGCTGCTCACTTGGCTCCCTCACCGGGGATATAGATTACGTCAAAGCTGGATTATTTAGTTAATTACAATATCCTCACAGCACTTATTGAGCGATGCTTTATCTAGACCTAGTTACCGTCATTATGGATATAGACGCCTATGAACAAAGCATCAACTAAACTATTCACAATTTCCTTTAAATTAGTATTTAATGTTTCACAAATTTCAGTCATCCTTGTTATCCGTATTTCATTTTTACTTCCAGGAATAAAACCAGAATCATTTAAGAATTCATTATCTTCCAAACTTCTATTTCGAAATTTCAATTCAATTATTTCTCCATACTTTTGTTTCATTTCATTTTTCAATTGCTTAACACTCGCATACGCCTCACAATGTCAACATAATTCACAATTATTAACTTCATCTACAACATTTAAAGAAATAAAAACTAACCTTTCAGTTTCTCTTAACATTTTTCCAAATAATCTCATGAATATTTTTATTTCATCATTATTCTTTGTTCCGTTTTCGTAATAATCAGAACACAATTTAATTACACTTTCCAATTTTTTGAACTCATTGATATCTGGCTTAACTCATTGAACGACGTTATTATTTGGGATGAATCTGCTTTTCTTTCATCAAGCAACTTTCTATCGTTGGCTCATATCTTTCATTTCTTTTTCCATCCGACCTCTAAAGTCGTCTGACTGAACAAAAGCAACATTGGTAGGTCAACTATCATCTTGGAATCGAATTGATTTTTTCAATATTGGTTTCTGAAATTTGTCCCAATTTCTTGGGCATGATCTGGCCATATGTCCATATCCTCGGCAAGAATGACATTGCTCTTGGCTTCTCAGATTCACTTTATCTCTCTGTGGTGATGGTGATGTTGATGATGATCTTGATCTGGAAAAACAATTTCTCGACAAATGTCTCTTTTTTCCACAATTATAGCACTGTATATTATCTTTGGCTCGCTGGTCATTGAATTTTATTGGTCTGGGATTTCTATCACCACTTCCTCTAAACCATTCTGGGCGCATTTGCTTGGGGCTTCTTTGTACATTGTTTCTAAACCAACATTGACTAATATGATGTCCGATTTTATTGCATTATTCGCATTGAATTGGTGTATGTTGGGTGTAAGTTCTAATATTCAATGGCTTTACCGATTCAAATTTGGTTTTGAACTTTGATGAAGGACTATTGTATCTTTGAAAGGAGTTGGTTTTCATTGGTGTTACGTAGCTGTCCTTTGGCTCATTAACTACTGCAAATGATTCAGATTTAGATGTAGTTCCCTTGAAGTTCAACTCAATTCTCGTGACCTTTTTAATTAACTAGTCGAAGTTGTTGAAATCAACATATCATAATGCATTTTTGATTTCCTTGTTGACGCCGGCTAAGAATTGATCTTGTAATAATTCTTTTACTTGCTTTGCAACATCAGCTTGGTCTGGTTTCATCTCAAATGCCTTTTCTGCAAGAGTAGTTAAATGATATGCAAATTCACTTACCGAGGCCATCTTTATGCTTTGTCCAGTCATTGCCAACCACTTTCTCGTCTATTTGCTGCCATGCTTCTCTTGCGGATCCTTTCAGATATAACGGTAATCTTTGCACCATTATCGCTTGGCTCCATCCATATACAGTGGTGTATATTTTATGAAATCGACAAACTCGACCGGGTCACCTCCATACTGGGCGACTGGTATCTTCTGATAACTAGCATAGTCGTTGCTTTCTGTATTATTAGATTTTGACAATGCAAGTCTCTGCTATTATTTGAACTATTGCTCATGGTTTCTGCTCTTTGGTTCTCAAATTATAAAATCGTTTCTTGCGTATCAGCTTCTCTAGCCTAAATTTCAAATTTTTACAATTATAAAATTTACCTTTTTTGATTCAATTTCACTTTTCCACTTTCTTAATAATCACACACTAATTTTTTCAATTTCCCAATAATTCTTTATAATAATTCACAATGTATCCTTTTTCAAATTTTCACAACTTTTATTATCAATTCTTTTTGTCACAATTTATTTCAAATTTTTATTCACGTTTCACTCGTTTCACAATCACAACAAATCAATTTTCTGACAATTTTCCACCGACTTTTAAATTACGTCTTTTATCACAATTTTCAACCATTTTCAACCGACCTTTCGATCACGTCGGTTATTATAATTTTCAACAATTTTCACCGACCTTTCTATCAGATATGGCTCACCAAAATGTTGAGTTATAATTTTATTTGGTTCGATAGAACTGTTTGCTCTAACACCACGTGCTCTTTAAATGATACTGAAAAACTTTTATTCGATACTAACAATTTCACAACGATTCGAATGTTACTTTTACAATAATGACAAGAATCCCCACAGTAAGCCGCCTTTTCAATTAACTACTTAAATATCCTTGACAAGTCTGACTAGTTCTTTTTCAATCTCACGAATCTTTTTAACTTTTCTGTGACTCGCAATTTTTCAAAATTATTTGTGTCCCCGTTGTTGATTTGAGACTCCCTTATATAGGGAATCTCTCCTCAAACAACTAATTTGATTAACGGCAATTTACATTGGACTCCCGGGGAACTAGTTAAACAATTTACTTTCATCTTTTGGCCGCTTCGGCAGTTCCCCAGGAGAAGACTGCGAAATAAATCACATTACGGAATAATCAGTTCCCTTCGTAATTAAATTTATCCAATTCGTGGAATTTCTCCCTAATTTAATTTATTTGTTTTCGTTATTTTAATTAATTAATTAATTTGTATTTTTTGAATAACTTTTTTAGGGGTCCCAAATTAATTTTATAATATTATTTTCGTACTCGTCTCGTCAATTAACATCGGCACATACCCATTCCCCCCAGAAAATATTGATTTTAATTTTTTGATTATTTTTAATTAATTATTTTACTTTCCCTAACACAAGTAATGAATAGCAATCGCGAAAAATTAACGTCGAAATGTCCTTCTATTTCTTCAAGGATAGATTTAAACCACAAAATTTCTACGCAACCGTCGGAGCCAAGTAGTTCGAGGCCACAACCAGACGATATTTCTGAGACACCAGGTAATAGAATATCCCCAAGTTTTCATGATTATTTAATAAATGTTTTATGCATCCAACCAAAATGAAAAATCCGAGACCACCCAGGAAACTTCAAACCCACAAAACCTGAGAGCACATGACCAAGAGATATGTCATCGAAATGTATTTGATGAACCAAATAAATAATCCATAATATGTTGAATTTTGATACGAGTTACAAATTACGTTTCTCTTTAAAACATAAACAACGACAAAATCTCGAATTAACCCGACTATCAGGTCACGTGATTAGACTATATATTTCACCAAGATATATCTACAGAATTGTCACATGGTGTTTCTCAACCTGATTTCTTTGACATTCACTGAACGACAAATGCATGAAAACATTTTCCACTTATTCAATACATAATTAATTTACTGGTTATGCCCCAGAAAACTCGTTGCGGAATTAGTAATATTTTAAATCGAACGTATAAATTACTCTGTGGAAATAATATAAGAAAAATGCTATTCCAAAAAATTGAATAATTAAAAGAAAAATATGCATATGAATTAATGAGTTTTATCAATCGAAGAGATTATGGCTAAATGCATAATGTGATATAATAATTTTTATTAACCTCTTTTCAATGTCGAAAAATTAAAGAGCAGTATCAAAATCAACTTAAGTTATGACTTTTAGAGTTTGCTCATGATGAGGCATAATAATGACATAACATAAAGGGGTTTTCCGAATACCAGAGCACTAAGAAGGTACCTCTAAACAGGCGAGGATAATCTTGAACCATCGTAATAATAACGACTTAAGCACATGATAGTATTAAAGTTGAAAAATCGAATGTCAGAGTTGGCGAATAGTTCATTAAAATGATGCATGAAATTCATAACATAAACGGATGATAATATACGATGCCCCAGATAACTCATCTTTATATTCAATAGGCCATACGTCACCCATGGACGGATCTTGGGATGACGACACCCGGATCACCATTCGGTTTCCATCTAGGAATGCTGCTCGATGCCGACAAGCCTTATGGGACGCAGGGTACACGGTATCACCGATCCAAGGATTTAATTGAACAGACTACTCCACGGACAGAAATGATAAAGTCGAATAACCTTGCGTCGCCATTAAGCGCGAGCCAGGGCGGAACCATGCGCTAGAAGCTCGTCAGAAGGCCGAATTTACGCTTGTGAAACTGGAAGAACATCAGTACAGAACTCAATGGCAGATCAGTATGACACACCGCTATCTTCACCACATAAATGCCGACATAGCAGCCGGACGTATCCCTAGTACCGACGGGATTATGGAGTGTCATACAAGTTAAACGATCCGGCTCTCAACGACATGGAGGCACCAACCAGCGATGTGGTGCCATGGAAACTCATCCAAACCTCGGCTCTAGATTGCCTCAGAATACCACACAGGGACGACGAACATGCATACTCAAGCTGTTCCACTCCAGAAGGCTCCACCTTCAAATATTATGATAAGAAAAGGAGAGGAAGACGATTTTAGGATATTATGTATTAAATTAGAATTGATTTGTAATAAAAATAAATCTTAGTGTAATCAACTTGCGACATCAATTAGTACACCTTATTGTTGAGCCAGCACTGAGTTTTGTTTAAATGAATTGGAAATAGCATGCAAATATAACAGGCAGAGTTAAAATCAGACCCATAAACATCAATTCAACAACCTTAAAATGTGAGAAAGATATAATTAAAATACAAAATCAAAAACATAAAAATAAATTAAAATAATAACAAGATGCACCAAGATCAGCACGAAATAAACATAAAAATAACAAAATAACATAAAGATTTGACCGAAAATTGACAATTTATTTAAAAAGCAAGAACTAATGAAAAGTGGAAGTAAAATTAAATGATTTTAGTTGGAAATAACCCAATTAAAAATTAAAGAAATGAATTGTCAAACTAAACCAAGAAAATAATAAAAATTAGAGTTAGATTATACAAATAATTTCAAGGTCAAATTTTGTTTTATCGCAGTAAATTTAACACGCAAGGTTCGGGTCACAGAACAGGTATATATACCAATTCATTTTCACAGAAAAAATATATAGATATATACAAAAGCTTATACCAAGCGTGTGCAAATTTGCAGGCGAATTCAAGTGAACAATTTTTGACAATTTTTTCATACAGCGTTCAAGCAATCTCAATTAAGCTCTACTTGAACGCATGTATTGGAAAATGTTATTATGTACGCTGACTGTTAACCATGCTGAAACAGTGTTCACGAAATATATGATTCGAGACAATGCATTATATTATGTCGAAATTTTTCCGGCCCACAGCCGAAACATCACCGCAAGTCATTAAAATGTAGCATAACTACCTAGATGTGTAAGTGCGGTCCACCCGCCAATATCTCGTGCCCGAGAAGGTTCCGGTGTGCGTAACGCAGGAACCCGAACGTCAATACATGCCGTTTATAGGGGAAGGTGGAAGATGAGGAAGTAGTTTTTTGGCTGCTTCTTAGTTATCCAGTTCCCGAAAATTCGACCAAAAATCACGTTACTCATCGGCTAAAAATTATCTACACCGAGTAGTTCAGTGGGCCCTTGTAATATCATAATATCAACATGTCTAGCGCTAAGATCAAATAAGGGAGGTGAGTGTGGGAAAGAGCCGAGAATCAATGCTACGTTGAAAATAAATCATAAAATAAATGATTTTAAAATTGCAATTCCAAATTGAGAGCCTTAATATCGATAATGCTCATGTTAAAGATAAATCATAAAATTGAATAAGCAAAAATAAAACACTAAATTAAAAGTCCTAATGTCAATAATGCTAATGTTAAAAAATGAAAAGGAAAATAGACGATAATCGTAATTAAAAGCCCTTTATAATGATAGTGTTGAAGTAAAATAAAATAACCTGACAAAACGACTAGAATCATTAGCCACAGTATGATAAAAAGTTCAATGACGATACGCTTAAAGTAAATCCACAATGACGGTAACTAGGTCTAGATAAACCATAGCTCAATAAGTGCTGTGAGGATATTGTAATTAACTAAATAATCCAGCTTTGACGTAATCTATAAACAATGTATGAAGGAGCCTAACCAAATAATATTCAAAGCATAGTTAATTTAAGCCAAAAATAAAATTAATACCATCAAACTTCGTCGGTAATATAATATTAGTTGAACTAATGCAAGAAAGGCAAAACAATATAGTACCGTACAATAACAATCGTAATAATAACAATTTACATCGCACAGAACTAATGAAAATTAATCAAAATATTATCCATAAAAGAAAGTCACAGAGTATTACATTTCACTAAAGTCGAGGATCAAAATAGTATGTGATATCACGCTTCATAAATACACGGCTGTTGCACTTCGTTCGATCCCAGACAATCGATTTTCTCACCCATAACACTGCAAGTAGAAATCTGATAATCATAACCATCGATACTATTCGGGAAGCCCGAGCACAGGGACGTCGTATTGAGTGCAAGATTGTAGTACGGCAGTAAACTGACTTGAGAACTGTCAAACATACTTTACTGAGTAAAAATGAAAATAATACTTACCAGAATTTGCCTTGAATAGAATAATCAGGAAAGTGAAATATAATGACTAAAAAATGAGCAACTCTATAATGAATGGACAAATATAAACCCACAGATTATACGAAAGATTATCAATTGGACATGTCAGCAAACAATGAACATTGAAGAAGGCGTGTATAATTAATACTCTCTGTAACAAAACCAGAAAGCGAGAGAAAAATCGAATTACCACGTCACCGAGGGCAGAGAAATTATTCCGATCAATATCAATAAATGAACATGCTGACATGAATATATATATATATATATATATATAGTCAGTCATATTCAGATTTGGATATTTACTGTTTCAACAAAGCACAACGAGGAATGAATGCGCTAGAGGAACAACTACTCAAGACTCCGTAGATGAAAAAGGACAGCTGTACTCAGCGATGAGGAGAAGACCAGAGGGAGGAACCAGCAAGTGGAAGAGAAAACAAATATAAAGGTATAATCGCATTGTTTAATAAAATTTTCTTTAACTATTTCGTCCATGAAAATTATATACGATGTCCCGATTGGAATGAACCAAACTTCAGAAATCTACCCGAGGAAAGCATACCAATGAATTCGAGTTGGAATGCGCGAGTAACAGTTTTATGGGAGAATTTATCATGCCAAATAAAGATTATAACAGCGTTGAAATTTATTGTTATCGGATTTCATGGGTTAATAAAGATGAAATAACTAGATTTTTGCAAAATGATTTTTGGAAGATTTGGTTTACTAATGCGTAATGTAATTTTACATCAAACTAATTAGCGCACTCAATAAACTTTGCAATCCTTTAAATATAATCGATGCGTAAGATATAAGTAAGCGATATTAGTATTGGTTTAAAGACAAGCTTCGGTGATGAAACGAAGCCAAAGGCCTTGATAAACAATTCCCGTATTACTAATCGTTCGATAGAGACATCATAAGAGTCAAGTCAAATGACTATGGTTGGGACTTAATCTCCAGGATCCTTTGACTAGATACCACCTCCCAAATGTAGCATAAATAGTTCCAACATTACGATAGTTACTAACAAAATTGAGAGATCTGATAAGATTTTACACGGAAGTCACAATATTTTTCATTAATTGAGAATCATATCGAGAATCATGTATATTATAATTCATTTTTGTAGACGAGTCTTGGATCGATGCGTCCCAGATCACGGTGCGTTTTCCAGCACAATCGGTCGCTAGGTGCCAACAAGCAATGTGGGACGCGGGATTTTCGATTTTCCCGTAAGAGAATCCAGAGAAGTTCGTCTCAACGACTACGAGGAAGCAGATCTTCCTTACGTGGCTATCAAGAGAAGCCAGGCCGCAATCCAGCCCGCAAAACCCGACAACGTGCGGAATTCACTCTGGCTCGCCTCGAACACCATCAACGGCAAACAAACTTGCAGTTAGCTATGGCTAGACGGCGCCTGGCCAAGATAAACGCCGGGAGAATCCCCAGCACCGACGGACATGCTCTATCCTACGGATTGGACGACCCCGTGTTGACAGAGCCTACAATGTCCATGGATGTAGTGATCCTTAGAAGATTACTACCGAAGGACATGCAGGATACTAACAGAAGTCCTGCGGGACGGCAAGAGCGTTCATATGCTCGAGATCGACCTAGGTTAGATTTAAACTCTTGTCGCTGGAATCAAATACGAAGATAAAAAGTTCATGTCTTAAAATAAATCATTAAATTCGAAAAATCTTAGTTCTTTAATTATTAATTGCTCATATAATTTTAATCCTCGAAGACCAATGCATTGGTAACGAACCAGGACAACGTAGATAGTGCGTTTAGATAGATATTCAGTAGATTCTTTTTGTAAGTTAACCTTAGGTAAATCATAATATCCTGACGCAATAATAAATGATGAGAATTTCATAGTTAAAGAAAGTTGCGATATTTGTTAACGAATAGTTTAAATGTAGATATGGATCAACTCAAGACTCTAAGCAAGAAGTTAGTAAACTCGCGCAGGGAGAATGCGGAGCTTCACCGCCAGTTACTCCAAATGACTCAAGAAATTCAGAAAATTCGAGCATCATGGTGAAAGCGATTGTTCAACTATTGACCGCCGCACAGCGCGGATGGGCGGAGGAAAAGCAACTTGGTCAAGCTCGAAAGACACAGAAACGCGGCTTGAAGGTGGCACTATTGGATTGCCAGGAAGGCAACACCGTAACGTTTCTGTTAGTATTCTCGCCGACTCAGCTAGCGTACAGGGAGGCAACGGATACGACCAAGCTGGTGGCGGCAAAACGTTTTCAGCGGCGCCCAGGGAAGGCGGAACGCGCGAAACCTCGTGCACAACAAATCAGAGATTAATATTGAAGCTCGGCTATTCTAACAATTTATTGGGGTGCTGATAAATAAATTTTTATCGCTGTTTCTTTAGTTTTGTTTGTTTTGTTTTATTAATTCATTGATTTGGCAAAATAAATCCGTTCGACTGAAATTATGAAATGGTGTTCGTGCAATAATTGATGCTGGAAAATGTCGAATACATACGGAAGGGACCGAAATAAGAAATCGCACATAGACCTTCTATCGGTAGTGCGTTGGACCCATCATGAGGCAAGGCCTTAGCAGTTCTTCAGTAGAGCTCACATTTAGCGGTATCATAACCAGTAGTTACAGTTCCAACGTTGCCTAGCAATGGGTAACCACTGGAGGGCAGAAAGGATTGTATGTAAAGGGGTTAAGGTTATATACCACTAACCCACCATTATTGTAATAAATTTTGAATGCTAGCTGAAAGGAAAATCAAAAACACGATAAGAATACAGACGATCTAAATGTCACCGCAAACTATTTAGAACAAGTCGACAAATAGTCCAAATAATATTGTTGGGCCAGAACACGAACGGCCTTGTAAATGTTTAAATGAATCGGTAACACACATGTAAATATAACATGCAGATTTAAAATCGAACCTATTAAAACATCAATTAACCCTACCAAAATGCGAGAGAGAAAACAGTTAAACATAAAATTATAAAACACAAAATAAAATAAAATAATAACAAAGTTCAACAAGATTCGCACGAAATAAATACAAACATAACACGAAAACCCACAATTTGACCGAAATTTGACAATTTATCAAAAATAAAAAAAATTTCATGAAAATGAAATAAAAATCAAATAATTTGAATTAGAAATAATTCAATTTAGAAATTCAAAAGAAAAATTGTCAAATAAAATCTCAAAATAATAAAATTAAAGATTAGAATATACCAGAAAATTCCAAGGTAAAATTTTGTTTTACTAAATCAAAAAGAACACGCAAGGTTAGGGTCGTACAATAGGTATATAGACCGATTCATTTTTACACGATTTTAATCGTTTTTACTCGTTAAACAGTTTTTCAAAAACTTGAACGTTATTTTGAACCTTTGTTAAATTACGATGTAATTGAGAATTTTATTCGAAACTCTCTCCACGTCGCGTCCTCGCAACCTCAATGGAGCTCTGCTTGGGTGTCGGCGTGGGGAGAGCGGTGTATTTATGATTGTTTTATGAATGTATCGGGTAAATTATATTTTTATTTTTAATAAAATATTTAACTAGCCTAAAAACTTTGTTTTATTTTGTCGAAATTTTTCCGGCCCACAGCCGAAAACACTACAAGTTATTAAAATCCAACATACTATTCGAAATCTTGTAAGTGCGTGGAATATAGCTAATGATTCGTGCCCGTGAAGACTCCGGCGTGCGAAACGCAGGAGCCGGAACGTCAATATCATTCTGTATAGGGGAAGAGGGGGAAGAGGAAGTGGTCTTTTGGCTGTTTCCTCGTCTTCCAATTTCCATAAACTCGACCTAAAATTATATTCACATACGGCTCAAAATCATCACACGAGTAGTCCAGTGGGCACTCACTAATTATAATATAAACACATTGAGCCTAAGGTCAATGCAAGGGAAGGTACCGGGGAAATTAGAAAATACGAAATCGTTGTTATAAGTTTAAAATATGTATTGTAATAAAGATTTAAATAACATATAGTTTTGAAGTTAACGATGTCGTTTTACATCAAACCCAATAAGTAATTGTTATAAACCCTCGTAGTTATAAACCTTCAATAGTCCAATGAAAGTCACTAAGATCAGTTGAGTAAAGAAAAACAAATATAATACGACCACTATAGACCTCTAATATCACGTTGATAGTAAAAGTAGATTCCCTGCGAAAAACCAAATTAATATCGTTAACATGGAGGCCCAACGTCACACGGAGAGTGGATAAAATGACACGAGAAAAGTGAAGTAGTGCAGTCACTATACCGCTTAAAATTATATTGAGAGTCAATAGCGTTACCCCAATAAACATAAATTAATGCGACTATTTCAAATGTCGGATGCCGGGTTGAGAGTCAGTAAAATTACGTGAAGGGAAAGATAAAATTGTACGAATACCATAATACAATGTGCTGAAGCTAGCAAACCCTTCTTAAAATCAAATACGGTAGTTATTGTGACTTCGAAGATAAAATTTTAGGAAGAGAAAGTAAAGGGAAGTTAATTTCTACGAACTCTCAATAATTGCGTCACGATAAACCGTATAAAATGATATGAATTAAATTCAACAAAAAATTATTCGCGAGGAGAATTAACTGACATAAATACGATAACTTCCCCAAATGCTAAAAAATCCATAAAATTTTGTAATGATAATAAATGAAGGAGGTGAACTTTAAACTCTCCAAGAAAACTTATGTATTTATTTTATTTCCATCTTTAAAATCTTTTTAAATAAACATTAGGATTGAAAAATTCTTACTATAACAAATAAACTCCATTTATATTCATGACAGACACGAAAATACCATCACCTAAGTCCGATAGCAAATTTAAAACTTTCTTGAATTGTGATAACATAAATCATCCAAATCAATAATTCCGCCGAGAATAAGTTCTGTGTAGGATAGGCCCAGAGAACGTAGTTAGAAATGGCATGAACTGGATCCCGTTGCAATCACATTGAGAAGAATCTTTATAAATTGCTAGGAGATAACCATTCCAAAAACTCGACGAATCTCGCCTTGAATAGTGCTAGCGATCACCATGAGTTTCACTAATATATTTTGCCATCTAAGTAAGAGAAAATTTGAATTAAAGCAATTACGAAATAAAACTTACTATCATTTAAATCCAAATTAACAGTGTCACGTTGAAAATTGTGATCACCTGTAGAAATTGTCGATTTTATTTGAGCAGTTGTCGATTGCCCGACGAGAAATCGGTGTGTCGGAATGTCATGGATAGACGAAATAAAATATCACAATTTCATACACAACAGATCAGTGACCTTTAGAAATGTTGAATGTGCAGAGATATCTGACTCTCTCGCCGTCTGGACACGCTGGCGAATGACGCCAGATAAGAATGCATAAGCGCACACCGGCCGCTGTATGCATACCCGCCTAACCAATATATAGACATGGCTAAAGCGAAATCGTTAGTTCAACAAAATTTTTACCATGCAACACTATTCAAATAAATCAGATAGGAGCACCTCGACCCGATCCCCGAAAGGAATTACTTCGTCAGATTTCGGCTCGGACACCCCAAGTAAACTAATTATTTTTTTTTATTTTCTTTATACATATAAGCCGTAGAGGGAAGTAACATTGCCTAACAACGATTTTCGCGGAATCATATCGAATTGTGCAATATAATCTTAGGAGATTTTTTGATCACAATAAACTTTTCACCAAATCTTTTATTCGTTTCATGGCAGAAAATAGGTTAAAATCGATGTCTCACCCCACCAGACTTCATTCAATTGCATTTTGTAGTGTATGCTGGATTTCAGTCATTTTTTTGGTTTTGTCCGCCATTTTTTTTGTTGGTCACTTTTATTGAATTATTTGATTATTTTAAACATTCTTTTAATAAGCGGGTTTTTATGAAAATATTAATTAAAATAAATTCATTATTTATTAATAAATAATAAGAAAATTATTTAAAAATTTATTTATGATTATGTCTATCAAGGCGAACAACCGCTCATCTAGGCAGTGTAAGAAGAATTTTTGTGTTCTTTTGTAATAAAATCTCACTATTCCAAGTGTCATGCCCGAATTGTAGTAGTATTTTCTGGGGAATAGGCCAAACTCTGTTAATTAATCGGTATCGTTTTATTTGTTAAAATTTTTAGTTAAATTAAATCTGTAATTCGGCAATAATATTAAGTAGGGTAAAGTGTGGGAATTTTCCTGGAAGTAATAAAATCTAGTAGGATAGAATATGGTATTATCCGATAAATCATAATGACGAGTCGCAAATTTTCTCTAATAATAAATATTCGACAAAAGGGGGTTACATTTTCCGTGTTAATCGTAAACTATTTTGTAATCTTGTTATTTTAATAAGGGACCAATCAATTAGTAGAATGCAATTAGATTTTTGTTGAGGGTGGACGATCGCCGAAAAATATTAAATAAGATCAAATTAAGGGGAATAAATGATTAGTTCGGACAACTCCTGACGACCCCGTCCCACAGATAATAGCTCACGAGACTCACACAACTCCTAATGACGTGCACCTGAGTAACTATTGAACAGCCCAACAACAAACAAATTTTTTTTCGATAAAATTTGATTGGATTTACATTCAGGTGAATCAAGAGTCACGGTACGATTTTTAGCGCAAACCGCTGATCGTTGGCGACAGGCCATGTGGGATGCGAGCTTCACCGTATCCCAGCCGAGAGAATCCCGAGTGAATACCTTACAATCAACAGAAGATATTGAGCTACCGTTCGTAGCGATAAAACGAGAAATGGGCCGAAACCCGGCCCAGAAAATTCGCGAACAGGCCAGATTCCTCATCTCTCGGCTCGAGGAACACCAACGCCAGACCGATCTACAGGTAGCCAGAGCCAGGCTATACCTCGCAAATGTAGAAGAAGATATCGCTGCCGGCAGAATTGCGGATATTGATGACTACACAGCGCCGCACAGCCCCTTTTCCAACCGGGTTGACGAACGATTGAATATTAGATCTACAAGTATACGTGTTGTTGTTCCTCCGAAGTCCCGCTCCAGCCGCATGAGAAACACAAAACGCCCGGTCTATGCGTATCATGAGCGCCCTTATGCTCAACCGGCCACTGAGGAACGGAATGATGGCCATCACAGAATTCCCCACTTTCACCAATGACTCGATTACGGACTATAAAAGCTCGATAGTATTTAGTGAAATTAAAATTAAATTTGAATAAATGATTAGTTGATTTTCCATTTTTCTCATTTTTCTAAAAATTGGTTCAATAATAATAATACTTGTATGATCAGTAAAAATGAATTAAGATTTATGGACCGAAATTAATTTCATTGTTTACAGATATGGAATCACTGAAAATTCTACAGAAGGAATTGAACACGCCCGAAAAATCAACAGAAATTTCTATGAGCAAATCATTCAGTTATCCCAAGAAGTCCAGCAAATAAAAACCACATGGATAGAGCCAAAGAAAGTAAAGTTGCTCTATCAAAGGCTCACAGCAGCACAAAAGGGCTGGACAGAAGAACGGCAATTAAATCAAAGCCTGAGGACTCAGATCAAAGGGCTAGAGGTGGCAGTATCAGCCTGCCAAGAAGGAGCGGCAGTGACGTATCCCCTCGTCTTCGCTCCTACCCAACTGGCCTACCGAGAAGCAACAACAGGTCCAAAGACTGCACCGAAGGCTAGCAGCTATCGACCTGGCCGCAAAGACCGAGCCAAACGCCGAGCCACTCGGATCTCAGCCAACACTTGATCAGACACTTCTAGATGTGTTGTTTCTTTTATAAAAATATATTTGTTGTTACTTAAATATTTTTTAGAGTATTTGATAGGTGGTGGATCGCAGAAAGTATTGTGAATACATTAAAACGTGTGAATTAGAAGTTTTCATGGGAATTATAGATAGGAACAATGAAGTTAATGGTATAAGGGGACTCAAAAATTGAAAGCGAGCCCAGGTCTTCTATCGACAGCTCGTTGAACTCAGAGATCGTCCGGTCAATTATAGCATTAGTGATAGCGCTCACTTTTTGCGGACGATCTTCCCACTCGAACACAGTTCCAACGTTGCTTAGCAACGGGGGCCGAGTGGTAAGCGAAACACATTTATATGGGGTTGTCTGGGTAACCACAACATAATTTAAACAAACCTCAACTCCCAGAAACCCACCACTATAGATATTATAAGATCACAAACCACTAACCCCACAATTTATTTTATTTAAATATCATTTTTTTCATTTTATTTATATTTTGTTTTTCTGTATTTAAAAATGTTTACCTAATGTCATATGTTAGAATAGTTTAAGACCAACAATAAATATATCTTGTCAACTCCCATGAATCCAGCACATACTAGATTGGTTTTAGGTTTTTAGAATCTTTTTTATGACACTCTTTTAATTTTAATATATTTTTGTAAATTTAAAATATTTTTTAAAAAATTATTATACTATTTTTAATTAAATGAAAAATTGTCAAGTATTACAAACGATTAATCCTGTTTGAATGAACTAAATGTTAACTATATATCTATTTTTTTCAAAATATTAAATCTAACTATTTTTATTTCAATTATTAAATATTACGAAAGTAATAAATCTTATCACTAGAATCTTATCATAATTTATTATGGAAATAAATAATTCAAATGATGTGGTTTCTGAGATTTTTATTGATCCCGAAGAGGAAAAACTATCTGCTATTTTCACTGAAAAAACAGAAGAGATATTAAGAGAACTTAATCTGAATATTGAAGCTTTAGATTTTCCAAATTTCAGCGTAGTTGACTACATAAATGAAGTCTGAATCTTAATTTTTAGCAAATAAATTACTTTTCTGTAGATGTTTCCAAATGAACAATCTCTTTCTAACATTGATGATATAATGGCAGGAATCGATATAAGAATTAAAGAGTTAGATGAAGAAAATCGCCAAGTTCTTCGAGGACAATGGAAAACTGAATCAGAAGGTCAAAAATCTGTTCAAGAAGCAACAGCAATGATTCAGGATTTATTTAGCAAGTTAATTTAAATATACTATTACAAATATTTTAAATGTAACCTAATATTTTTTTGCAATGAAATTGATTTAGCATCATGATTATAGAATCGTTTGTACTTTAGCCAGTTCTGGTAATCAATCGCTTGTTGAATAATTAACATTTATTTTATAATTTTTAATTTTTTTTCATATAGAATAGCCATTTATATAGTTATTGTTATATATTTATTCGACATTGATAATTAAAAAAATGACTACAATATGCAAAAAATTATTTTACATAAATTTTTCTTATTGATTTGAAATAGTCGCGGTTGATTTTGACACATGATGCTGTGAAATTCATTTTGAGAAAGCCTTTCGCGTCCTAAAAGATTGTCAATACCAGACATTTCTTGTGAGATGTGTCCAGTTATCATTTTTAGTTATGGCTTCTCTTCTGGCATCTTCTATTCGACAAATTCATGTTTATTTTCATGAATTTTTAGGCTCAAGGGTGTATCATCTTATGTGATTGTGCTTCAGAAAGCCATCACCAATTTTTCAATATTTTCCAAATTTATCTGACAAGACTAAAATCGCCTTTTTGCATGTCACCCATTCATGGCACAAATCATGAACACGGTTTCCTGATATATATTTTATTCAGCAAGTTATGCAACATACTTTTGGAGATGTTTAGACAGTGTTCCAGGTCTCTTGTTACAAAAGTTTTGATTATTCATGAATTTCGCTGATTATCTACCATAAAAACGCATATAGAGGGTTGGAAACTAAGTTTTTGCCGAGGTTTTAGAATGAATAGTGACAATTTATTCATCATCATCTTTTCAATTATTGTGGTTTTGCATCGATCAACATTTATGTCATTTTTTCTCATTAATACGGATTTCAGTGATTTGTTGATTTGTCTTGCGAATACCGGAGAGGAAATAGAAACCAAGGTCTCACAAGTTTATAGTTGCTTGGAATTATTTGGCTGAATGTGTCGACATACATTTGTTTTCTGTCGTCTTCCTTTCATCTAGACATAACCTTTCAGATTATTGTGGAGACAGTAATAATAAATTGCAGTAATTGTTTTGCCAAGAAGAAGAATATCAATTAATGTAATTCCCCAACAGTCAAAATATACAGTTGTCAGATGCTATTTTGAAGTCAGAATCGATCGCACCTCCAACAGCTGAGTGCAGATTTCAGTTATTTTCGCTTTACAGCCACGAAACAGTGAATCACAGCCTACATTTCATCGATGCTAACACCTAAAGAATCGAAAGGTCATGGAAATCTGCAAAGTAACGAAATGCTAATCTTTTCGAAACTATTATCGAAGACATTTATAATATTCTGGCCACCTGAATAATGTAACAATAATTATAGCTGACTATATTCTTTGTTAATTAAATGTGAATTTCTGAGATATTTTTACAAAGACATTGTACAGTTACTACTCTCTTATCCGCCAAACTCTTTAACCGCCATTTTTACTGGATTTTTTAATAATTTTTATTATTTTTTACTCTAAAAGCCGCCATTTTCTAGAAACCACCACCTTTTTCAGAGTCCCATTTTTATAAAATTCGTAAGTGATAAGTCTTTTTGTGTTATTTAATAATAGTAGCAAAAGTAATAATCAGAATGAAGGGATGATTAAATATAATGCAATGCCATCATAGACTATTTGGTGGTATTTCATATTCCGAAGCAATGTCAACTTTTCTGTTCTTAGCATTATCTACATCCACTAGAATGGCAATCTTGTCTTTCAAAGTTAGTATTTTCGGCTTTTGTCCTGACATGCAGAAATCGATGCAAAGATTGTGAAATGATCGACGTTGATGATGAATATGCAGCTAAGAATATTTGTGAAATACAATGGCGTAAAATCATATTTAACTTCAAAACTTTATATTTTTATACAGCACTTTGCCAAATAAAGTAATTATTAATTTATTAAGAATTCGTGATGTGCAAGATCGAGCGACTCATTCAGAAAATATGGTGAAAGAAATCACTAGAGATATTCAGCAGTTAGATTTAGCCAAAAAGAATCTAACTGTTTCTATTACAACATTAAATAATCTTACTCTTCTAATGTCGTCTGTTGATCAATTGAAAACTATTCTTAATTTAAATGGTAAAATCCACATGAATAATGAATTAATTCAGCATAATTCATTCAGTATCTGAAAAATCATCAAATCCATTTGATGAAATAAAAGATGATAATCTTATTACCATAAATTATCACGAGGTTGATGAACATTTGGTACATTCAACTAAAATCTTGAGACAATTATTGCAGCAATATCCTGACATTCCAGTCATCAAAGAGTTAAACCACGACATGCAACAAATTATCTTTGAACTAAATCAGGGGAAATTGCAGAGTGAAATTCGCCAAGTGCTAATGGTAAATGATCTTTATTCCATATTAAATGTACTTTTAAAATTAGTTTAACTCGGTGATTTTCTGGTCTCCACTTTTCCCGTTCATTTTACTATTAGATTCAATTTTAGCCAACTATTTTGCAAAAGTATAATATTGATAGAAAAGTTATTTAAAGAGATATCCAATGGTAGATTAGCTTCGAGCTTTTTGATTTTCATCGGTACCGTGTAAAAATAATGATCCCATTCGGAATGGAACCAAGTAACTCCGTTGTCAGACCTTATAGCTCCGTGTTACACTTACGCAACGCAAGTTTCCAACATTTATTAAAATATGAACTTAATGAAATTTAAGCGGAACTTTTTGGGTTTCTAAGTACCTAGGGCCCGTTTTGCACATATGCAATAGTTATAGTTTGTTTTTCCATAAACACAACTTCATAGGAAAGTGTAAATTCTATTGATTTGTTTTTGTGAAGTTTTATGTTAATCGTTTTTCAATTTTGTTTGAAACTTTAATCATATCAAGCAGCTATGTTCTCAGTTTCTACTATTTACTATTATTGTTTGGATTTGCTTTTAATCAACAAAACCTTGCTGCATTTTTTGGCAGGGTCCATAAATTATGGATATTATAGATGAATAAAACATTTATAAATCAATTTTTCGGAAAATCAACTTATTTTTATCAATTTTTAAATTGTAATTCTCACACATCACGATAAATATAAAATTTCAAATGAAGCTCTACGAAAATACGAACAAAGAATTATGAAACGGTGATGTTTTCAACTTCTGTTGGCTTCAATAAATTTATTTAAAAGTTATTTAGTTACCTTGATTGTATTATCAATATACGCAAGCATGGATTCACACATGTGCATACAGCACTCCAACTGTCCAGATATAGTTTTTTAAAGGAGACTCGGTTAAACTCATCAATTCCTTTAAAATAACAAGCCTTAACAGATAATATAAACATAACAACTACTTATATATGAAACATAGATATTATTTTTATTAATACACTGTTTAAAGGTTGTTTTTAATTTAAATAGAGTGGCAAAGCCAATTCTAATAATCCTGGAATAGTCGAACAGTTACATGCAATGTGTAGGGTTATCGATCAACTGGATCCATCTATAAGAACTAATCTTATTAAATGGTTTATTGACCAGCAGCTGTCAGAGTATCGGGTGCTGTTTGATGAAACTCAAACAACAGCGTGGCTTGATAAAATAGATCATAGATATAGTTGGCTACGATCAAATCTTTTAAATTTCGATAAAAGATTTTCGTTATACTTTCCTAAATCATGGATGATGACAGAACGGTAATTATTAAATCATTGATCATTATCTCAGGCTGATTCGTATTAATTTATTTTAATACCTAATGATCACATAAATTTATAAGTCTTTAATTAAACAAGTTATTAGTAATATTAAAAAGTGATTTGGATAAAAATTCGACTTGGAATCCTTTGCTAATTAAAAAATCTATTTTAATTCTAAGAGTTCTATCATGCATGTTACTCGAGGAATTTTGTCTTTAAGTGCAGTGATTGAATATATGCTTATGTTCAAAATTATTGTGCAATTTAGTTATTTTGATTTATAATTATGAATAAAATGTAAAGTCTGTGTCAGCTAATTTCCAGGTCTCGTTCATAGTAATGTTTGGTATTGTGTTTTAGATTTAGTTATTGATATACCGTAATCGAAAGCGCGAAAAGTTTATGTAAAATATGAAAATATTTATCAGTTGAAATTTTCCAATTAAAAATATTGGGAAAATAAGTATTATTAATGTGAAAAGCTATTGTACCTTAATGTATACAAAATTAGTGATAGCTCATATATTTAACGCTTAATATGTATAATGTTTATTTCAGATTAATCTATGAATTTTGTGAATATACAAAGCAAGCATTGAGCAGTCTTATGCGTCAAAGAAGTTCTGAGCTGACAGATAACTTAATTATATTTGCTATTAAGCGAACTCATGCCTTCGAAGAAATTTTAACGAAATCTTTTTGCGCTGAAACCCTTATACAGCTCGTTCTTTCTAAAACGAAAAATGCCAATGTGACCAGTGATCCAACAAATCCATTTAATAATGATATTACTAAAGAAAACATTGATAATAATTCTCATTCTGTGGATACCATGGATGATGAGTCGCCATTAAATAGATTAATTTCCAGGTACACTTTTTATTATTTATAAATAAATTATATTGTAAAAGGACATAAATCTTTGTTAATTATCTCTATATTTTTCAAAAAAATTCTCTTATTATATATAATTAATTTTTAACCAGCTGTTTTGAACCTCACTTGTATTTGTATATTGAGGACGTTAACAAAGTTTTAAATGAGCAACTATTGAATAATTTAATCGGTGATGCTACTATTAATGAATCTTCAATAAAGGATAAAGAATTAGAAGAAATTTTAGGCGAGTCAATTAGAGGTTTTTTTATTAGATTATGAATCTCTATGGATATTGATGTAGGAGATTCTGGTCAAGATAATGGTTCAGATGACACGGCGGAAAATAGTTTGAATTCAGCAACGAATTTGTTTTTGCTTTATCGAAAATTATTAAACCAAGCACCGCAGTTAAGTCGGGGTCAAACATTAGTTGATTTATCAAAAGTGTTGGGGAAATATTTACGAGAGTATAACAATAAAGTTTTATTAGCTCAACTACCTTTGAAAAAATCTGGAGTTCTATCCGTAGCAAATTCTCTTAGTTCTGGGGGACCGGTTTTAAGCGCAAATCAAATAATACAAAGTTTTCTTAAAGATGAACAAGTAAAAATTACTTAAAAGTTTGGAGCATAAAAATTGAATTTATTTATATTTTAGAGTATTCGATTATCCAAAGAGGATATTAAAAAAGTTTCAGTTATTCTAGTTACTGCTTGTTACTGCTTGAAAACTGTTGAAGAACTTGAAAAGCGACTTAAAAGCAAAGTATTTTTGAAAAATAACTTTTATTTTGTACTAAAGATTTTTGTACGATAAATTATTTGCTATAATTAACTGAACTCATTTACTAAATAACTTAAAATGAAGTCACAATTCTTATAACTTAATATTTGATCCTTACAGTGTTTTTATTAACTAATCCGTATATCTAGAACTTGGTTTATTCTGACAAATGAAGAATAAAGAGTCAAGAATATTGATTGGGTAAATCTACTGTTTTTAATCGAAAAAAGAACAAAGAATCACTGGAAAATGTTATCAAAATAACGGAATCAAAATTAATAGATGCTCAGCAAAATAATCAACTATTTCAAGAATTAGTACATCTGGTTGTCTAATTCTTAAAGAAAAGGCTTTTACATCTCATCAAAAATTATCAATTGAAGGAAATTTTGTATTAACTGATGGGTGAAAAAAACAGAGTACATAATTCACATATTTTCGAAAAAAATATCGACTGATGAAAATATACCTTAGTAATATGATTAAGAGTTTGATTTTTAGAGTTTTTCATCATCTACGTTTGAAAATTCTAACAAAAGTATACACAAGTTCATTTCTCTTTTGAATGAAAATGGATTTTCCAAAACTTTTTTTGAAAGATTGATAGCTTTTTTGATTGGGCTTGATGAAAACAATGGGAATTATAGTCCACTTAATGATGGTTAACCTATAACATCTCATGTTTTAAGTATTCTTTATTCAGTAGGTTTTTAAAATTTTAAGGTTTCTGTCACAAAGTCATTAGACAATTCCAATTTATAGTGTCGAAGTCTTTAAAATATGTTTAGTAATAAATCTCGACCCCAAAAGGTTTAGTGTATACATTTTCATGTAATAGGTGCTGTGAGGATATTTAAGCATAATTATCAACGGACATTAAATTAAGTTTTAAAATGATTAAAATTAAAAATAAAATTTCAATTAACCTTTGATAAACTAGATAAAATTATTTAAATATCTGCTTATAAATTATTATATCAATTATTAAATATTAATTATTAAAATATTAAATCAATTAATTATAAAATAAAATTTAAATGATGCTAATTTTGTTTAAATACTCGGAAATATGAAAGATTATTTTGAATTAAATAAATTTTGAACTTTGAATGAATACAAATTTTGAATTAAACGAAGATGTTTTCACAATATCTAACAGGTGCAATGCCACACACATTAAAGAGACTTCACATCATTTCCGCAGATGTGTTCAGGAACATAGCGATTGATAGCTATGAGTAGATTTATTGTATAAATGATCAACCAATTGAAAAGTTTATGCTAAAAAATTTATTATAAGTGGGAAAAACATTGTATTAGGTATTGCTGATTTAATCACAATCCAATACAATTTGCATTAAATCAGCAACGAATTTATTGAGATTATTTACCGGTTTTTTTTGAAAATAAGACCATTCTCTGCATTTCTAAAAATACAAAAATTTAATAAAATTAAAGATAAAACCCAATTAAAAAAAATTAATATAATATAATTAATATAAATGTTTTTACTAAAATTTATATAGAATCAATATTGCAATCGTCATTAATTAAATCCAAGTTTTCCACATTTGAAGAGTATAAGATATATTTTAGTCTGGCATTTAGAATGACTTAATTCAGATTTATACCATTTTGAGATATACCAGGATTTAAAATCATGAACTGGGCGATTATCTTGTCCAATACTAGTAATATTCGTGACAGAAAAATCGTTTCTCTTCATAAAATTCACAATCCAACTGCTCCTTCCTATAAAATTATTTATCAAGAGATAAGAGGCTATTTTAATCGCTTGTTCCCGAAGGGTATTGTAAGTAACTAGGCGTTTTTAGTCTTACGTTCTGTAGTCAACCGGATCCTGAACTTTTCTTCTAGCTCAAGAAAAAATGCTGTTCTCCCAGATTCCATTCTGAAGTTTGTTTATTTTTCTTCCTTCTTCACATTTCTTATCATCTTGTTTTTTCCAGTCTCTCAGCATCTTATTTGTTATACCAGAATCTGTTGCTGTTTTCCCAACATTATTATCGTTTGACCTAAAATGTTCAAGTACCTTGAACTATTCTTTTAGGCTATATGACTTTCTATGCATGGGATTTAAATATAATTTCTACAGAATTAATAAGTCTTAAATAGCTTTTAAAAAATGATATACCCGCAAAATATAAATCAATTTTAATAAATTTTATTTAAATAACTTAATTTCCATTAACAATAAAATTTTCTCTGCACGAAAACAAAGAAGGTAATTTTAATAAAATTGTTTAAAATAAAAAATACAGAAATAATTTCCTAAAAAATCGAAAATAAGACCATGGTCCTATTTTCGGGAGGTCTTATTTTCAAAGAAAACTGGTAGTTAAATCATAACTATTACACCATTATTATTTCCGTAAATAACATTTAACAAAGATTGTGATGCTGACTGATGATGAAGATAATTTTCTCTTGTTTTGGGTGATTTCTATATTGGCATTATTATTACATAATTATTTTATTTAAGCATCAATTGTCCGAATTGTTTTTAGGAATTATTTAATGAAATTATTATTCTTTCTTAGGTCAAACCAGCATATCTATCTAGAGATATTGATTTTTCTGGAGAAATAGAACTTTTTAATCAATGTCGTACATCTTGTGTACAACTAATGTCAAGTGATTTGGAAGGAGCTTGTGAGCCCTCCTTAACTGCTATGTATAAAATGAATTGGGCATCAATTGAAGTAGTTGGAGATCAGAGCAATTATGTTACATCTATTATCAGTCATTTGCGTGAAAACGTCCCATTGATTCGACAATATCTTCATAATGTCAGGGCGTTTTTTACCCAATTTTGCATTCAATTTGTTAATGGGTTCATTAGTAAATTTATCTCAGCGTTGTTTAAATGTCGCGTTACTTCAACGGTCGGAGCAGAGCAACTACTTCTTGATACGCACTCCTTGAAAACTGTGCTATTGAAATTACCAGTAATTGGGTCTAAGGTAAGAAATTTTGCATAATAAATTCATAATTTTGTTACTATTAAACAAAATTTGTTATAAATAAAATTTAACGTTATATATAATTTTCGTAATATATTAAAGTCTTTCTACATTCTACTGACAATAATAAATATTTATTACTAAATAGAATTTTTCTTAATTTCGGAATAAAAAGGATTTATTTATACATACTAGCCGCAATCCCGTGCTTCGCTACGGTTATAATTTTCTAGTTAATTAATTTTTTAATAAATTACTAAGTTTCATTTTTCACATTTATAATTAGCATAGTATTAATAGTTACAATATAAAATATAAAGAGTTTTCCGTTTTTTGCCATTTCCGATCGAAAATATTTGCATCGACATTTGGATATACACAATTAATCATATCATTTGAATTTTGACAAACATTTCCGAACTTTTTTGGAAAGTTAGATTTTTCCACTTTCAGTAGTTTCTTCTTTACTATTACTAATATTGAGAAAATATTCACAAAATCTTATGTTTGATTATTTATTGTTTATACTTATTTACGATATTAAATATGACATAAATAAACTATTGATAACTTGTCAATAGACTTATATATAAACTAATTGTATGTTGTGCTATACGAAAATATAAATAATCGAAACAAAATTAGGTGCAACGGTATATTAAGTTGATAGGCTGTTTTCACCCTTTTTAATAGTAAAAAAGAAGATGTAGATGAAAGAGAAGTTCTTGACGAAGTTGACTATCAATAAAGTTTTGTGACCTTGGGCCTTCACTAATTCTTATAATAGCTTTCAATGAAACATTTAAGTTAGGCACATAATAAATATATTTGCACTTGATCACAAGCTACATAGAATCCTGATTCAATGTACCATGTTTGCTATTCATCAGAAAACCTTCCTGTTGCGATTGAGTTGTTTGCATATGATAATATCTTACTTAGAAATGCTTAAAGTTATGAGAATAATAAAAAAATCTCAATAAAAACGTTTTCGTGCACATATATTTGAATTTGTAATAGGATATTGAATAATTTCAAAAAAATGTTGTTATTTATAAATGTTTTACAGATTTATCCGGAACCACCAAGATCATTTACAGCAGTTGTTTTACAAGGGATGGGTCATGCTGAGAAGGTTATTAAAGTTGTTATGACTCCTTGTGTAAGAGCTGCTGATTTTGTTGATGGTGCGTTGCATTTGCTCCCAGATTGTGATAGTGTCGAATTGCAAAAGATTCTTGATATGAAAGGAATGAAACGTCTTGAACAAACGTCAATTATTGATTTGTTTAAAAAGAAACAACACAACAATGCCCAAAGTTCAAAACCCGATGACAATTCCCATTCTATTATGGATATAGAATCTAACAGAATGACTCAACTGGAAAAGTTAATAAAAATAATAAAATAATGTCATCATATCTAGATAATTTTATGAATATCAGAAATTAGTTTTGTAAAGACTGTTTGACATGCTTCGGGGATTTGGGGTTTTTTCCATTCGATTTAATAAAAAATGAATTCCTGTAAAGCAAAATCTAATTTACAAAATTTTTAATTTAATTATTTCTAATTTGTAATAATTGTGTATTGAAAGATTATCATTGATAAATTTTGATTCTTAGTTGTGTTTCATAAAAATTTGGATTTATATCAATTGTTTCACTTTTTCTATACCTGTTGGTGATGTTAAATTAGTACGAAAATAATTTTTTAAAGATTAAGGAAAAGGACTCCATGGGGCACTTCATTTCCACTTAGAATGAGAATATTGGGTCAGAACCCTATTGAAGACGTATTAAAAGGGATTACATTGTGTGTGTGTGTGTGTGTGTGTGGAGTTCGTTTAGTTCACCCGACTCCAAAAGGTTATACGTGCAAAAGTAACTGAATTAATTCGATTTGATTTCAAAAACGTTTATTTATAAATATAAATATACAAATAAAGTCCAGAAAATGCCGCTAGTTTTTCTAAAGCAAAAAATATCGGTTATATCCAACCGTCCTCAGGTACTTCTTAGTAGGCGAGAGTTGGATCCTTAATGTATCTACAGCTTCTCTCAAATGTAATAAGCAACAGAGGAGAGACTCGAAATAGATTGCTACCCAGACTTGGCGACAACTTTTCCTAGACACTACCCTCTCAAAATTTATCTAATTTATAAGCAAGTTAGAAAACTGTTGCCAAAAAACTTCTATTTCAAATTGTTTTCTAATTAACTGTTACAAGTAATTTAATCAACTATGAAATTGAGAACCACTTTCTTTTAAAAGAATACAAAATTTGTAACTATAAATGGTGCTGATAAAATATTTGTTTTATTACTTTTTGTTTTCATCTTTTCAGCAGCTAGCCTCAATTTCTTTTCATGAAGATTCAAAAACCAACTGCTTAGTTTTTCAGAATTTATACTATTTTCTAATCCTGTAGGTTGCGTAGTAAAACGTTAATCAATTGCTACCACAGAATATGAAATATCAGTTCTATTTATACTGAATCGAACTTTAAAATTATTTATTAAAAATAATATTGTTATTAATTATTACTATTTTTACAGCATTTAATTCCTAATTTAAGGATATATTTATTTATAGTGATTATAGATTTTTTTATATATTTTTACCTATAGTCCTAAGATTTTTTAGGACAAACACCGAGTAGGACCAGACTGAACAATAATATATGTATATGTGTGTATGTGTATATATATATATATATATATATGGATAGATATATGGATAGATATATGGATAGATATATAGATTAAAAAATGTTGAAGGATGTAGAATTTAAATTGTTTACCAAAGGAGCTGGGATACCGTAAAAGGTTGGGAACCTCTGACAAACCCGTGATGTATATATATTTTATACTAATGCTCGATAGATTCGTGATATTTCAGTCCTTCAAAAATTTCAATTGAAAATGTTTTTTTAGCAGACTAGTGTATTAATGAGTTAAATTAATTTAAATTATGGTGTGATTCCACTGTTTTAACGAGATCCATAAATACTCCTGACAATAGTTTGAGGCTAAAATTCAAGTGTTTTAAAAAATAAATCACTTGCTTTGTCTTGAAATTACTGGAAACTTTCGATGACTTTAAGAAATTCAACTGATTTGTTATTTGACAATTTCTTTTCCACAATAACCTTTGATTGCTCTTTACTTGCCTAGTTTCACTGTTTATACGCTTGTCACTTTGTAATATTTAATTCACTTTTCCCTTGTTAACTTATCCTATAATACTTTTATCCTTTGACAACTTCTATCGATTCTAAATTCTGTTCTGATTTAAGTTGTGCTTTCTTTTAATAGCCTTTAGCCTAATGGCACTTAATGATAATGACCTCAATTTTGATACCTTTTCGCACAAATTTTGTTTGGTCTACTCCAATTCTTTCAATATCATAACAACTGTTGAGATACATAATAATTTTAAAATTTCAACTCTTGGCTAACTCTTTTCATATCCAAACAGGTGTTGGGCAAAAACTGATAAAAACCCTTTTATTTTACTTTTGTTTAGCCAGCACGATAACGCCGGTGTGGTTTTGAGCAGAAAATTTAAAATTACTTAAAAACGGAAATTTAAGGAAAAATAAAATAAATAAAAATTTAATAAAAATTCTGAGATGTAAAAATGTAAAAATTTAAATTTAAATCAAAAAGAATAAAATTTTTATTAAAATTTGGAATATTCGAGAATTCCTTGTTTTACTGCATCAAAACACACACACCAACAATCACGATATATAAGGCGAAGCTGGCTGAACAAAAAATTATAATTCTGGTCTCACTAATACCATATTATTCAATTCACTCTCTATCTTACTGATTTTATTGCTTATTATTATTGTCAATTGGAAAAAGTAATTTTGGTTTATTATATTGAATATGATTTTAGTTATGATAATTTTTGTTATTTTTTTTTATCGATATTTTTTTTTTTTTATTCAAAAGCTTTGCAAGAAACGTCTTTTTATGATCGAGGAATTCGACCGTGTTGTTGAACCTCCATCATCAAAGGATTTGTTCTTGTGATAAAATAAATCTAATTTTCGACGACAATAACCGACCTATTACTGACATAATAGATTTACACGCAACAAGATAGCAAAATGAAATTATTTTTTTTTCGATACCCGGATCGAACCGGTCGTTAGTGGGGGAAGCCGCGGTGCCGGTAGTAACCAGGCCTGCTCAGTATTCTCCCTTCCTAAATCCTATCGCCCGACCCTCGAAAGAGTTGAGTCGAGGTCCTGGGAAAGGCTAAATATAAAGTGATAACACAAACAGGAAAGATATACCGACTAGTTACAGAAGAGTCAGGAAGAATACAATATATATTTTATAAACAACAATGTTATTTTAGTACAAATGTATGACACAACTCACTAAAATTCGCGACTAACCACATTAGAAAGTCAAATCGTCTATAACTCGCATTTTCGTATTCAATCTACATGCCAAATCGACGGTGGAATGTTACCCAAAGACTTTACATTATCGCAGCACTTAAATTTAAACTCTTCGTTCAGTCGTAGAATTAAATCCACGACTCCATAACCCTAAAACAACTACTGAAGTGACTATTATATTTGTAAATTTATTTATCAATACTAAACAATTCATTATTAATTTTATCATTTTTGTTAAATGCCATTACTGTTAAAATTATTATTTTCTTTCTGATATTATGATTATTATCCATATTCATATTGTGAATTTTGTTATTTATTTTGATTATTATTTCAAGTTTTTCAGTATTTTAACATTTTTAATATTGACCCTAAACGATTATTAATATTGTCAACCTCATTATAAGCAATATGAGCACCATTCTATTATTACCGAAAAATCTATATAGTATCATGAATATTACTTCATTCATAATCCTGATGTTATTAATATTAATTTTATCACTATTATCCTTAATTTTCACATTAATATTTTTGTTAATATCAGATTTGCTATTATTGAAATATTTTTATTATTAATTATTATTAAAATATTATTATTATTAATTATTATTTAAATATTATTATTATTATTATTATTATTAAAATATTATTACTATTATTATTAATATTATTAGTATAGTATTGTTATAACTATATAGTATCATTAATATCATTACTTAATATCATTGCGGATAAACCAGTATCCCCAGAGCGAATCGGATATTATTATTATTATTATTATTATTATTATTATTATTGTTGTTATTATTAATACCGTTGATATTATTATTTCCACATTAGTTATTATTGTTATTATTGTTAAAAATTTATTATTATTATTATTATTATTATTATTATTATTATTATTAAAAATATTAAACTATTAATCCTAATACCCCGCCAATACTTCCCCATGGGTTAATACCACGACCATTGTCCCTAATATGGTATCACAATCATTATTAATATTATTATTATTATTAGCATTATTATTATTAATATTATTATTATTACTACTATTATCACTAATATTCTCTGTACTATTATAACTCTTACTGCGAATTATCATTACTACATTACCAAAATAACTAGAAAATTGAAGCGAAATAAAGAATAACTTTTATTCACAAAAAATCAAGCAGAAAATTTACCAAATAAAATAACGGGAAAATTCTTCCGTGGATAAATTCCAATTTTCAGGTTTTCTGTCGCGGCTCATTCCTAGACGTTCTACAACCTCAATAATCAATAAAATTAACTTGAAGTGAAGATCGTACCTGAGAGAATGTCGGGGAGTTAATTTGGATCACCGCGGGGTGTGGATCTCGATAGGGAACCTAAAATGAGTTAAAATAAAAATTAAAAATCATGTAAAAATTCTGACCTTGGAAATTTTCCGATTGTTGACTCGTTGCTATGGCAACGGGTGAAAAGCTAACAATAAAATGCTTGAACGTGGAAAAACAAACGGAGATTAAAATAAATTTTTTATATATTATTAGCATTAACTTTAATTATTATTTTACAATAAAATTTTTGTCAATTATTTTAGAGTAATTAAATTTAGAATTTCTAAATTTGAATTCAATAAAATCTTAATTTGGTAAATTAATTTTAAATAGAAAAATATAAACTTCGTAATGTTATTATAATGTTGATAGTATAGGGAATTGGGTAACTACCCTGGGTTATCACAGGTATTGTCAATGTTAGCGTTGCTAATACCTGTTATAATGAATCGGTCATGAAACTCTAGTAGATTCCGTAAGATAGCTAAATAGAAAAGGACATACCCATCTTTTCCCCATCCAGAGGACAAGTGCTTGCTTTATTTAAAATGATTACCATATATTGATATATTAATACTTATTGTACATGGAGAATAATAGACATAAAGTTAAAAATTAATTTTGTTTAGTGGACCCACACAAGAAAACTTTGGAACAATTCAGAAGGGATATAGCCGGTTACCACCAAACCGCAGTGACAGAAACGCAGAGGGCAGAGGCCATGGTGAGGAAGTGTCGATATATGGAGCAGACATGGCTCCGCCCCGAGAAGGCAATTAAGCTGAAAGAAGAAATCGACACACTGAGGAATCAGTTAGCTCAGAAGGACGAAGCCTTGCGGTCAGCTGAACAGAAGGTCCTGGGGCTAGGGAAACAAGTAGAGGAATGGAAGTTGAAAGATAACATCAGGACAGGCCTCCTGCAGAGTGGAGTTCACCTATCCGAAGAACAGCAGGCGATAGTGCTAAGGAATGCCACGGGCAAAGACACTGACATTAGACAAATGATAACAGGTTCAGCACCTACACCGGAAGGGTTACCGAAGAGGAACCGTAGAAAGAACCGGCCCAACAAAAGGGAAAGGGAACGACAGGCCAGAGTAAATCGTGCACGCCTGTTGGGACACATCTTGGACGCCAATGGGTTCTAATGGCGAAATTTTGTGTTTAACTGAATTGAACTGAATTAAATTTGTAGATGTCAATTATTTGTTACCTATGTAATCTATATATGTTAATTATTTATTGATTATAATATAAATTGATAACTTGTTATTAAATTTGTTTGTTATTGACGGGTAAATATATCTAGAGGGTTGAATATGGGGAAACAGAGTGATTTAATGATTAGATAAATTAGAAATTAGATAAGATGAGAAGGGGACAATTAAGTAAGAGCATGAAGTCTTCTATGACAGCTCATGGACCCGAGGGGGGTTAGGGCATTAGCAGTTCTTGAGAAGGAGCTCACCTTTTGCTAACCTTCCACCCACTAGTTCACAGTACCAACGTCATTTATGACGGGTGACTAGCGGTTCAAATTCTTATGCAGGCGCTAGGTGGGGATGATAACCCTTAGGCAGTTCAAAACTATTTTAAGGACCCATCAGTGCCCAGCACAGGCTTTCGAGATATGTCAAACTAATTTTTATGTTTTTGTTTTTATATTTTTTAAAACTAAAATCACCTTATATTCTTTTAATATTTGATATTCTTAACTCTACCATTTCTCTTTTGTTTTAAAACTTTTTCCATTCACTCCTGCTTTCCAATGTCTCTTTCCTTAATTGTTTTATTCAATTTAAAGATAACAATTTGATTTTTATTGAGGATACCTAAATAATAGAATAAAATAATTAATAAACATATAAAATGATTGGGAAAACAAGGATAAGTGATTAAGATGTGGTTCTGTAGCTTAATAAAAAGGGAATGAGAAAGAAATGTCGAATAACGAGAAGGGAATAAGAGAAAATTAATAAAAACAGACAATTAAATAAAAGAAGGTCATTTATGCAAATTTAGGAAAACAAAAGCAAAATTTGCACGCTATCTCGAAAGCCCTTTTAAGATAAGGGAAGGAATTTTGTTTGGAAATCCAGGAAAGTGAATCTCTAAAAAATTATTTATCTGGACAGTTGTCAATGATTATAGAGGCCCAAATGGAATTAGAGGTAAAAGATATCAGAAATTCTGTTAAATTTGTTTTTGCATAAAGTCCTAAAGCCGGCCAACCCACTTTTTAATAAAAATAAGGATTATAACAATAATAATAATAAAAATAATACTAATAATAATAATAAATATTAACAATAATAAATAATAAAAATAAAGATAATTACAATAATTATAATAATAATAATAATAATAATAATAATAATAATAATACTAATAATAATAATAAATATTAATAATAATAAATAATAAAAATAAGGATAATAACAATAATAATAATAATAATAATAATAATAATAATAATAAATAATAATAATAATAATAATAATAATAATAATAATAAGGATAATAATAATAATAATAATAATAATAATAATAATAAATAATAAAATTAATAAATAATAAAAATAAGGACAATAACAATAATAATAATAATAATAATAGTAAGTCATTTATTTGTTAATTTATATTCCAAAAATTTTCAGTTTCCCCAAAATTACTTCGTTCTTTAGACATTTTGGAAAAAATCTCTTAATGCAATGGTAATAATTTGGATTTTATTCATAAAAATCATTTTGCTGGTGTACTGGGTGTAATTAATTTGTTTAAATCTGTGCAAAGCTTATTCAAACCTATTTTCCTCTATCAAAATACCTTCTTTTCCTAGGGTCTATGCTGTCTCACCCAGACGCCCCACAATTTTAATCCTACCACTATATACCCATGAGCAAGTTCATGTTGGTACTGTATATAGCAGCTGAAAATTCATGAGCAGGTGAGCTCTATTTCTAGAACTACCCTTCATGATATTTTCACTTTCGAGTTCCTGACTGCCGATGGAAGGTCTTACGTCTCTTTCTATCTTTACGCTTGTCCATACTCATCTATTTCTACAATTCCTATATCAATTTGTCATCATTACTCTTTATTTATTAAAATAATTTTCAAAAATTTGGGCAGCGTTCCGCCCTTATTTTATGGAAAATTCCTTGTTTCATACAAACGTTAGCCTATAGTAAATTGAAATGAATGCATTATTATAAGGCCATTATTTTAGTCCAACAACTCATATTTGCTTTCCTATGGTCGCCACAGTTACCACCATTCGTAAATCTCTATATTATACTCTCACAGATCTATGCCAAAATGTATCGTTTTATTTTAATTTTCCACTACGATGATTATCAAATAATGTACGTGATTTAACCTTACTTTATACTTTCGTTGACCTAAATTTCTATCACTAGTCGTACCCTTGACAATATAATAATCGGCAGGAGTTAAATTAAAAATTTAATTTTCTTACTTAAACATTTACACAAATGTTAACCCCTTAATTATGGCGATCTTCCCGCAGTTTACCCTCTTACCGCTCCGACCAACATCGCAATGGCCTCCACGGTGAATTACGACGGTGTCCTACCCCGTGATCAGTGCAACAAGGCCTGACCAGACTAAGCAGACACCGA
Organism: Schmidtea mediterranea; assembly: GCA_022537955.1. Lineage (NCBI taxonomy): Eukaryota > Metazoa > Platyhelminthes > Tricladida > Dugesiidae > Schmidtea > Schmidtea mediterranea. Next base: position 185,968,531 of record CM039679.1, on the reverse strand, counting down.
AGGATGGATTGTGACAAAGCAACACGTCAACGTCCTGCCAATTTAACGGGCGGAATTGAATGTTGCCCTGCCATTCTCCACAACTAATGTATATAAAATGAATATAAATAAGTTAGGGGAAACCTGCCGAGCGATGCTAAAAGACATCCAGAATAAGTTAAATTAAACAAAACATTAACTTAGAAAAATATATTTCTACAAAAACAATACTTACAATCAGTCAAGCATCCAAATTTGAAAAATTGTCATAGGTTGGCATAAACATTGACTAAACAATTGTCAATGTCTAAAAATTTTGTGTCAACAAAATGTCTACCAACGTCTAAAATTATGAAAATGACTGCTGCATATATACTGATTTCATGCCTGGGTGCGACCAATCAGAGTATTTTGTTGGGTTATTATTATTGAAAGTCGGTTCCCTCTGACTCCTCGTGTCCTTTTTCGATCAAATAAGCAAACCCAACACAGAAGTATCAGTGGAAGTATCAGTAGATATTACGTAATAAATTTTATAAAAATAAAAAGAATTTGATAGGTATGATAACATATTTTGGTTTTGTTGCGTGTACGCATTGGAAATATCTTCGAAAAAAATCTTTTTTTTTAAAAATAATGTAAAAATAACGAAAATTTATTGTCCAAGGTGCAATTTATTGACTAATTTGTTAGTTGCCAATTTGTTGTTAGGCCAAGACTAAGTTTTGTTTAAATAAATACATGCAAACGCAGCAATACATATACAAAATTAAACCTATGAACACCAATTAAACACTAAAATATGAGATGAAATATAATTAAGGTACAAAATCGAAAAACATAAAACTAAATTAAAATATATACAAAGATGCATCAAGAAAAAAACACAAAAATAACATGATAATATGAACGAAAGAGACAAATTTTATAAAACTAGAAAACCGATTAATAAAATGATGTTTAAAGAAAATAATTTAAGTCAAAATAATTAAATTGAAAATAAAAGAAATAATTTGTTGATATTATCAAAAAATAATAAAAATTAAAGAATTAGATATTGCAAATAAATGAGCATGTTTGTGAATGTAATTGTTTTCGATGATGAATAATTATATGTATTCAGACATATTGTTCATTCAGGTGTATTGTTATAATTATATCATTTCTAAAGATTATGTCTAAATTTTTCTGGCCCACAGCCAATACATCTCACAAGAATTAAATATACATATCTAACCGATCCGTATAAGCACTATTCATCTGCAATGGATCTGTGACCATGAGGGTTCGCCAGTGGTAAACGGCGAATCTGAACGAAAAATGATCAGTTTATAGTGGTGGAGGGAGATCGAAGAGCTGGTCTTTTGGTTCGTTTTTCTTTCACCCAACGCCAGAAAAATCGACCTAAATTGAACTACACACGGCTAAAATTCTAAACATTGAGTAATCTAGTGGGCAATCATTAAATACAATATGAACACAAATAAATCCTAAGGACAAAGAAAGGGAAAAGGCAGCGGGGAAAATCGAGAAATCGTTGCAACTGTTAAATTAGAGAGCCGTCGGAAAAAGATTAATCCAAACGATCAAAATCATAAAAAATGAATAATTTAAATAACATTTAAGAATTAAATAAATTATAATAAATTGAGATGAAAAATATGGGCAGAACGCTGCGCAAATTCTTCGAAATAAATAAAATACTTAATCAAAACTGTAAAATAAGGGCGGATCCCTGCTCAAAATTTTTTAATGTACAAAATTTCAAGAATTAAAGATACAATTACATACTCATAATCGTATTTATAAAAAATAATAGAGGGATCAGATAAAATAGAATATCGCAATCACTTTATTCTAACAAAGTGAAGATCGTTATGTATATAATAAATAACTTTTAACAAATCTGTTGGGGTTGTTAAATTAAAGATTATTTTAAAGGAATTATAATTTTCATATAATTAGAATTGAATGGTAAGGAATGCGAAACAGTAGAAAATCAATAAATCACCTACTTAAAAATTGAAAAATAAGTCAGATATAGATGAGATGATGGTGAATATCATGGCAAGAATGGATTTATCATATGTTCAGAAAGGGTCAAAAAACAATAAAATGCACAAAAACAGAAAATCATTAATTAACTAATTAATTAATTAATTAAGGAAAAGCACAGTTGTGTAAACAAAAGGAAAAACAAAAAAAATTGTTTTTGGAAACATTACCATAATATTGGTGGGTTACTGGGTACTATGGTTTGTTTTAATCTTACTGTGGTTACCCAGGTAACGTCATATAAATATTTCTTTCCTACCACTCGGCACCTTTTGCTAAGCAACGTTGGAACTGTGTTCGAGTGGGTAGATCGTCCGCAAAAAGTGAGCGTTATTACTAATGCTGTAATTGCCCGAACGATCTCTGGGTTCAACGAGCTGTCGTTAGAAGACTTGTGCTCGCTTTAGATTATTAGGTACCCTTTGTGTCGTAGATTTTATCATTTGAGTTCATCATTAAACAAAAAAAATTCGACAATTATATATTAAAAATAAAACAAGCGGCTACATATCGTAATGGTGCATTTTAGTGTGTTGGTTGCGGGTTTTTCAGACACTTATCAAACCTTTGAAGATATAGTTTTAAATAACAATAGAGATATATTTTACAAAATAAACACATTCTATAAGTTAATTAGGCCTTATTTAATAATCGAGCGTCTCGACGTTAAGTCCGCTCCTTTCGTCCAGGACGATAACTGTTCGTTGTTGGTGCCGTTTTTGGAGTTGCTACCGTCTCTCGATAGGCTAATTGGGCAGGAGCGAAGACGAGGGAATAAGTTACAGCTGCCCCCTCTTGACAGGCAGATAGTGCAACCTTCAGTCCCTTTATTTGTGTTCTGAGGCTCTGATTTAATTGCTTTTCGTCTGCCCATCCCTTTTGGGCTACTGTAAGCCTTTGATACATTAACTTGGCCTTCTTTGGGTCCACCCATGAGGCTTTTGTCTGCTGAATCTCGCGGGACAGCTGGACAATCTGATCGTAAAAGTTTTTATTAGTTTTCCGTGCGTGCGCTAGTTCCGTCTGTAATATTTGCAGGGGTTCCATTTCTGTAATAACGAAAACTAATTTTTTGTTACTAATCCAGAATATTTAAACGTAAATTTGATTAAACATAAATTTGCAAACGTTACACTAAGAAGAAAATAAAGTTGAAGTCTTAAACAGCAATTTATTTATTAAAATGAATTTCAAGTTTATCAATGTGACGGGCAAGGTTAAGAAATCCACAGTCCACAGAGCAACGGGATCAGAGATCTTTGAAATATCTCTCCACCCCTTCGTCAGCAGAGTAGCCCGAGTACACGAAGACGGGCCGTTTCGTGTTTCGGATGCGACTGGCTCGGGGCATCGGATGATCATTACTGCGATTATCCATTCTTCCGCCAGCATGACCAAGCGTGGGGCTGTGCGGCGGCGAGTAACCATCGGTGTTGGTGATTCTGCCAGCCACTATATGTTCTTCCACGTTTGCCAAGTATTGTCTGGTGGTCTTGGAGGCGTGCCAGAAGAGATCAGGCCCGATAATGAATTTCTTGGGCCGGATTCTGACCGCCTATATGTCCGTTCTGCATAAACGGTCTCCGATTATTCTCTCCCGAGGGTAAGACGTTCCATTGGGTTTCTCTTGGTTGGGGCACATCGGGGTAATTTTCCCGCCAGGCGCGTCTCCAAGCTTGTCGCCACTGATTTGCAACATGCGTGGGAACGTAGACAAAGGGTCCTGATCTTTCTAAACAAGAATTAATTAAAATGAAACATTTAAATTTTGAGCAGTAATTATCCTGTCCCTCGCCTTATGTCTATTATATCGACATCCTATTTTTCAACATTATAACCACTTCAAGTGTCATTATCTTGCTAACCCTTTCGTCATTTTAGTTAATCATTTTACGTTCACGGAAAAATTTCCACAAACCGGCTATTCACTCCGGTCAATCACTGGACAACTGTACAATCCCGATTGAACCCACATAACAATAGTTATCCTAAAAATCTCAAGTACTGACGCTTTCAAATTTCTAAATTTATCTATTTTTCAATTTGTTAGAAAAAAAATTTAATTTTATTGTTTGAATCACTTAAATAATGAATGTAAAACAGTATTAATTTGATTCTTTAGTGATCGTTCTTCCCAATGCAAAGAAATAGTTCTCCCTCATGATTTACAAGTTACACGGAAGAAAATTAATAGCGATAAATGTCTGCTTACACAGGCAAATTGAAAATTATGTCTCGATTAAATTTCATTTAGAGGGTTACGGGTAAGCATTGTTTGATTAGATCAGCCAAAACCTTAAATTTCATAATTCACGAAAATGAACCTAAAATTTTATATTGAAGCTCGACCTTGTATTTCGGGTAGACATTTAGGCATTAATGGTAGTTGAATCGTTGTTTTTGCGGGCTCGTGATTTTAGATAATTATACCTGAATGGGACTTATGTTGTTTACTCCGGCTCGACAATGACATCTCATCCCAAAATTGTCTATAGTTCTTACTCTCAATATTTCCTAAATAAATGAGAATCCGAGTGCTCGCGTTTACTAGATATAGGCATTTTATTGCATCGTTCGGTGCACTATTATCCATGGTTCTATTCATTAATGTTACTCGCATAAATAAAGGTAAGATTAATGAAAAACATCGAAAAATTATTTACCACCTAGGTTGGCATATGTTATAGTTAACGCATTAATGGGTGATTTATAACATACAAAATTAAATTTTAATGATTTATTCATAAAAGTAATAAAATTAAGTTTAAATGATTTATTCATAAAAATAATAATAGCACAAATTACGAAATTAAGTTTAAATGATTTATTCATAAAAATAATAATAGCACAAATTACGAAATTAAGTTTAAATGATTTATAAAAATAATAATAGCATAAATTACGAAATTGAGTTTAAATGATTTATTCATAAAAATAATAATAACACAATTTACGAACGTATTAGTTGTCGATTTATAAAGTACGACATTAACAATCATATAATTTACTTACTAAAGGACAAAAAATAATAGTAGCGTATTCTAGTTATTAATTTAGTGATCACCTGAGACCTGGGAAAAACGTGTCAAAATGATGGGATACTTCATCGTGAACTGATCTAAAGTTTGGTGATTTAATAATTGTCTTCCCCAAATATTCGAATAGCTTTTCCGGTGGAACTCTGATACAATATAACCACAACCAAAAAAAAACGCTAATCTATATTGGCACTCAATCTATTATTTTCTGACATGTCGCGATGTTGATAGTTTAAAATCAGTAGGCGTCGATGGTGCTGCGGAATTTTTCCTAGGGCTCATGCAGGTTAATAGGAAGTTTGTGATAACAAAAAACACTTTACCTAATGGTTGAGTCCTGGGTGGTAGAATCGGGTTGTCATCCGGAACCCGGGTAGCTGCGTCCTCGATAATTCGATTTACTTTGTGATACATTGTAATTGGTTATGAAATGCTAATTGACAATTTCGATCTTATATACTGTTAGGCCAGAACACAAACGGCCTTGTAAATGTTTAAATGAATCGGTAACACACATGCAAATATAACATGCAGATTTAAATTCAAACCTATTAAAACATCAATTAACCCTATCAAAATATGAGAGAGAAAACAATAAAATATAAAATCATAAACACAAAAATAAATTAAAATAATAACAAAATGCAACAAGATCCGCACGTACTAAATATAGACATAACACGAAAACCCTATGATTTTGACCAAATTTGACAATTTAATAAAAAATGAGAAATTTCATGAAAATGAAATAAAAATCAAATAATTGAATTATAAATAATTCAATTAAAAATCTAAAGAAAAAATTGTCAAATAAAATCTCAAAATAATAAAATTAAAGATTAGAATATACCAGAAAATTTCAAGGTCAAAAATTTGTTTTACTAAATCAAAAAGAACACGCAAGGTTAGGGTCGTACAATAGGTATATATATCGATTCATTTTTACACAATTTTAATCGTTTAACCAGTTTTTAAACTTGAAATCGTTTTTACTCTTTAAACAGTTTTATCACGATGTGAGTGAGAGTTTTTTGTTTATTTCAGAACTCTCTCCACGTCGCATCCTCACAACCTCGATTGAGCTCTGCTTGGGTGTCGGCGTGGGGAGGGTGATGTTTTATGATAAATTTGTTTATGTTTGGATTGGGTAATTTATATTGTTATTTTAATAAAATATTTACAATGCATAAGAACTTTGTTTTATATTTATCGAAATTTTTCAGGCCACAGCCAAGACACATTACAAGTTATTAAAATCAAACATACTATTCGAATTCGTGTAAGTGCGTGGAAAATCGCCAATGATTCGTGCCCGTGAAGGCTCCGGCGTGCTTAATGCAGGGGTCGGAACGTCAATATTATTCCGTATAGGGAAGAGGGGGATAAGGAAATGGTCTTTTGGCTATTTCCTCGTTCCCCAATTTCCATAAATTCGACCTAAACTATTTTAAATACTGCTAAAAATCACCACACGAGTAGTCCAGTGGGCACTCATTAACTATAATATCAACACAACGCGCCTAGAATCAACGGAATGGGATGGTGACGGGAATACGAAATCATTGCTATATTTTTTCTAACTTCATGTCTTAAAGAAATAGAGAAATCAATCCATAGAATACTTATAAGTCAAACTCTAATAGTGCGTCATAAAGAAACTTAGTAGAAATATTGTAGAATAAACGTAAACCCAATTAGGACTCTAAAATCACGCCCTAAAAGAATTTAATCAAACCAAAGTTATAGGAAAGTTCGAAATACCATGAATTCCCGCAGAATTATAATCCATTGTAAATATAAGATAATCAACCGTGATCACAGTTGATGAATTAAAAAGAGAAATAGGATATAGCGGTAAATCTTGTTTTGTGAAAAGTAATTCCTCAACATGACAATAGTTAATTGAGTACGAGAATACGCACGATCCCGCAGAAAATAAATTACTTCGCCACAATTATGAATTGATACCAGTTTAAAATTTGAATCGAACCAACTGTAAACAACTTTGTAGATCCCACTTGAGAGCTGATCGTTTAATGTATTAGATAACCAATATAGTATAAATTTAGTTTACCTTTACAGAATCTACCCAGTAAAACCTTTGACGTATATTAACAGAAAAATAGGAAACCCTTTTAAAATTTTTTTTTAACAATTTTTAACAATTTTTTTAACAATTTTTTTTGCATAGCCAAAATTGTTTGATAAAGGAGATCCACAATTTTGCTGTCAAAATGCCATGCCGGGAAAGCTCAGGATTAGGGTGGAGCTTATTTGTTAACTTTTGAAATATGATCTTCTTACCCTCCAATTTTGTTCCTATTTATGAAATAATAATTCAGACAACATATGAGCACAATTGAACAATATTTAGAGGTAGCTCAATGATGGTGAAGTTTCCAGCACTCTGGTCGTCAGACTCGGACGGGTCCATAATTGTATTCTTCCAGTGTGGTTAACTGGTTATAGGGCTTTAATCATTTTTAATCCTTACATCATAACAATCAATAATAGCTGAAATTGTTCATTCAAACAAAATAAAACTAAACTTATGATATTACATAATTATCATTATTATCACACAATTTTTGCATCAGCTTAGTGTTTTTTATTTTCTATAACTTTTGCCCATGATGCATGTAGGTTTGCTTACTTATTCACAGGTTAGAAGCAGTGCAATAGACTACCAAAGCTAACAGCCAATCAGCCATTTTGCAGAAGTTTGGTTTTAAGCAGAAGAAATACAATTTTTGTTTTTATTGATTATTATTTATTAATTATTGAAATAGTGAGAAATTCGTAAATTTGATTACTTTATCATCAACACTACACTACAACAAAACAGGTATTTGAAATTATTTTTAAATTTATACAATGTAGTCAGCAGTATGGCAATTCAGAATGTTTGCTTGATTGAGGGCGGCATTAATGTTTCATGTTTAAAATGGTAAAATTCGTGATTCCAAATGCCAAATAATTGATAAAAATGCCTTTTCTAATTTTTTTTTCAGACTAATTGCTGATAAAAAATGTCATCTATGGCACAAGCAACAAGATCTCAGAACCAGTTGTATCTTCTTGGGGACTCTGTGACTGTATTAACAGGCAGCAAGTTGCCGTCATTGCGTATGACTCTTGGGTTCTTCCTACATCACCATCTCGAACTGAAGGAAACCATAAGACAATCGTCGGCTGTTACCATCACTGAAATATCAAAGTTTTGGGTGAAAGCTAGAATCCCAATGAGAGAACATCAAAACTGTCAAACCAAGTTAGAGAAGACATTTGAGGAATGGCGTCTTCTCAAGAAGAACAAAACACGAGCTTCACCAACTCAACTCTCAAGAGAGTCGGCTTTTGTTTCCAGACTCGATGATCTTTTTGATGTCGCTCACGCCGATACTCTGAACATGAAATCAGTTTTGCAATTGGCTGGGGTAGATGAAAAGCTTGCTGGCAAGGAGAAAAGGGCGTCTGAAAGAGATAAGAAAATGCTTGCCAAGCGACAGCAAATGATTGAAATGAAACAGTTTGCAGATTCTACAGTGGAATTGGTTTCATCTGGTTCAGAAAACAGTTCAACAGAAGACACAGAGAAGATGGAAACTGAGAATGATGCATGTGAGGAGGCTGTTGGAAGCATAGCATTTAGGACACCAAAGAGAAAAAGGGGACGAAAAACTGTTGTCACTCCTGAACTCGCGGCAGCACTGGATCGAACAAAAGTTTCAGACCGCAAGGCCGTTTTCGTTATAGCAGAGACCGCCAAAAGCTTGGGACATAACATTGATGAACTTGCTCTAAACAGAGATTCAATTCGACGACACAGAGTTGAACACAGAGTCCAGAGATCAGCAAACATAAAGGCTGAGTTTCAGGGCAACGTTCCCCTTGTTGTTCACTGGGACGGGAAACTTATCCCTGACCTAATTGGAAAAGAGAAGGTCGATTGCCTGCCAGTGTTGGTGTCAGGAAAAGGAGTTTCTCAGCTACTCACAGTTGCCAAGCTTCCATCCGGAACAGGCGAGGCTGGAATCTACTGCTGTTTTTGGAGCCATTGAAGACTGGGGCATAGCCAACAGTATCGGAGCTATGTGTTTTGACACGACCAGCTCAAACACTGGTCGGATATCTGGTGCATGTGTCCTTCTAGAGCAGAAACTTAAGAAGGAGTTGTTGTCGCTGGCTTGCAGGCATCACGTTATGGAACTGATTATTGGTGCAGTCTTCGAAGTCTGTATGGGAGCCTCCTCCTCTCCCGTGGTTCAACTCTTCAAACGCTTTCAGGAATACTGGGCAATCATCGAAACGGACAAATATGAACCAGGGATTGCAGCAGACGACGTGGCAAATCTAGTGGAAGACATTAGGCAAAGCACCGTCGATTTTGCCATCAAGCATCTTGAACAGAGCCAGCCGAGAGACGATTATAAAGAATTCTCGGAACTCGTGATTGTCTTTTTCGGTGCTGCTCCTGCCAGAGGAGTCCGATTCATGTTGCCCGGAGCAATGCATCATGCTCGGTGGATGAGCAAAGTCATATACAGTTTAAAGATCTGGATGTTCAAGGCTCAATTCAAACTTACTTCTGCAGAAGAAAGAGGATTACGCGATGTGTGTGTGTTTGCTGTACGCATCTACCTGAAAGCCTGGATCTCTGCACCTCAAGCATCCGATGCTCCTTACAATGACTTTCTGCAGCTCAAGTCTCTGCTTGAATACTCGTCTATCCATTCTGCAATCTCAAAGCAAACATCACAAAAGTTTTCCAACCATTTGTGGTACCTGTCACAGGAACTTGTTAGCTTGGCTTTCTTCGACGATCACGTTAATTCGTCAACCAAGAGACTGATGGTGAGTGATATGCAGAATGAAGAAGAGCAAGATAAGGACCATTCAAAGAGAATTACAGTTGCTCTCGATTCCTTTAAGACCAGGAACTTGGAGGATTTTGTCACAGCTAAGTCAATGACCCTGCTCCGAATGCTAGAACTTCCACATGGATTCCTCGCGGTTGATCCTGATTTGTGGGAGGACAGAGATGACTTCAGGCAAACTAAGGAAACAGTCAAGTCACTGAAAGTAGTAAATGATCATGCTGAACGTGGAATTGCTTTAATTCAGGAATACAGCGGCTTGTTAACGATGAATCGCAGTTACAATTCCTCCTGCAAGTTGTCGAGGATCATCGTCGAATGTACCCTGACAGCAGGAAACAAACTATGTCTGGAGTACCACATAAACAATAAATTTGGAAATTGTTGAACTGTCTCCCTGAACTCTGCACAAAAATGAACTGAGATTGCAGTCTAATTGTGTTGAAAAATTAATACTGGTTTGTTATAAATAAATTGAGAATTTATGTAATTTTCATAATTTTTGTAAATTTGAAGCACTTGAGCTACCCCTAAACACAAGAATTTATTATTCAAACTTTTTATATAGTGTTTCTATATTATAAGGAACAGATTAGGAGGGTAAGACTTTCAAAAATACCTTTTTTAATTTTTTTTTATTTTTAAGCTCCACCCTACTCAGGATAGATCCTTGATATTATTCTTAATAATCAGCAGACAGGGTAGATTATCAGCAATCTCCCAAATAATAATGGATCCTCCTGGTATTAAAATGGATAGATAAGTAAATTAAATTTTAAAATTACTTATTAACAATTCTCTTAGTAGTAATTTAAATAATTAAGTGATTATTCAATTAAGATTCTTTTCAGTAATAATAAAATTTTTGTAATCAAATTAAATAAACAAATCCTCTTAGTGGCAAATTAAATAATTAAGTAAAGAAAATCTCAATATTCATTTAATTATTATTATTATCTCAATGATACTAGAAATTTTTTGTAACAAATAAAATGGATAAATAAAGAAACGATTGAGGTGTTTTATGAAATGATCTGTATAACAAGCGAGATAAATAGGTATAGTAGGTTAAGACAATGATTTTATAATCAACATTTAATGGAACCTGTTTGGACATTTAAATTGCTCCCTCACTATAGTAATTTCACTAAGTATGCATGTTTATAAATTTTTTTAAAAATACATATATATCTTTTTAATACGGATTTTTAGATAAGGTGAGATTAAATTAAAAATTTTTTGATTTTTGTCTCTTGAATTTTTTTTTTAAAAAATATTCTTTTCGATTTTTGAAGATATTACGGATAGTTTACAATAAGAGTGAAGTATTCATTAAAAATTTTGTTTATTTCTAAAATAGAGTTTTATTTCCACTTTACAAATTAGTTGAATTTTAATTAAAGACATTTGATAATCTTGTTGAATAAAAATGATATTAAGATACCAAAAATATTTATAATTTCGATTTAAATTAAATAAAATTTGCGGGTGAAATTTATTGTCGAGTTGCTATCTCTTATATTGTAGACTTCAATCTAATATTCCCTGATCTTATTTAATGTCTACTTTGGCAATGACATACTCACACATTTATTATAGATCGTATTTAATGCGTATTTTAATTGATACCGGAATCTGTAAATAACAAGCTAGATAAGAAAACGGAGCGAATTAAGGTACTTTGCTAATAGTTTTATAGGCAACAATGAGACCCTCCTTGTAGCGAACCCAATGACCGACCCAGTTAAAATTTTTACCTTGATTATTATGCGATAGACAATTTTGTGAGGAGAATCTGGATGACTATGTACTCAATTGTAGATGCACCAAGAGCCCTAGTCTATGTCCCCACGCAAGTTGCCGACCAATGGCGACAAGCATGGCAGCGAGTCTGGCAGAGCAAGTACGGCTACATGCCCCAACCGAGAGGACCCAAACGGGACGCTGCACGATCCATGGAAAAGGATGAGTTACCTTACGCATCGGTAAAACGAAGATGCGGCCGAACCCCGGCCCAGGAAATATACGCGCAGGCTCGGTCCCTCCTCTCTCGACTCGAAGATGACCAGAGCCATCTCAACATACAAATAGCCAGGGCCAGGCTATATCTTAGGAACGTGGAGGAGGACATAGCGGCCGGTTTGATCGCTGATACCGAGGAATATACACCGCCACATAGCCCTAGGATTGGTCACGCTGACAACAGTATGAAAGCTAGCGGAGACACTCATCCAATGCCCCGTGCCAGCCGTATCCGGAACACGAAGCGGCCGGTATTCGTCTATCGTGAGCGCTTTGATGCTATGATAAATACGCTTTAAATATATGTTAAATAAATGATTTACCGTCATTCAAAATTGTTCCTTTTATAAATTTTTTTATTATTCCACAATATAATTGTTCGTTTGATGAGATCTAATAATTTAAGTCTTATAGTCCAAAAATTAATTTTCGTTATTACAGAAATGGAACCCCTGCAAATATTACAGACGGAACTAGCGCACGCACGGAAAACCAATAAAAACTTCTACGATCAGATTGTCCAGCTGTCCCGCGAGATCCAGCAGACAAAAGCCACATGGGTGGACCCAAAGAAGGCCAAGTTAATATATCAAAGGCTTACAGTAGCCCAAAAGGGATGGGCAGACGAAAAACAGTTAAATCAGAGCCTCAGAACGCAGATAAGGGGACTGGAGGTTGGATTATCGGCCTGTCAAGAAGGGGAATCAGTAACATATCCCTTCGTCTTTGCCCCTGCTCAATTGGCTTACCGAGAGACGGTAGTAACTCCGCAAGCCACGCCAAAAACAAGCAATTACCGACCCGGACACAAGGAGCGGCCCAAACGCCGAGCCGCTCGAATGCTAAATACAATGCGGCCGAATGAACTGAAAATGTATCGTTTTTCTTTTGAAATATGTACCCACTTATTTTGTTTTAATATATATTTGTCAATAAGTCCTTTCGGCTTTTCTCTCTTTATTAAATTTATTTGGTTCCAATTAATATGCGAATGGTTTCCGTGTTTAATTTAAGGAAAATTTCTATTGGCCTTAGAACAGGTTGTCCGAGGCTCACACTCATGATTTGATTTTATTATTTGCCTAAGAAAGTATCTGATTCTCAATTGGAATCTTATACCTACCCCACTCGCTGTAATCTTCACTCAAGTAGGCGTTGATTCTCTACCTCATGTTGGGTTTATATTGAGCTAGTTATTAAGCTTCAAGGTGGAATAATGTCTTAAAATCTATAGCTACACTCTATCCAAATTTGATCAAATTATACTTATTAGGTTAGTAATTAACATGTTGTATTTAGCCCAAATTAACAATTAAAGAAAATGATTTTTAGCATTTCATTTTAATCCCTTATTAAAGCTTATATTTTAACTTCATAGCAGCTACTTGAACCTATAATTTATTTAAATTCGTATCCCCAATTTAAAATTAGTTCGTGGTAACCCCTCAATATTTATGATTACTTTATCTTCGCTTCAATAGCTTGAAAATTTACAGTTATAATAAATACCTGGTGATAGTTTGAATCTATAATTGATTTTAAATTTATAACAACGATTTCATTTTATTTTCCCGTCACCTTTCCCCTGTTTGACCTTAGGCGCATTGTGTTCATATTATAGTTAATGAGTGCCCACTGGACTACTCGTGTGGTGATTTTGAGCCGTATGTGAGTTCAGTTTAGGTCGAATTTATGGAAATTGAGAGACGAGGAAATAGCCAAAAGACCACTTCCTTATCCCTCTCTTCCCTTATACGGAATAATATTGACGTTCCGCACGCCGGAGTCTTCACGGACACGAATCATTGGCGATATTCCACGCACTTACACGAATTCGAATAATATGTCGGATTTTATTGACTTGTGATGTGTCTTTGGCTGTGGGCCGGAAAAATATATACCCTATACATTCAACAAAATAGCATAAATACACCGCTCTCCCCACGCCGACACCCAAGCAGAGCTCCATTGAGGTTGCGAGGATGCGACGTGGAGAGAGTTCCAAAAAAAATTCTCACTCAGATCGTAATTTAAAGTTTCTGAAAACTGATTCTGAATAAAAACCGATTAAAGTTGTGTAAAAATGAATCGGTATATATACCTATTGTACGACCCTAACCTTGCGTGTTCTTTTTGATTTAGTAAAACAAATTTTGACCTTGGGATTTTCTGGTATATTCTAATCTTTAATTTTATTATTTTGAGATTTTTATTGGACAATTTTCTTTTCATTTCTAAATTGAATTATTTCTAATTCAATTATTTGATATTTATTTCATTTTCATGAAATTTCTCATTTTTTATTAAATTGTCAAATTTTGTCAAAATCATTGGGTTTTCGTGTTATGTCTATATTTAGTACGTGCGGATCTTGTTGCATTTTGTTATTATTTTAATTTATTTTTGTGTTTATGATTTTATATTTTATTGTTTTCTCTCTCATATTTTGATAGGGTTAATTGGTGTTTTAATAGGTTTGAATTTAAATCTGCATGTTATATTTGCATGTGTGTTACCGATTCATTTAAACATTTACAAGGCCGTTTGTGTTCTGGCCCAACAATATTTTGATTAATTGGAACCAGTGGAAAAAGATTATTATATGTAAGTAGCATGGTGGATCAATCAATTATGTTTTTCTACAACGAAAAGATGAAAAAAGCGGCGAGACAAAAGCTGTAAAACGGAAGCAATTTGGGTGGATGACTATTATTCAAAGCCGTGGTTTCTACTTTATAAAGGAACTCAAACTTAGAAGCAGTTGGCATTTTGCCTCAGGTAGAGACACGAAGAAACTGAGAGTAAGATTTCAGGGATTAAATCAGTTATTAGATTTTGAGCTATCGAAGAATTGAAGGATCTTATTAGACCAAATACTAATTGAATCGTGGATCAATAGTTCGAAGTTGATTATTGTTATAAAGTGCATAGAACCGAATAACCACAGCGGGATCTACAAGACAGTCAGAGCGAGCAGTCTCATTGCGTTAATTGAATTTTGTGACTGTGTAGTAAAGTTTCGAATATAAAAATACGTTGGGTATTGTTTGATTTTTATAGAACACGTGAGGTCAGTGACACCAAATACTATTATTATTATTATTATTATTATTATTATTATTATTATTATTATTATTATTATTATTATTATTATTATTATTATTATTATTATTATTATTATTATTATCATTTAATTAAAACCCAACAAATCTCACAGAATCTTTAGTTACAATTATGAAATATATAGAAAGAAAAAGACGATTAACATTCCGATCACCTAAAAATCATAATAAGGAAAATAATAAACATAACAATGAACTGTTAAATTTATTCGACAAAATACAAATATCAATTTCATACCCATAACAATTTTCGACATAAAATCAAATAACGTTGCAATGGAAGTCCTGTAGAAATGATAGGAAGATGGGCAAACATTTCGACCAAAATCTGTTTATGATTCACGATCCTGTCCACCAGAGTTTGGCATGTTGATTATTTTTTTATTATTAGGAAAAGATTTTATATGACCATGGATTGGATAAGCCAGATTGTAATAAAAGATCACCGCTGAAAATCTGACGATTATGGGAATCATTAGAAGATAGAAGTTCCGAAAATCCAAATGACGATGTCCATTTCTGTATAAAATTTTATGAAACTAATTCCAGTTGTTTCTGTAACGTTCAATAGAGGCATTTGGATCGATAGAAGCTGAATTACAGTAAAATTGTCGACAGTTGATTTGAAAACGAATCGGTTAGGAATTCATCGTTGTATTGAGCTCTTGGGTATTTGATGTCCCATTATTTTCATGCAATTTGGTTGGATGTAGCTATCCCTGTTTATATGTGAAAGACATAAGTGAAATTTTCGCAATCACGCCAGATAATAGTATATTTCTCGTATTTTTCGTGAGATAATTAACAAGAACCTAATTTATATTAATTTAAAGTTTCAATAAAATATAAATAAAGTTTACCTGAAGATATAAACCCGTTGATCTTAATTGAATAAGTGGATTTGTATTGTGAAGTCCGTTCTGAAAACCATATAGAAATGAGATGAGTCAGCGAATAAACATTGGTAGAAATGAAAATAGTAACCTGTGAATAATTCGGACACGTTACGGTGGTGTTCGGCAACGTAGTCTACCAAATATAGTAAAGTTGTAACACTCATTGATGATAACAATGATATAGCTAATAACTACAATCATAACTAACATAGTAAAGGTGATAAAGAAATAATAATAATAATATTAAAAATAATGGTAATGGTAATAATAATAATAATAATAATAATAATAATAATAATAATACTAATAATAATAATAATACTAATAATGGTAATAATAATAATATTAACAATAATAATACGAACAATACAGATAACAGTAGCAACCATAATACTGTGTTGTTCGTGGACTTTCTGACCTTGAACGCTTAACATACAATCTGTTGACCCTTCACTGGTTACCGGTTAGTATTGTAACCAATGATTCTGAGACCGCCAAAGGTGAGCTTTATTCCTAAAGCTGCTAGGGACCGGTCTGTAGCTGAGTTCAGGGAGCTAACGTTAGAAGGTATGTGCTCGACCTACACTTTTCGGTCCCTACCTTTCATATCGTATATTTTCTACATCCCTCAGAATTCTAGAGCCTCTTAATTTACGGTAAAATAAACAAATAACAAGAAAACTATAACTATAGTATTATTTAGCAAAACATTCATTCTATACATCGCAATAATTCATCAATTAATCATATCATTCGACGAGTTCACTTGATCTTGTACTCGGTCTCCATTGGGCTTATTGGTTAGAATAAGGCGTCTTCGTCTTCGTCGGATCTTCCTGGAGGTGAGTGGGGTCGGTTATTCTTGGTTCCTTGATCTCGGTAAGCCAAATGAGCTGGGGCGAAGACCAATGGGTAGGTAACTAAACTGCCCTCTTGACTAGTAGTTAACGCTACCTCCAGTCCACTTATCTGAGTGCACAACGCTTGCACTAATTGCCTTTCTTCCTTCCATCCGCGTTGAGCTGCATTCATCTTTTGGTAAGCTTTCCTTGCCCACTCGGGTTTGATCCAGGTCGATTTGATTTCCTTACTGACCTGCAATAATGGTTGGTGGAGGTCCAGGTTAGCTGTGCGTAGACGGGACAATTCTTAGTTGATCACATGAATAGCTTCCATACCTGAAGTGAAAATATTAGTGAACGGCAATATGACGGCTGATGGCGGTATCAAAGATTTCTTTGAACATTTGTAGTATCACAATTTACATGACTCTATATAGATTATGCACTTGGTTTATTAATCTAAAGATCTTTACGTCGTTTTAACTCATGAAAATTGTCTCTCATTACTGTTGGGCTTAGAGCCAAAAGTAAAACAAAAATGATGATGCAAACTAAAACAAAAAATAAAAAATAATAAAAATAAGTAAAATGGTGTCTGTACATACACACCGCAAGCAGAGATCAAAAATAAAATAAAACATATTAAATAAAACAAAATAAAAATATAACAAAATTAAATAAAACAAATATTAATTAAAATCATCAAAAAGCCTACAGATGCAGAAAGAAACATACGTGAATCGAAATAAACTGCCAAAACCTTGGAAAATAAGGTTTAGAAAAAACAGGCAGAAGCGGCGACCAAGAAATAAAATATCAAGGGTAAAAAGAGCACTATAGAAAAAATAATAATAAAAATAAAATCCAACAACATAATATTAATATATCAAAAAATAAGGAAAAATATACAAAAAATTATAAAAATAAATCGAAGTTAATAAAAATGAATAAATCTTGGTTCCTTAAGTTCAGGGTCTGCTAGTTAAAGGAGTTATTAAATAATAACTCCTTTAACTAGCAGACCCTGAACTTCTGGATCGGAGAGCGAAAGTACTCCAACCCCGATCATCTGCAGCAGTAGCGTAACCAATGATCGGGAAGGGGTAAAATATTTTAAAGATAAATGACTATATATAATAAACATGCAAAATTTAAATAGTATTAATTATTGTTATTATTTATCGCCATTATATTATTATCATTATTGTTAAATAAAGTAAATGGCAACAGTTGAAAAGTGAATGAATTGTTAATAAATAAAAATTCCAATAAAATTTAATTATTTAAAAAAAAATAAAATTCTAATAAAATTTACTCAGATCATTTAGTCATTCCTCAACATGAACAATCAAAGAATGAAAAATAAAACTAGAATTCATTTTTATGCATTTTCCTTTATAACCATTCATATTTTTTTTTGAGCGATAAACGCCAATGTCTTCAAACCATTAAATTGTTTAAGTAATTAAATACATCGATGCTTTGTGTCAAATTCACCAACTTCAACATACTGACAGATATTATGATTTGCGTGTAATGGCATAGCCCCAATATTAATTCAACTAACTTCATAACTTCGAGTGGCCAGGTTGCGGGCCGCAGTAGAGTTTGCATTGGGTTTCGTTTGCATTGACGATCAGAGTCTCCGTAGACATAAACCGTATTGGGTCCGCCTGATGTGCTTTTCCAAATAAAAATTCCAACAAAAAATTTTGTAAAAATGAAAAATAGGGGCGAGTTTTCCATTATAAGGAAAGCAAACAAAAAAAAAGAAATAGCAAATGAGACAGCAAAAAATAAAGGCGTCTCATTGGAGGATCGACTAGAGTTTTGGTGCCGTTACTTTCTCTGAAGAAGAGAAATCAAAAAAAATAATTCAATTTCTCATGACTAAATTCAATTTACTTTATATATTAGTAAATTATATTAGTAAATTAAATTCCTAGATAAAGGGAAAATTATTAAAAATCTATCTAAAATTAAATTATTTTGGAGAAAATTAAATTTCTCCAAGATACTTCTTAAATTAAATTGGAAAATTCCCAGAAAAATAATTCAATAAAAATTTCTTCATTTATAAGAATTTTTCCAAAATGCCCATTAAATTTCCCTAGAATAAAATCAAATTGAAATAATTCGATAAAAACAAACTTTCAATTTGAATTATCATGAGAAAAAATTATTATTATTATTATTATTATTATTATTATTATTATTATTATTATTATTATTATTATTATTATTATATTATTATTATTATTATTATTATTATTATTATTATTATTATTATTATTATTATTATTTATGAAATTCCATTTAATACAGGAAAATATTTGATAATTTCTGTTAGCATTTTCTAAATTGTCCATCATATGCTATATTAATAGATCAACCAGCAAACATACAGATTTGAGGGCGAATCTCAATTAAAGGGGGAGATATGTTGGGGTCAGGTGATTTTCAAAAATTATTATAATAAATAAAAAAAATTGGGAAAATAAAATAATTAATTAAAAATAATCAAAAAATTAAAATCAATATTTTCCGGGGAAACGGGTATTTGCCGATGCCAATTGACGAGACGAGTACGAGAATAATAATATAAAATTAATTTGGGACCCCTAAAAAAGTTATTTAAAAAATACAAATTAATTAATTAATTAAAATAACGAAAACAAATAAATTAAATTAGGGAGAAATTCCCTGAATTGGATAAATTTAATTACGAAGGGAACTGTTTATTCCCTAATGTAATTTATTTCGCACTCTTCTCCTGGGGAATGACCGAGGCCTCCAAAAGATGAAAGTAAATTGCTTAACTAGTTAACCGGGAGTCCAATATAAATTGCCGTAAATCAGATTAGTTGTTTGAGGAGAGATTCCCTATATAAGGGAGTCTCAAAACAACAACGGGGACACAAATAATTTTGAAAAATTGCGAGTAACAGAAAAGTTAAAAAGATTCGTGAGATTGAAAAAGAACTAGTCAAACTCGTCAAGGATATTTTAGTAGTTAATTGAAAAGTTGCTGTTCTCGATGTCTGACGGATTATTTAGAATATCCTCAAGTAATTTAAGTCCTGTTTCCTCGTTCTCTGATTCTTTATTTATTATTGTTTCGACTGATTCTGGTTTCTTTGCCGGTCTTCTTGAATAACTTCTCGATCTTTTTGCGGCTTGGTGTTCTCTTTTTTCTAACAGACTTGGGTTTTTATTGATGTCTGCTCCTGTTTGACTTCTGGTATGTCTGTATATGCTAATATTTTGGATCAAGTTTTTGATTTATCTCTTTATTTTTATTTTCACTGGGAATTATTTGTAATTGCTTTGATACTTGAAATTGCTTTGTTATATCCTTTTAATTGTTGATTTGTATGCTTTGTTGATTTTTGATTGTTGACTTGATTGAATATCTACAAATAATAACATCTCTTGTACGAATATTATGCTGCATACAAATTTTTTACGGTTTTACTATAATATCCATACTTTTGTATTTACATAAATTGCTTTGATTTGTCTTCTTAGTTATTCATTTCGTGGTTTTAACGCCCCATTATTTCAGTCTATTTTAAATTATCTATTTCCTCGTAACAATTATCTATGTAGTCGTATCATTTATCTATTTGATCGTAGTAATTATCTATTTCTTTATTAATATATCAAAACATTAACATAATATAATCAAATATTATTATAATTAATACTAATACATGTTTTAAACTCTAACATTCCCCAAAAAATTGATCTTGTATCCGCTACGTACTAATATCCTTACTTCTATTTACCCTGCTCTCCCTTATACGCTCTACATTCGATATAGGATTTCAATCATTTGGCCCTTTGTTGTCATGTTTTATATTACTTCATTCGTCTATTGGTTCTACTGACCTCAACACTGACATATTCATTTTCGCTTTCATCGTTTTTAGTTCATCGATCTTTTATCAAAAAACACGTCTCATTTTACTCGGTCATTATTTTTATACATAAGTTCAATTAACACAATTAATTCTCAATTATCATTAACTTTAATCATCATTTTTTTGTCAGAGTTTTAAATTTTTTATTATTGACGCAATTCCTTCAATTCAACCCCCATTCGCACAGGACTTGAATTGACAAAATCACCCGATTTTTTCAGTTTTCGTAAGTTTTATTAATCTTTCATTTTCTTTACTCATAATTTTATTTAATTTTCAACATCATTTTTTATTATAACCCTCGGTCTACAACCAGTAAAAAAAATAAATAATCTATTTTGTCCTAGCTTCTCCATACACTTGGCTTCAAGGATGAAAACTCTAGGCCCTCCAACGCTTTTTGAAATTATCTCACGTTAGGTTTATTATAACCGATAATTTCATTGTCCATCGACCTCAGCTCCGCAAAGTGGTTTATTCACTAAGTGGTCTACTAAAGGTGTTCACCCCGGGTACGGTTCTTAGCATGTCTTTTGACTCAAATCAGTTTCCGGTTAACTTGAGTCTCACTGCCGATTCACTGTGAATTCGAGACTCGGGTTGAGTATCCGGGTTATGTACCGAACCACTGCTAGCAAAAAATCTCAATTCATTTCATCATCATTGGTACTATATTCATTGTTGCATTTTCAATTTACCTCATCATTTTAATGTTTAGCTTGGTTAAAATCAATGAAGAAACATATTATATTTGTTTTTAAATAAATTTTGGTATTCAAAATGGACTTTTAAATTAACTTATATTAAAGAAAACTCATCAATTAAGAGACTCTCTATTTTTAAGTTTTATAAAAGCTGATTTATTCATTAATTTATTTGCATTTTTGGATTAAATTTTAATACCATGTAAATTATGATTTATTGGTTTCAAATATTTTTGTATAATTTATTGTTATTTTATTTTTTATGTTTAATCACTGAAATTATGTCATTGGCCCCATACATAAAATTTATGGGATTAGATGATGATAATAAACTCTTACATTGTATTATGTTATATAATGACCCCTATATTTTATTACATGATAATCACTAAAATTTTAGTGTGTCATTAAAAAATTTTTAATTGGCTATGTTTAATTAATTTGGATTGATTAATACAAACCTTTTATATATTCATAAACATTACAAACATTTCTCACTTTTAAAATCACACAATTATAGTAAGTATTGTTTTATTATTATTCATCTTTAACATTAATATTTAGATAATTAATTCAATAAATAACAGTAATGCTGGAAAAGATATTAGACATAAAATTAAACGAAATAAAATAAACGATGGAAGAAATAAAAATTATGTTGGGAGAAAAATTGATTTTAAATGTAAGTATATATTTATTGAATATTATAAGTTAAATAATATTTATATAATAAAAACTAATTTTTATAAATAATATTCATTTCATTAACAAATTATTTTTAAATATTTTTAAATAAAAATTTTATACAATAAAAGAAAAATTTATAATTAAAAAATTTATTTAAAGATGACATGATTATAAATTTTAATTTACTTTCATAAAATTAATTTATTTTGGTTTTTATAGTTAAAAGATATATTTAAATTTATGAAATTAAAATGAAATAGATAATCGAAAATTTTATTTAATTATTACTTTGAAATAATTTTTTTAAAAATCATACATAATTATTTCAAATAAACTAATGTTTAATAGATCATATAATAAATGATAACAACAACAAAAAATTATAAAATATATTTAAAAACATTTATTTGCCTCGAATATTTTTCAAATAGATTTTATTGTTTCACCTTCATTTTTAAAACCCTGAAATCTTATTTTTATCATGAAATATGAATTTTCATTTTTAGCATTTTCTAAATCTATATCTTTTTCGCAATTCATAAAAGTGAAACTTTCATTAAATTGAATATCTTTGTTGATAGCCATCAGTATTTCTAAAATATTTTTGCTGTCAATGTCACCAATTTTTCCTACTTGGATATTATATAAACTCTGCTTTAAAATTTCTGGTTCCTATTAAATTTTTAATTAATGTTAGATAGAATAAAATAAAATTACTTTAAACGAATAAGTAATTGGGTATTTTAAATATTCCATAGAATATTGTAGAAATTAAACAGGAGACTTCTTAATAAAATTCACTGCAGGTGCTGAATTTTCTTCCGGCAGTATTGAAATTATATCCTGATTTATTTGTTTCTCCATCTTTTTTACTGAGTTTTCTAGAATAAAGAATAAGCAATATTACAATGAAAATAAAATAATCCTCTAATAATCCTCTTATTAATCCTCTGTCATCAACTTCTTTAAGAAAAAGTATAACACAATCTAACCCTAAAAAGCTTTTATATGTTTTTTCGCCAGTAAAGTCATTAATTAATAGAATACCTGCAGAAATAGGTATATGTCTTTGAAAGTATTTATTATCAGTAGGTAGAATAGCCTCGAAGTCAGCGTAAACGAAGAAAGGTGGTGTGACTGTTTTAGACCAGTCTTTAAAATATAAAATTTTATTTAATGATAATGTATAAAGTGTTGTTCCTAACAGATTTTTATCTCACAAACCTTTATGAATTTTTAGAGCATCATCATCATTAAAACCATTTAAACATCGATGACACCATTTACTACGAATTCGAACCTCAGAAACCGAAAGATTATCACAATTCAAAAGTCGATTCAATTTAGTAACTGCAATATAGTGATAAGAGTCACCACTCTCTAATAAAATAAGATTAATTGGTCTACCTCCTACAACCTTTGAACGATGAAGGATATCAACATATGGATGTTTTATTACTTCTGGATTTAACAAAATATCTTCTAACGCATTCTCATTGTATGTGAGAACATTAATCAAAAGCCCAGGATTATTATCCTAAAACTTTGATATGTTGCAGAGAAGCATCTGTAATTCTGAATTATTATAGACGATATCAGAAAGATTATAATTAGAAATAATATTTCTATGCTTTCTTTCTACTTCATCAAATTTCAAAATCGCTAGAACGCTATAAGTGAAACATAAATCATCTGTATTTTCAATATTAACCACACAACGTTTATTTAGTAACGATTGAGGAGTTGGAAGCGAACTCTTACCCCTTAAACGACTTATTTGCGAATATTTGGTAATAACGAAATGAATTTCTTTTAATTTATTAATTACCCAATTAGTACCTTTTTCGTTTATTAAAATTATTTTTTCATAAAGAAGAGCAATACCTTCATCTTAAAAGGTATCGCTCTTTCATCTTGCAGAATTTGAAATAAAGAAAGATTGGAATTCACCATCTTTTTCAAATTCAACATCTATACAAAATTGTATCTTTACAGAACCCATTTCCGAAACAACATTATTAAATTTATTAATCAAAGAAATAGGTATAGATAAGGATATTAAATTTTAATTTTTGACAACCATTTTAACTATAGAATATGATTTACGTAAATCATAATTAACAACTGCATCAAGTGATCCTCGATGTTGAATAGGATTATTAATTATTTCAGAATCAGAATCAGAGCGAGATATTATTTCAACATCATTGCTGGAGACAACGTCTTTGTTTTCAAAATCAGAAATTATTTCAACAGCATCAAGTTATCATTAATGTTGAAGAGGATTATTATATGAAAACTGTTTTACCATAATTTTATAAAAATTATAAGAAGAAAATAATACTCACAGCTACAGATATAACTTCTTTCAATTCTGTAGTGTTTTGTTATCTTTGTAAGAAACCTTTGATAAAACCAGTAAAAGATCACGACCACTTTAAAGGTAAATTTTTGGATGCAGCTTGCTCAACTTGTAATTTTTCAAGACAAATACGATATGAATTCCCAATTATTTTTCATAACTTGAGAGAATACGATCTTCATCAGATCTTGAAATATGGTTTAGAGTAACTTTAAGTCTTAAAAATATCATGTATTCCAACTACGTCTGAAAAATTCCTAACCTTATCTGCTAGAATAGGTAGTTTAACTGTTAAATTTATTGATTCATGCCAATTCATAAATAGTTCTTTAAAGGATGCGGTTAAAACTTTACCTGATTTACCAATAACAAAATCAGAATTAATGGGAGCCATTGTTAATAGTAAAGGAATTTTTCCTTATGATATTGCCATTAGTTTGGGAAGTTCTTCATTCAACTCTCCAATTACCACCAATTTTGAATGGTGTTAATGAGGATGAATATTCTATGGCTGAAGTTATATGGAGGGAAACCAACTGTAATAGCCTTTGTGATTATATGATGATATATCTTAAACTTGATGTTTTTCTTCTAGCTGACTTTTTCCAACAAATTCGAACCAGATCTTTAGCACATAATCGTCTTGAACCATTGAAGTTTTTAGGCATTCCTGGTATGTTTTGGTATTCAGCTCTGATGAATTTAGATGAACCCATCGAATTGATCCAAGACATGGAAATGTATAATTTCTTTGAGCGTGGTATACGAGGGGGTTCGACATTTGTAAACAAACATTATGTTAAAACAAATGAGAATACTGAACTTTTATACATTGACATTTATAATTTATATGGTTGGGCTCTTAGCCAAAAACTACCTAGAGGTGAATTATCTTGGGTTATAGATCAGATTAATTTAAATAATTTATTAAAAGACTGTGAATCAAACGATCTAGATACACTTCCTTATGGATATACCGTAGAAGTTGATTTAGATATACCAACATCTATTCACGATAAACTGGATGATTTTCCGGTCGCAGCTGAAAAGTTATGTGCTCCAGGTTATAAAATAGAGAAGTTGATGCTCACACATCTACCGAAAAAAAATTATGTTGTTCATTGGAGACTTCTCCAACTTTATCTTTCTCTTGTTGTAAAGGTAACTAAAATTTATAGAGCCATTAGGTTTCAACAGTCTTCAATATTTAAGAATTATATTGATACGAATACTCGACATAGGGCTGTATCAACAAATAATCTGGACAAAAACTATTTTAAACTTTTAAATAATAGTTTATATGGAAAGACAGTTGAGAACTTAAAAAAGCGCATAAACTTGAGGCTGTTTAATTCGGCTTCTAAATTAATAACTTATTCCTCTAAACCAACATTTCAAAAGACTTATAAAATTGACGACGATTTAATTTCAATATTATTAAGTAAGGAATCAGTGTGTTTAGATAGACCTAGCTACATTGGTCAAACTGTACCAGATCTCTCTAAATTACGTATGTATCAGTGGCAATATATTGATTTACAAAAATATCGAGAGGAATTTAATTGTAAAATCAATATTATTGCATGTGGCACTGATTAATCTTTTCTAGAAATTAAAGGGTGTAAATTAGATATTCTTTTACCAGCTATGATAAGAGAAAACCTACTGGATACATCGAATTATGATACATCACATGAATTATATTCAAGAGCTCTAGATTCTGTCATTGGTAAATTCAAAGATGAGAATAAAGGGCTCAGATATAAGGAATGGGTGTTCCTAAGGCCTAAATGCTATAGTCTTTTGGGTGATATAGAGAGCAACAAGGCTAAAGGAATAACATTGAAGGGTACCGATTTAAAACATCAATCGTATCTTGGTTGTTATCATAATAATTCGATGATTTTAGCACAATCTCGAATAGCAAGTAAAAACCATCAATTATTTACAATTAAAAATAGTAAAATAGCCTTAACAAATAATGATGACAAGAGGTATTGGGTTGAGAAAAATAAAAGTTTAGCCTATGGGCATTATAATGTAGGTGACACGGTTATGGGTATAGAAACAATGGATGAAATGTATGATCAAATTTCTCATCCACATTTCCCGGAAGACGAAGATGATCCAGATTTTCGAGAAGAATACAGATTTCGACATCCACATTTCCCAGACGAATATTAAATAAAATAAAAATTATTAATCAATTTTAGTTGTTGTATTATTTTTATTTAAATCTTTTATATGTAAATTATTGGTGGGTTTCTGGGTTTTGATATTTTGAAACTATATGGTTGTTACCCAGACAACCCCATACAAATATTTCTTTTGCTTACCACTCGGCACCCGTTGCTGAGCAACGTTGGAACTGTGTTCGAGTGGGTAGATCGTCCGCAAAAAGTGAGCGTTATTGCTAATGCTATAATTGACCGAACGATCTCTGGGTCCAACGAGCTGTCGATAGAAGACCTGTGCTCGCTTTTGATTTTTAGGTCCCATTATTCTCCTATCTCTTTCAAATGTTAACCTATACTCTCATATCATCTATCTTTATGTCCATTCGCTTGGTCCTTCTTATTATTGTCCATGTTGATGATTTTTTTTATGGTCTGTAAACCCTTGGTTATGTTAAGTAAACACAGTACATCTCTTACCCTTATCCCTATTATAACTACAATGTTCCCTATTATTATTACTAGCATCATCATTGTTACTATTATATATATATATATATATATATATATTACCTTTCTGATTTGTCACTACTATTACCTTTATTATTAGTTTTATTACTATAACTACCATTATATTTATTGTTATTACTACTATGATGATTACTACTATTATTATTATCATAATTATTATCATCATTACTACAAATACCATGATTATTATTATTATTATTATTATTATTATTATTATTATTATTATTATTATTATAATTATTATTATTATAATTATTATTATTAATTATAATCACCATTACCCTTACCATTATCGTTATTATTATTAAGATTTTGTAGGGATCCGTCCTTATTCCTCAGCGTTAAAAATTTTTTATTGATATACAACATTAGCCGTAGTCCATCTGTATTTTTCGGTTTTCGATAAAGTATTTTTGTAAATTCGAAAATTTTAGCAGCGTTCCGCCCTTATTTTACGGTTCATCCCTATTCTACAGTTTTCGACAAAGTATTTTCATTGACTCGGAAAATTTGAGCAGCGTTCCACCCTTATTTTACGCGTTCCATTTTTACGTTACTATTTTTGTTAAGTATTTGAATTAGTTCGGAAAATTTGAGCAGCGTCCCGCCCATATTTTCCGCCTCGACTCAAATTAATTTATTTAATTCTTATTTAAAACATTATTTTTCATGATTTTGGTCGTTCGGATTAATCTTTTTCCGATGGCTATTCATTTTAACTGTTGCAAAGATTTCGCAATTTTCTCCGCTACCCATTCCCTCTCTTTGTCCTTAAGATCTATGTATGTTCATATTATATTTAATGAGTGCCCACTGGACTACTCGGTGTTAGAGATTTTGAGCCGATTGTTGTTAAAAATTTATGTCAATTTAACAGGAAACGGATGGTGAAGGAGTAGCCAAGAGACTACTCATTTACCCTTCAATTTCCCCTATGAACGGATAATATTGACGTTCCAGCTCCTGCGTTCCGCACGCCGGAGCCTTCACGGGCACGAACTATTGGCGATTTTACACGCACTTACACAGTTCGATAGTGTGTTTTATTTTTCTATCTTGCGTTATGTTTTGGCTGTGGGCCACCAAAAATAAAATAATAGAAAAAATAAATTACCAAATGAATTAGGCAAAAATCTCGACGCATAAACTGTACATTTAGCATTCATATAAACAAATTTTAAACTGGGCATCGATGTACATAAACCAAAATAACATAACTGTAGATTAACAATCTGAAAATATTGCTACAAAACATAACTGTAGATTAACAATCTGAAAATATTGCTACAAAACATAACTGTAGATTAATAACCTGAAAATATTGCTACAAAACATAACTGTAGATTAATAACCTGAAAATATTGATAACTGTAGATTAATGATCTGAAAATATCTAAAAAATCACACAACAATGTAAGATTTGTAAAAAATGTGCATCTTAAATTTGGTTGAAATTAATACTACAAAGTAGTAGTTGAAAATTTGGGAAAACACATCAGTATTTATACCTATAATTTGGCCTTAACCTTGCGTGTTTGTTTTATTGCGATTAAACAAAATTCGACTTTGAAATTATTTGTGTTATCTAAATTAAATTTTTATTTATTTCTTAATTTAAATTGGTAATTTATTTTTAACATTTTTAAATAAATTTACTCAACCAAAAAATATTTTATTTTTATTCATTTAATTCATTAATTTTTACTTTTATATAAATGGTCATTTTACGGTCGAATTTTCTTCTTATTATGTTATTTTTTATGTAAATTTCGTGCGGTTCTTGATGCATTTTGTATTTATTTTATTTTACTTTTTATGTTTTTGATTTTATATTTATTTATATTCTCTCAGATTTTAAAATGTTTAATTGATGTTGTATATTATATTTTAAGTTATCTTGGTGCTAGGTTTTCGTGTTGTATTACTGATACATTTAAACAATTCTCAAGGCTATTTGTGTCCTGGCCCAACATTATTTAAGTTTTTTATTTAGTTGTTTTTTAATGATTTTTTTTATTTATTGTTGTAAATTGTATATTTTTACATGTGGTGTTATTTTTAATATTATTATTATTATTATTATTTTTTTTTTTAATGAAACTAAATATAGACCTTACTATAGTGTGACCATTATGCTGACATGTAAAAAATTAAATTTATGCATTAAAACAAAAAAAATGTAAAAAAAGTTTTTTCTCATTTAAACAAAAAAAATTTACCCCCCCGGGGTATGGGCAGGGTGCCGTTGGAGCAGGGCGCCGTCTTGTCACTACTAGGGAAAAATTAAAATACATGCACATAGACACAAAAAGCAGCGAGATCTGAAAAGAAACGCACATTTTTGGACGGAATAATTTCGACAATCTATAGATAAGCTTCCTAATGTTGAGCCAAAACTGAATTTGTTAAAATGAATCGGAAATAGCATGCTAGCATAGCAAGTCATATTCAAAATCAAACCTATACTCACCAACTAAACATCTTAAAAGACGAGAAAGAATATAATTAAATATAAAATCAAAGAACATAAAAGTAAATAAAATCATATACCAATGCACTAAGGACCGCACGAAATTAACATAGAAACAACACAAAAACATGAGAATTTGACCGAAAATAGATTAATTTATAAAACCAGCATTTTATCGAATAAAACTGGTTAAAAATAAAATATTTCTAATTAGAAATATTCAATTAAAAAATAATAAAAATAAATTATCTATTTAATGTAAGAAAATGAAAAAAATTAGTATCAGATATTACAATTAAAATCAAGATCAAATTTTGTTTTAACGCACCAGAAAGAGCACGCAAGGGTATGGTCACAAAATAGGTATATATACCGATTCATTTTTACAGAACTTAATCACTTTTTTCTGGTGAGAAGTTCTTACTGTTTTTCACTACCAAAATACGATTTTCTTAAACAGAAGTGCTTTTGTGTGATACAGGAAGCTTATGTGAGAGAAATTTTCTTTACAGAATCAACTGTGTGCAAGGACTCACGTCATACAAAGTGAGGAATTATTGATGAATGAATATGCTTATGAATGTAACTATTGTCGATGATGCTTAATTATATGTATTCGAGCAGGTATATTGTTCTATTATAGCATATCTAAAAACTATGTCGAAAATTTTCCGGCCCACAGCCAATACATCTTACAAGAAAGCAAATACACACAATTGACAGATCCGTGTAAGCGCACTCCACCTTCAACGGAGCTGTGACCGTGAGGGTTCGCC
Organism: Schmidtea mediterranea; assembly: GCA_022537955.1. Lineage (NCBI taxonomy): Eukaryota > Metazoa > Platyhelminthes > Tricladida > Dugesiidae > Schmidtea > Schmidtea mediterranea. The sequence goes on along the minus strand of CM039679.1, from coordinate 185,938,073 downwards.
AGTGGTAAAAGGCGAATCTAAACGTAAAATGATAGCTTATAGTGGTGGAGAGAGATCGAGGAACAGGTCTTTTGGCTTGCTTTTCTTTCGCCAACGCCAGAAAAATCGACCTAAACTGAATTACACATACGGCTAAAATACTAAACATCGAGCAGTCCAGTGGGCACTCTTAAATATAATATAACCACAGTCAACACCCTAAGGTCAAAGTGAATTTACTCGAAGTGGGGAATAACTTAAATTTCCAAAACGAAATTCTCTCATCTAAATCTAATTAAAAATCGAATGTTAATAAGTGGCGGACTAAGATCAAGCTTTTCCCAATAAATTGAATAAGAATTACGGCTTGAATATAGAGAAGCGATAAGTACCAAAATAAAATCAGAGGAGTTTACGATTTGGATAAGAACGCCGACTAGTGATTTAGTTCGAATATATGAGTTAATTTAAAATAATATTAAGTTTAAGATTTGTCTAATTAATTAACTAAAGTTATAGTTGAATTTTTGAATACTGAGTTTAATTAAGTTGAAATCAAAACTACATCTACTTGGGTGAACCCAACTGATAAGCGATTTGAAGTTGAAAAGGCATGTTAAAAGGAAACCAACTAAAGACGAGTTAGATAAAATTTCACTTTGAGTTCTAATCTGAAGAACGCAAATCAATAAATTTTATACCGATAGACATAACTGACGGAATTGATTCTAAATGGTTAGACAAAGAATTAGCCTTTAAGGAGTCTTGGCGATAAGATTAAGGATTCACCCATAAAAACGGCTTACTATCATAACAAATAAACCGAAAATCTTCGTTAGATAGAAAGAACGACAACACGGAAATCCTTTTATTTAAACTCATGATGATTCCTACATACTCACGTTGATGCATAAGGGTCCCTGCGGAATCGCCAACCATAAGATCCATCTGGTATTCATAAAAATAATATTATCGACATAGAGGAAATCCTGGACGAAATTTTTCCGTTGATTGAGAATCTAGAGAATCACACGACTCCGTAGCCACCGGGTACTGACCTAAATCCAATTATTAATAAAATTTAATAGAAATTATAACCCTAACCCGTGAAACATAAAAGCGATATATTCTGAAAACTTCACCGAAGTATTTTATTTACTCCGCTTGAACGAGGAAGATAGACGACCGCAACACGGACGACGGATGGCTTAGATAGAGCTAGACAAAATATTTCGCGACATAGTAACAGGTAAAATTCCATGTTTGGATGTCTATGCCTAGGACTGCAATGTTTCATATGAGCTCGACGATCCTGCTCTGAAGAATCTGATATCCCCGACTCGAGTAACAGTTCTAGACAAATTAATTCATTTGGTCATGCTGGAACGCCTGGAGCTGCTACATCAAGAAGGATATCATAGTTACGCCAGATCTCATGCGGCGAGATCCTGATTCGAAAATCAGTAGTATAATGAAGGAGCTAATCCATGCGTAGTCATTTTCAAATAAAATTTTATTGTTAATTTTATTTTCTGTCTTATTCAACATATAATAGTAATATTTGTCGAAGTAAATTTTTCTTTTGTTGTTTCGATTGATTTATAAATTGTGTTTATATAAGGGACGAATGGTGGATTTGATACCTTAAACCGACACTGCCTATCCGTACTCATGAACGATCAGTAAATATGAGTTTTGGATGGCCATGGAACGAACGCGGCATAATTGAACACCTGATTAGATAAATACTAGGTTGTCATATTTGTATTGAACTTAGAATCTAAATTGACTAATAAAATGGAAGTATCACTTAATTTTTCGTTGATTTAGTGACGAATTCCTACCGAGACAGTCAAGAAGACGCTGCCAGAATAAAAATTCGTCTCACTCGACGATTGATACAAGCCACTCCGGAAATTAAAAGACTCAAATTCACATGGTTTGAACCGAAGCGGGTAAAGAGGATTTATCATGAGCTTGACGCCACTCGGGCCACCCTGAAAAAGGCGAATCAATTGAAACAGGCTCAGAAAACGCAAATCCGAGTCTTGGAGGTTGCGCTGTCAGCCAGCCAGGAGGGAAATGCTATGACATATCCCTTAGTGTTTGCTCGAGCACAATTGGCTTATAGAGAACGCGCAACGACTATAACGGGGAAAAGTCAACCAAAAGAGGCATAAACCTGGAAACGCCGATGAGCTCGATTTCGGGTAATGCGATCCGAACCGAACTTGGATAAAGGAATATCAAAACCACCTATGGAAAAATATAACAAAACTAATTAAATTTATTTCGATCATTTTTATGTTTTTTTTTGTCTTGAGTTAAATTCAGAAATTAAATATGGAGATTTAATTAAGCCCATTAGATGTGAGAGGTCCACTAAAGACGTTACGTTAGACTCGAGAAACCAGACGAGGATAACGCAAACGTATGATTGACCGTGACCATACAGAAAGACAGGGATAGTTCAGAAATTGAGTACACGCCTTCTATTGGAAGCTCATTGAACCCAATATGAAGCCTGGCCTTAGCAGTTCTGAGAGCAGAGCTCACCTTTGGCGGTCTCAGAATCAGTGGTTACATTACCAACGTTGCCTACAATGGGTAATCATTGGAGGGTCAGACAGTTGTATGTCAATGGGTTTAAACACAGAAGTCACGAACCCACCACTAGTGTAGATTCTTTTTATGTTTTATCTATATTATATCGAAATAGCACAAGGAAAACGTGATAACCTGAGCAATCAAAACGATAGTACGCTTACCCGAGGGAAACCGTGATCAACACTACTGAGAAAAAAATGATAGGCCAAGTCGCAAATGTTAGTAAGCAGCCGGTGGAGACTGATCACTTCTTTGGGAGGCTCACCAGCGCGTTTACCACAACTTTGATTGGGGAGTGAAAGGATGAACCAAAAGGTAGATAAAAAATTGAATAAAATTGTTTAATGGGAAAATGCGAATTACTAGTGAAGGAGCCTAGTTCTGGATAAGGGTAGAGAGAGCCATAAATCTCACGAGCCTTTTCAAGAGGAATGGTTTTTCTCTAGCTGGTGGCGAGGCACCAGAAGACAGTGATGGACTGTCGAATTCAGGATACTACCAGCAAACAGACTAGTGATTCTGAACCACTTGATACACAAACTGGATACCACACCGAGTACTGGTGGAATGTTTTTAGTTAGATCCTAGCCCAGGAGGAATTCGGTACAAAAACCCGGATACCCACACCGACTACCGAATATCCAATGAAATGGCGTTGAGGTGAGAACAACCGATAAACTGCGCTCACAGATAAACGGCCAAGAAATTGAGTCAATGTGAGGCCTCCATCTTGTCAATTAGACGAGTTACCCAATAGTCAACTGATAAACTCAATTTCTCTAGACCCAGAATCAGTCGGTGGTAAGTTTCAAAACGCCGGATTAAGTGGCGGTAAGATTTATTTTACGCCGAGCCAGTTGTCGGTAGAACTTTGAATAGACACACGAGATATTGAGACAGTAACTATAAAATAAACTATCCCTAGAGAACAAGAGCGATAGAAAAAGCAATGAGATTCACAGGAATAAAAGAGAATAAAGATAACAGGTTTTAAATAAAGGGACAATATAGCAAATTTTTATAACGATTGATAAATCACAAGGCGTTAGGAAAAATAATTAAGTAGATAGATAATGATAGTAATGATGAGATTTATTTTATGTTATAGATCATTGATGCGACCATATAGATAATTGATACTAGATATTGATACTGTTGAGGTCTGTAAATTAAAATTAAAAATTTAAATAAAATTTAGGATAATAATTCAAATGGAAAGTAAGCGAAGAAAAAAGGCAAATAAAAGCGGGATCGTGCACAGAATTAATAGTAAATGAAAGTGCGATGGAAACAGTATTAGAAAATGCAAAAAGCAATTACGAAAGGCGAGAATCCGGAAATCCGAGAAAAATCAATAAATGGAAAAATCATCGAAATCGAATGGGAAAAACGGGACAGTTATAGATTAGCTAATGGTCAACAAGATGACGGGTAGGGATTTATCAGAAAAGGGTTAGAAAGGGTTGAAAAACATTCAAATGTATGAAAACAGAAAACGTTAATTAATTAATTAATTGGCTAATGGAAAACCCGAGCTAATGGGAAACCCGAGCCAATGGAGAACCCGAGAGATGAAGGAAACCCGAGCTGGGTAAACAAGAAGAAAGGCAAACAAAAGGAAGATTTAGGCCCATTAGCTTGACACAATGATTAATGGGAAAAGAGTAAGGAGAAGATAGCGCGCGTAGGAAGACCGGTAGGGCCATTAATTATCTAGATTCGTTGGACCATTATGGATGACAGCCGAAGCAAACACGTAGGAGAAAATGTCAAACGAAAGATTGGCTCGGCAATAACCATTTGTCATCCTGATTTCGAGGAGTATATAAGCAAAGGGAAAATCAGAGAAAATCGGCATTCTGCCTCAGCTAGGGTTCGAAGAATCAGACGATAAGAAAAGGGATAAACGAATTAGGGAAGTAGGGAAAAGAAGAAATAGAATTAAGAATACGGAAAGGCGAAAAGGGATCAAACCAAACAGAAACCGAGGAAAACGAGAGTCAACGGAACTAAAGGACCAAAAGGTGAATATTGTTTGTTTGCAAAGCATCAACGCCGAGCAGAGAATAGTATAAACTTTGATTGGTTATTGGAGCGTGATAATAAATTGTAAACCTGTTGTTTCAATATACGTTGGGTCGTTCATTGTTTTAATTTAAAGAACACCAGGAGTCAGAGAGAACCGACTTGAAATAATCCAAAACCCAACATATATTCTGGTGAGCCCGACGTGATTGAAAGTCGGCGGAAAATTATTGAAAGTTAGTGAAAAAATTATTGAAAAAAATAGTACCGACGTGATCGAAAGTCGGCGGAAAATTATTGAAAGTTAGTGAAAAAATAATTATTGAAAAAAATAGTACCGACGTGATTGAAAGTCGGAGGGAAATTATTGGAAGCTAGTGAAAAAGGAATTATAAAAAGAATTAGTACTGACGTGAGTGAAAGTCGGCTTAGAAGTTTGAAAATAGTGTTAACGAGATTATAAAAGGCTATTATTGGGAGATTTAAAAGAAGTTGAAAAGTAATTTTAAATTATTGTTTAACGCTTGAAGTTTAGCTCAAAGTGAACCGATACAACCTCAGAAGTCAGAAACAAGTCCAAATGGCAAATGATAATGCTGTTATGCCTCTCAATAGAGAGATAATTGATTTCGCAAGTTGTCAGAAATTACCCGTCAATCAATATGGGGGAGACCCTGTTGAATTTGCAGATTTCATGGGAGATTATTATATGTACGCCTCAGCATACGGATGGACACAAGCCATTATGGTTCAGAGATTCCCACTCTATCTGAAGGGTGCGGCAAGAGAAGCCTGGCAGCAAGTCGACAAACGAAATGTTGGCAATGATTGGACAAAATTGAAGGATGCAATGGCACTGAAACTGGTTGGTGGAGATATCAAAAGAATCATGCGACAGAAATTTTATAATCGAGTTCAAGGTCCAGATGAATCGGTCAGTGAGTTTGCTTATCATCTGACCACTTTAGCAGATAAAGCCTTCGAAGTCAAACCCGATCAAGTAGATATGGCCAAGCAGGTTAAAGAGCTGTTAGAAGACCAGTTTATAACCGGAGTCCACTCCGAAATCAAAAAGGCCCTATGTTATGTGGATTTTTCCAATTTCGATGAGCTCGTGAAGAAAGCCATGAAGATAGAGCTGAATTTAAAAAGTGCAAAAAGATCAGATGCTTTTGGAGTTAATGTGGAGAGACGTGAGCGGTCAATTACGCCTGTGAGAGCACCATGGGATGAAAAGAAAATAAATCAAATCAGTAGTCCAATTTTAAGACCAAATACTAGATTTCAAGCCGGTAGATCAGCGATGAGTGTACAATCAAATGGACAGGTAAATAATCCTCAATGCGAACATTGCAAAAAGTCTGGACACTACTCAAATCAATGTTGGTTCAAATATGGGAAAAATCCCAGCCCTAACAAGAGATTTACAGAAAACAAAAGGATCAGCAGTGATGTCGAATGCTATCGATGCGGAAAGAAAGGGCATATTAGCAGAAACTGTTTTACCAGATCAAGATCATCGTCAGCGTCACCTTCACCACAAAGGGACAAAGTGAATACAAATGGACAGATACAATGTCATTCGTGCAAGGGATACGGCCACATGGCGCGATCATGCCCAAGGAACTCAGAGAGATTCAGCAGACCTATTTTAAAGAAATCAATCAGATTCCAAGAAGATATGCCAAACACCAGTAACATGACATATGCTCAGAGAGAGGAATTTCAAGACAAAATGGAAAAGGAATTTCGAGAAATGCGACAGAAGCTGAACAAACTAGTGGCTAAATTCGAATCAGATGAAGAAACTGAATCTCATATGATAATTAGAACCGTGTCAGAAGGTGAGGGAAAACCTGCCCCGAAATTGCGAAAGATCGCATCAGATGAGAATCCGACTGCACTGTTAGCCCGAGTTGAAAAATTGCTTGAGAAAATGGAAACTGACAACTCACAGTTGAAACGATGGATCGCAGAACTCAGTGTGATGTCATTGACCCAAAGCGAACTAAAGAGAGCCATAAATTTATGTGCAAAGTTATTCAAAGGAAACAGAGATGATGAGATACTTAAGCAAATGCAAAAGTTTGGCAAGGCTTTGCGGTCAACAAGGGATTTAGACGATATCATAGTGGAAACGACGGGACTTGATAATGTGAAGTGCCAATTCCGTGTAAAGGCCTACGGACAAATCAAAGACCTAAAGGAGCGAATACTGCGTCAATACAGTGGATGGCAAGTGCAACTAAAATTTGAGAATCGATGTCTGGAAGACGAGGAGTACTTAGTAGATTGCGGTCTGATACCAGGCTGGAAAAATAAAGTAAAAGTTGTTATTGCTGTTAATACTTTGAATTCAGACAGACAAAATTGGGAAAAGATTCTAGCAGATTTACAGGATACCCTGTATGCAGGGAATAGAGATAAAATTAATGCGAGTATCGACTTCATAATGAGCATCGAAATGGATCGAGACATGAAAGAAGGGTTGTTTGAATGCATCGTACCGTATACGAATAAACCGACGAGTTATCAGGCAAAGTTAAAAGAGGTAATTCGAAAACTAGGACATGATTATGAGGCGGTAGACGATAGTGCGAAGTCTTTGATAATAGCGTTAAATATTGCGGATCAAAGGATTGAATATTATCAGGAACATTGGAGTGTAAAAGCAAAGAAAATACGACATAAAGCAGCGGAGATATTAGGTAATGACGGAATTATCGTGTTGACGTTCAAAGGACGAGAATTGGATGATGACGAATATTTGTTAAACTACGGATGTAACCCAAATTGTATTAATAATGTGTACGCAACAAAACAAAGTGGTGAAATGGAAGAAGATGCAGTAATAGTACCGTTTTGGCCTCTGTATGAGGAAGTGGACAATGATAATGTAGAGATTAAAACTGAAGTTGTAGATGACCCAGGAGAAATTGATCAAGAAATTAATGAATTGCAGAGATTAGAAACAATGGAAAATGAGGAAATGAGATCAGAAAATGAAGTTACAAGGGATGTTGAGGAAAGGAGCACCGATAATAGGATACTACCGAGTATAGATGAGATGAAAAGTGAAGAGAACTTTGTTGAGACGAAAAATGACATTGCGATAGGTGGGATAAAACAGAATGATGCGGAAATTGAATCTTTGAGTTTAGAGGAATCAAGCGAAACTGAGCGTTTAGATGAATCAAGCGAAACTGAGCGAATATTAAAAAGTTTAGTAACGGAATTGTATTTGTTAGATGAAACTGAAACAGAAGATGATATTTCGGAGGGGGAGAAAAGAGTTGTAAAAAGATTGGCAACGGAATTAAAGAGGAGATTACCGTCGATAATTAAAAGAAATTATGAAGAAAAGGAATTTTGTGAGGAAGCAGTAATTGAGGACTTAACACGAACTGAGTTAGATCGAGATGTAATATTGACAGTGCTAGCCTATATAATATTGGAGATTGGTACTTATGGGTATCTGGAAAGTGACAATTCAAAATCATTGATAAAGAAAGCTACTGAAATGACGAATAAATATTTGATGAAGTGGATCGCAAACAATGGCGGATGGGAAGAGTTAATACAAAAGGCTGAGAGCCCAAAAACAGAGACAGTGAGGAAAAAGGGAAAACTTGCATTTCCATGGTTGATGATTTCTATTATTATGTTATTGGGAATAATAAATACGACGAATTCATTGGTGGCATATGACTGCTCCCAAACCGAAATGGGAAGAGTATACTCGTTGGTAAACGTAGCAGAGTGTTCGGATGCATATCCAGTAAAATTTAAAGTGACAAATCCAGTAAAATATCATGTATATCAAGAATCGGGGTTTCGAAGATCAAAGGTGAGAGAGTGTACAGTGAAACGAACTACTTTTGTATTTTATTGTGGAAAATGGAGCCACTCATCGATGGTGAAAATGCAATCGATACCTAGACCGATAGAAATAATTCCGGAGAATTGTTTGGCAGCCTTTCAAACAGGACAGTTGAAAATTAATGCAGATATCAAACTACAAGCAAAGCTTAACCACAAAATCCGTGAGACTGTAACCGTGCGAGGGATAATAAAGTCGAATGGTGATTGCCAAGGAGAGCCATACAAAGTAGACGATGCTATAATTGACAAAGCCGTGGTTGTAGAAGAGTACATGTCAGAATTAAGAGAATTTGATGGATCATTTGATGATGATACTGGTAAACTACAAACACATCCATTCTGCAACATGAAACAATCTAGCTGTCAGACAGGAGAATCAATTTTGGTGTACGATGTTGATACCAAAAAGTGCAATTTAGTGCAATTGAAGTCAATGAGTTTTAAAGAAATAACGGGAGAACAGATCAGGGAAAAGCCCGAGAAAATAAGAATGGATCCAGCAACGAGTACAACAACAAGAATCACACCTCTACGGATGAAAGATACTCCAACAGTGTTAATGTCAACCTCAGAGGAAGACGGGATGCGATTCCTGAGAAAAGAAACTAAAACAAAGTGTGGACAAAATGTCTATGAGACAAATTATAAAGGTATATATGTATCTCAGAAAATGATTATAGAGGCCCAAACAAACATACATGCCGGAGATATCAAGTTGACAAATTACTTTAATAACAAAATAGATTATTTATTTCACTTTGGTCAAAATACTGTTGAAAATGTGTACCGAGAAGTTATTATAAATGATTGCAATCTCAACAAAGAAATACTCCGAAATCGGATGGCAATGGCTATAACCAATCCTAATTTGGTAGCACCAATGTTAATTGCAGAAAATGGGGTGTTTGCCAGAATTTTCGGTGAAGCACTATATAGCTATAAATGTAAAGCGGTACCAGTTAAACTGACAAAGTATGACCAATGCACCAACGAGTTACCAGTGAACTTAAATGGAAAGTTGATTTATGGAGCCTGTAACACGAATCTTACTGGAAGAGGACGTGAAACCGAAAGTATTACAGTGTAATAGATTGTTGGCACCACTATACAGACTAACACCAGAATCTTGGATTGCATTACCAGATCATCGAGAAGTAAAGACACCGGAAAACTTAGAATTGACAGAATTACAATATCTGGTAAATTTTACGTCATTAGAGAAATTATCGCAAAGTGGAATTTACTCGAACGAAGACATTGAGGAAGCCCGCAGAAACTTGTTATTTCCATCAAAGAAAGAAAGAGTAATAATGGAGATGGTAGATACAATTCTCCCAAGCGGAAGTGGGAAGGTAAATTACGAGTATTTGTTAACTCCAGATCATTACAAGAAAGCGACGTATAATACAATGAAAAAGATCTGGGGAAAGTTTATGTTCATTGGACAAGCGTGTGCCGGATTGATTGGAATTTATGTAATATGTGTTGTAATCAAAGTAATAATATCGCAGGTCCTATCAACACACAGATTATACGCGATCACAGGTTGGTCGTGGAAATTAGTAATTGGTTGCATACCATTATTGGCTAGATTCTTCATTACTCATCATCAATATCAGGAGTTGGAGATACTCAAAGCGCGAATATTAAAGAAGAAAAAGGTGAGCTACGCTAGTACAACCCCTTCAAGGGACGAGAATAATGACAATGACAACGAGGGTGATAGTGCACCATTATATGTTGACAATCAAGAACTAAGTGGAATGAATAAAGAAACGTTGAGAACCTATCAAATCTTAAAAGAGCCACTGTTAAATGCGAGTAGCGTAGACACGTTTACAAAATTGTGTATACCAAAATCGTTTATGCAACCAGCACCAGTATATCCAGTTGATCGATTACGAGAGATGAAACCAGTAGAAAATATCGCATTACAATGTGAAGGAATGGTAGGAGAGAGAATCGAGCCTTCTAGCGCAGAGATCGAGAGAAAGAATATGTTAGGCTTACCATGCAACTACTCGATGATGACATTAACAAAAAGAGGAAAGCAACCCCGAATATTTATACAAATGAACAAACATAAAGTAGAAGCTTTGGTTGATTCGGGATCTAGTCACACAATAATATCGGAAAATGTATTAAACGTGAAGGAGAAAATGCAAATAAAGCCTACCGACGAAATAGTGAGGTCATTATCAAAAAATGAATTAAACATAATTGGACAACTTAACGTCATATTCCATATTGGAGACCGAATAATAGCGCACGATGCGCTCATAATGAAGGGAAGCCCAGTACGATGTCTGATCGGTATGGATATATTAGAGCAGCTGGACGGAGTCTCACTTGATTTAAAGACAGGTAATTTGATAGCAGGAGAAACAGGAAAAATAATTCACAGGGCAGGTGAAGTGTTTGTGAATCAGACATTGACGATACCACCACAATCTGAGATGGTATATTGTGCAAATACCATGAGTGTGGATAATGGTGATTTTATATTCGAACCAAATCAAACGCTAGTCGAAAAATATAATTTACCGATATGTGACGAAGTTGTCAAAGTGGAAAATCAGATAGTACCAGTCCATATAACGAATAGCAGTAAGAAACCGGTTCAGCTACACCCAAAAACAAAATTGGGAAAATTATCGAAAATGTCTGTTGAAACAAATTGTAAAATACCAAGAAACGTCAAGGTGTACAAGGAGCCTGAAGTGGTAAGCAATGATTTAAATGAGATGCAGAAAAAGGAATTCACAAAACTGCTGAGAAAATACCGAGATATCTTTGCCAAACACGAATATGATTTAGGTCTAACCAATGTAATTGAGCATGAAATACCGTTATTAGACGAAACTCCAATAAAAATAAAGCCATACAGAATCCCCTACGTTCATCAAGATGAAAGTGATAGACAGATTACAGCAATGAAGGAATTTGGAATAATTCGAGATAGTGCGTCACCATTCTCCTCATCAATAGTGATAGTTAAGAAAAAAGATGGAGACTTACGATTTTGCGTAGATTATCGGAAGCTAAATCAAGTTACGAGGAAAGACACTTATCCAATTCCAGTACCCCAAGAAATGTTCGATCAAATGGGAGAGGCACGATATTTCACAGTTATTGATTTAAACAAAGGGTACAATCAATTTAGGGTAAAAGAGGAAGATAGAGGAAAGACGGCGTTCTCGGATGGCAAAGGACTGTATGAGTTCAATGTGTTACCATTTGGATTAACAGGAGCCCCAGCTACATTCCAACGAGGAATGAATTATGTGTTACGAGGTATTCGACATGCATTGGTATATATCGACGATATAATAATATTTTCAAATGATTTCGAAGAACACTTGAAAGATGTAGAAACTGTATTTAAACGGCTCAAAAGTGCAAAATTAAAAATCAAACCATCGAAATGTGAATGGGGCAAAGCAGAAGTGATTTATGTAGGACATATAATATCACGGCGAGGGTTACAAACTAATCCAGATAACATCAAAAAGGTGGAAGAGTACCCAGTACCAAAAGATGCCGATGAGGTTAGACAATTTTTAGGCTTGGCGAGCTATTACAGAAAATTTATAAAAGATTTCTCTCACATCGCACAACCATTGAATACGTTACTAAAGAAAAACAATAAATTTATTTGGGGACAAATGCAACAAAACGCTTTCAATACATTAAAAGAGAAATTAGTAACAACTCCTATATTAAGATGTCCAGATTTTACAAAACAATTTATCTTGATGACGGATGCAAGCAACGTTGCATTGGGTGCGGTGTTAGGACAAAAATTTGAAGGTGAAAAGGACCACGTAATAGCCTATGCAAGCCGATCACTGAGGCCTCACGAGAAAAACTACTCAACGATTGAAAAGGAAACGTTAGCGTTAGTGTATGGAATTACTACTTTTAGACAATATTTATTGGGCAGAAAATTTACTGTTTATACAGATCATAATCCATTACAGTGGTTAATGAAACACAGAGATTCAGCCAGTAAATTAATACGATGGTCGATTGCCCTCCAAGAATACGACTTTGAGATTAAATATCGGACAGGTAAAGCTAACGCGAACGCAGATGCAATGTCAAGAATCCCAGAAAATAATAGTGAGGGGACACCTGAAAAAGTGGAAGGTACTATATTCGTTGCAATCAAAGCTGTTAATAATATGTCTGAACTTCAAAATGATCAGGAAAACGATAGTGAATTAAAACAATTTATGGAACAAGCGGTCAAAATAAGAAAAGAACAAGACTGGAAACGACTTACAGATGCAAACAGCAAATATGTAATTCATAATGGAATACTTAAATTTTGGAAAAATGGGGAAGCATTAATTATTATACCAGCCAAGCACAGAGACGCATTACTGATGCAGTATCATGATGGAGCGTTGGGAGGTCATTTGTCAACGCGCAAGACGCTATCGAGATTAAAATTGAAATACTTTTGGCCAACAATGGAACAAGACGTGAAAAATTGGTGTAACAGTTGCAAAGTATGCATCACCCGCAGAAATACTGGTAAAAAGATTAAAGTACCATTAAAACCGATGCCAGTACCCGCAGCACCAATGGAGATGACGGCAATGGATATTCTGGGACCATTACCGGAAACAACAAAAGGAAACAAATACATTGTTGTTTTTTGTGACTATTTTACCAAATGGCCAGAAGCATACGCTATTCCAAACCAAAAAGCAGACACGATTGCTAGAATATTTGTGGAAAACATAATATTTCGCTATGGTACTCCAAAGAAATTGTTAACTGATCAAGGAAAAAACTTTCAAAGCGAAATGTTCAAATCAATCACAGACCTATTTGGAATTTGGAAATTGAATACGTCACCATATCATCCACAAACTGATGGATTAGTGGAACGATTTAATGGACACTGATAAATATGATCTCGTCATATGTGAATCGAAAACAGAAAGATTGGGACGACTTCATAAAGCCGTGTCTATTTGCCTACAGAAATGCAGTAAATCAAAGTACAGGAGAGACCCCTTTTTACTTGATGTATTTAAGGAAAAATAATATGCCGATTGATCTCAAATTCCAACCACCAATTTCTCAATATATGGAGATACCCGATTATAAAGCATTGATGCAAGAAAAAATGCAGTCAGTATGGACTAAAGCCGGTTTGACAATAAAGCATAACCAAGAGAAATATAAAGAAACCTACGATAAAAAAGCACATGCGCATGGCATAAAGATTGGAGATCTAGTGTATCTGAACAGGCCGGAACCTCTCAAAGGTTTATCGCCTAAATTGCAAAGACCATTTAAAGGACCCTACAAAGTGTGCGACACCACCGAAACCAATTTGAAGTTATTACCATTCAGGAGTAAAAAGGCTAACCCGATGATTGTGCATGCAAATCGATGTAAACTAGTGCCAGAGGAAGATGAATCTAGATACCCCTTAAGATCCAAGCAGAATAAAGTAACGGGTCAAACAAAATTGAAACAGAAATTCACGAAAAATCCAACACCAGTCAGCTACATCAATAAGATATTATATGTAGCAATAATGCTGATGTTAGTAACAGTTGCGAGCGGCAAAAAGATTGACTTACCATATGCGGTAAGCAAAATCCGAGGAATGGAGAAAATACATATATATTCCACTCTAACAAATATAGTATGGAGCTGTAAATGCGAGATCGCAGACCAAATAGAAATTATTGATTTACTAGACAATACGGCACCAGTGGTAGAACTGAATTATGATAAAGATATATTTGCGGTACGAAAGTTAAAGCCAAATTTCAAATACCAATGGCTGTTGAGACAGAACATGTCAAAGTGGTACACGCAAATTCCGATAGAAGTGCACACAAAAGAGATGCGAAACTTGATCGAAATAGAACCAGAGATAAATGGAATCAATATATATTGGAAGCCAGTGGACTTGGTGAAAGTGCGAATCACATTTCAAGGGTTAAATGTCGACACCCTTAACTCGCGAAAATCAGTTATCCGCTACGAGAAATTGAAAATGAATCAAAATTATTCAGTTAATGCAAACTACTACGAGAACATATGCCTCGAAAATGGAACGGTAGTGAGAAACCAATGGTCACGATTTAAGAGTGAGACCCAGTCTATCTATCTCAGAGACGAGTCAAATCGTATAACCCTGAGTGTTGGAAATGGACCGGTAACGATATATAGAAAATCAGGAAATGATGAAAGAGTTGTTATTATCTACAAACAAAAAACCCTGACTATATTAGATGCCGGTAATCATTTTTTACACTTTACACTTCTGATTTAGAGACAGCATGGGAATTAACAGTTAAATATCAGCAATGGATAACCGAACCAGGCGGATGGCAAACAGTTTTCGTGGAAGTCAGGACAATCAATGAATCGAAACGAAAATCAGATACAACCACATCACCTTCCCAATTACCGACCCAAGAGACGACAAAACCTAACTCAAATAAACTAATGATGATGAATTCGGATTTGACAGTCAACTATTGTGAATATCTCATTTACATTTTAATAACAGGTTTTCTCATCCTATCAATAACATTCATAATCATCACCATTTTGATATGTGTAAAGAAGAGACAACTAACTATCCTTCAACCACCATCATATTCATATTATGAGACAAGACTATAAATTGTGATCTGCATGAATAGAGTATAAAAATATATTATATTTATATTAACAATGTGCATGTTTTATAAGTACCATAGGATGAACGGTGTAATTTGTTTGAGATTCGAAGCGAGGTGTTGATGCTTTGCGAATAAAGAGTGATACAAAAAAAAATTACTATCATTTAATTTCAGAGAATGCAAGAAGCCTCGGAGATGTCATGCAAAGAGTGTAAAGCAAGTACACAAGAACTAAAGCAAAAGTTTCGTAGCATGCAGGGCAGAATAACAGATTTGGAGGAAGAAAACTTCCGTCTGAAAAGGCGGTTGGACCGTTTGGAAATCCTATTGTTTCAACACGAGGCCGATTTCGCGATGTTTCGAATGAGAGTAGAAGAAATAGAGGAATCGGAAGACGATGGTGAGATAAATCAATTAGACTAAAAAAAAAATAAATTATTTAAACGGACCCGTTAGTGTTTTTTCGTCCTCGAGAAAAAAAAAATAGTAAATAAATATAAGTAAATTAACAAATAATCAAATAAATAAACAAATTGATATAAATAAATAATTAAGAAAGTGATAAATTAAATAAATGAATAATAGATAAAAAATTAAATAAATGAATAATAGATAAAAATGAACAAAAGCAAATAGAATAACTCAAATAAATGTTGCAAATAATGAAATGATACCTTAAATGAACATTAGAAATAAATAATATTAAAGGGCTGAGTAGTAATGAATGAATTAGCATAACTATATAACAATGGGTAACCTACTGGGGCGAGAGAACAAAATTATAAATAAGTAAGGAATAATTTCACATTAGTAGTAACAAAGACTAATCGCGAAGAGGGACACAATTACCCCACACTTTCTAGCATAAATTAAAAACAAAGGTATGCTGAACATTTATTCAAAGTTTTATTCGTTTTTATTCATCGTCAGAGTCCAACAGAACGGGACTTTGATGCCACAGTCCCATTCCCTGCGTACATTGCAAGGCGGGCGTCTTTCAAACCTACTGCCTGTATCCACACAGGCAAAGGTACGTTTCAATCCCTTTCGGCGCGGTGGCAAAGGGACCCTGAAAAAGAAATTTAAAAACCTGGTAGTATGGCAGTCAAATAACCATTGCATAACATCGAGATGCTCAAACTTAGGTTCTGGGACCTAAAATAGTAAGGGTTTGAAAAGAAAAATGAAATAAATACTGTGTAAAACTCCGTACCATGGCGCCCTCGACAAATAATTAGTGCAGGCAAGTAATTGATTTTAAGAATTACGTAATAAATTAATAAGTATAAATACGGCTAAAATTGTCAGAAAAATACGAGTAGCTGTGTCAGAAAAATACGAGTAGCTGTAATTAGAGGTTTGCTTTTAGTATAAATACAAAATCAGAAAATCAAAAATGTATGACCCAGAGTGTGGTATAGGTAGTTGCATAAACAAATTAACTAACTAAAATTAAACAGCGAATAAGTTAATTTAATAAGCATCAATAAGTTAATTTAATAAGCAACACGAGCGCTTGCAATCACCGGGGTTTGGCTACCCTGGACAGCGATTGCAAGTGTTCGGTTACTATGAGGGTAGTTGAGGACAGCATGGTCACAAAAACAAAAAACAAGTAATCACTTACGTCCATAGTAATTGAGGGATGGCGTTACTAAAATTCAAAAAAAAAAAAAAAATAAAATATATGAAAAAAATAAAATATAAAATGCTTACTTCAAGATTGGCAAGACAAAACTAACGAAAAGTGGTAAAGCAGACACTTATATAGAACGCTTATCAGTACAGGCTACGTTAACAAACCACAGGGTAATTAATTAGAAAGCTTATCAGCACGGGCTACGTTAAGAAACCACAGGGTAATTAATTAGAAAGCTTATCAGCACGGGCTACGTTAAGAAACCACAGGGTAATTAATTATAGAGCCTATCAGTATCGGCTACGTCAAAAACCGCAGGACAAGTAAAAATTCATTCGGAATATTAATGTTCATCGCAGATACCTTATCAGGCTGAGTAAACAAAGTGATATCATGAGTCGGTCGGTGCGGGGGAGATTACCTTTTTACCATGCTGCGAGCGAAATAAACTAATAAGTTATTAATAACAAAAATTATTTTTAAATCATAATATTAATAATAATGGTAATACCTATCATCGGAGAGGGCGCAAGATCGGTGTTTGCCATAGGCGTCATTTACTCTAGGTATACCACTAACAACAAAGTAACTGACATTTTCAGTATAAAAGTATTACCGTACAATATACATTGTTTATAAATGTTTTAAATCGTCCAAAAAAAAATATTTAAAAAACTAAACAAAATCTAAGCTGAAATTTCTAAAAGTAAAGAATTTAAACTAATATTGCAGCGAATAATATTACACAAGACTTAAATTGTAATTTATTAGAATTAATACAATAAGTTAGAATCATAAATTAAATTAAATATCTTACTAATGAAACAAGTTCTCCGTAATTTATTAGAATTAATACAATAAGTTAGAATCATAAATTAAATTAAATATCTTACTAATGAAACAAGTTCTCCTTTTTCCATTAAGAATCATAAATTAAATTAAATATCTCACTAATGAAACAAGTTCTCCTTTTTCCATTATTTCTTTAAGTTTATTTCCTCTTTATGAGCCTGATTCTACTTCTTCTCATAATAAGTCACCACTGGACAAATGATTAAAACCATATTTATTAACTATTTTTTCACATTGGGTTCCTTTTCCACTTCCCGACCACCTAGATTTGATTAATATTAACGAGATTTATTTTTAAAAATCAATTAATTGATCGTCTTTACAACACGACTATAGCAACACATAGCAGCACATAGCAACCGCACACCTTCCTTTTCCACTTCCCGGACCATATTAACAATTTAAATTTGAAACTGTGAAATTTAAATCAAAGACGAATTAATTCCAAATAATTTCAAGAGTAAAAACTAACCCAAAACGAAAATGACTTTGGCTGACTTTAGTTTCGATTTGGCTTCATCTATTTCTAAATTAAATAAATGTTTTAAAAATTTAGCTAAAGAAAAATTAATATTAATTTTACTCTTGTGAGGCATGATTTAAAATTCGATCAAATTTGTTAATGAAATAATATTTCGATTCAGTACACTTACTTATATAGGGTTTACTTGCCACAAAATAATTTCTAAATTTGTATGCAAGATTTAATTGGATGGTATTAGTTTTCTATCCCGATTGATTGCTTTCAAGATAATTTCTCCTTGCCTCAATATTGATTTCTGCTGTGGCCTAGCAACCAATATTACTGCGATTGTTAGTTAAAATTTAGTGCTTTCGAAATAGAAGGAAATTTGGTTTGTTTTAGCATTTATCATTTACCAAGACAGCTACAATTTATCAAATAATGACAGAGTAAATATCGGGTTTTCTCAACCGCTCATTGTCTGATAGGATGGTTTTAGATTTATTTCGGAAAAAAATAAATCACGTCTTGATACTTTAATGATGATACTCAAGAAGTTAGATAATGATATCTAAATTGTAATTATAAGTTAATCTTAAAAAGAATGTTGCGCTTTCTAAAAAAGAATTTAATTTATGGGGATTTTTAGAAAATTTTTCATAAAATTATCATAAATAATGATAAATATAAATCGAAATCATTTATAAAAACGAAACAATTTTCTAAATAAAAATTATTTTGAGATTATTATTTGTTTATAAACATTTAATAAATAGTTTGAGATAATTTTTAAATGTCATCAAAACATTAATTATCCTTGATAAAAATGAAGCCGCCAATGTTCCAAGCCTTTTCCCATAAAGTCATCCATCAGAGAATTCATTATTAAAATTACAACATGAGTACTAGAGATGGCGACACAAAAATGGAGAATCTTGACTTTTTATGTTCCAATAGAAATACCAAAATTACGATAATATTTCCAAGAATTCCAAAAATAGCAATAATTGCCACCGCATACAACCGATAAACTCCAATAGCATAATCGATCGATAATATTTCCAAGAATTCCAAAAATAGCAATAATTGCCACCGCATACAACCGATAAACTCCAATAGCATAATCGATCCATTTCGGCGGGTAATCGCTTGTACATTTACCGAGCATTCTGTTACAGAGAGAAATTCAATGAATAAATCGTCAAATATTATATTTTTACAGAGAAATGTTATTATTATTGTTATTATTGTTATTATTATTGTTATTATTATTATTACTATAATAATAATTATTATTATTATTATTATTATTATTATTATTGTTATTATTATTATTTTCTAAGTAAAGTTTGACTTAAATCGAAATAAATAAAAATTAAATTTTGAAAATATTATAAATAAGTTTCCATTAAAAGTAAAAAGAATTCCATTTGCATTGACTTACTAAATTTATTATATTAAATTTATAAAACATTTTACCTTTTACAAGATAGATGGTTCATACATGAAAATGAAATCAATAAAAACAACTCAATTATCTGATATTAAACATGATCAGCTAGATATTAAAAATTTTGCACTATTAAAAACTTTAAACTTCGGTTTTCGATTCATAAAACATCAATTTTAAGTTAATTTTTAATTAACAAAACAATTTTAGAGTAACAAAATATTGGATAATTTTTCTACCTTAAAGTTTGAAAATTGTCAAAAATTAAAACAGATATGAGTCAAACTTAAGCCTTCATTTCATTTGGTCTTGAAAAGATTAAAATTTATTGATACGCTATGCGCCATCAAAATTATAATAATAATAGTGATGATAATACATGATCACAGCAAAACATAGATTTCGAGGACGAAAAAATTTTTTTAAGGGGGAGATATGTTGAGGTCTGTAAATTAAAATTAAAAATTTAAATAAAATTTAGGATAATAA
The DNA here is from genome assembly GCA_022537955.1 of Schmidtea mediterranea. Lineage (NCBI taxonomy): Eukaryota > Metazoa > Platyhelminthes > Tricladida > Dugesiidae > Schmidtea > Schmidtea mediterranea. The sequence continues at coordinate 185,918,028 of CM039679.1, read as the reverse complement.
TTCAAATGGAAAGTAAGCGAAGAAAAAAGGCAAATAAAAGCGGGATCGTGCACAGAATTAATAGTAAATGAAAGTGCGATGGAAACAGTATTAGAAAATGCAAAAAGCAATTACGAAAGGCGAGAATCCGGAAATCCGAGAAAAATCAATAAATGGAAAAATCATCGAAATCGAATGGGAAAAACGGGACAGTTATAGATTAGCTAATGGTCAACAAGATGACGGGTAGGGATTTATCAGAAAAGGGTTAGAAAGGGTTGAAAAACATTCAAATGTATGAAAACAGAAAACGTTAATTAATTAATTAATTGGCTAATGGAAAACCCGAGCTAATGGGAAACCCGAGCCAATGGAGAACCCGAGAGATGAAGGAAACCCGAGCTGGGTAAACAAGAAGAAAGGCAAACAAAAGGAAGATTTAGGCCCATTAGCTTGACACAATGATTAATGGGAAAAGAGTAAGGAGAAGATAGCGCGCGTAGGAAGACCGGTAGGGCCATTAATTATCTAGATTCGTTGGACCATTATGGATGACAGCCGAAGCAAACACGTAGGAGAAAATGTCAAACGAAAGATTGGCTCGGCAATAACCATTTGTCATCCTGATTTCGAGGAGTATATAAGCAAAGGGAAAATCAGAGAAAATCGGCATTCTGCCTCAGCTAGGGTTCGAAGAATCAGACGATAAGAAAAGGGATAAACGAATTAGGGAAGTAGGGAAAAGAAGAAATAGAATTAAGAATACGGAAATGCGAAAAGGGATCAAACCAAACAGAAACCGAGGAAAACGAGAGTCAACGGAACTAAAGGACCAAAAGGTGAATATTGTTTGTTTGCAAAGCATCAACGCCGAGCAGAGAATAGTATAAACTTTGATTGGTTATTGGAGCGTGATAATAAATTGTAAACCTGTTGTTTCAATATACGTTGGGTCGTTCATTGTTTTAATTTAAAGAACACCAGGAGTCAGAGAGAACCGACTTGAAATAATCCAAAACCCAACAATACTATAAATAAGACTTAAGCTGAAGGTGGTGGATCAAAAAGAAAATGACCACAGCGGAAAAACTTAAAAATGAGAGATAATAATGTATGCAGTATAGTGTTGGGCCAGAACACAAAAGGCCTTTAGAATCGTTTAAATGAATCGGTAATACACACGCAAATACAACATGCAGATTTAAAATCGAACCCATAAAACATCAACTAACCATGCTAAAATATGAGAAAGAAAACAATTAAATATAAAATCAAGAAACACAAAAGTAAATTAAATTAATAACAAAGTGCAACAAGATCCGCACGAAATAAACATAAACATAACATGAGAACATAAAAATTTGACCGAAATTTGACAATTTACCAAAAAATGCGAAAATCCATAAAATTGGACCGAAAATTAAATAATTTGAATTGAAAACAATTCAATTAAAAAATTAAAAAGAGAATTGTCAAAGTAAATTACAAAAATAATAAAATTAAGAATAGAATATACCTGAAAATCACAAGTTCAAATTTTGTTTTACTAAATCAAATTTAACACGCAAGGTTAGGGTCGTACGATAGGTATATATACCGATCCATTTTCACATAATTTTAAGCAGTAATCAGTTTTCATAAACTTGAAGCAGTTTTTACTCTTTTTAATCTGAAGAATCAGTTCTAACTCAGTATCAATTCGTGAAATAAATGTGAGTGGAGAGATGTTTGGAAACTTTCTCCACGTCGCACCCGAACAACCTCATGTGAGCTCTGTTCGAGGTGTCGGCGTGGGGAAAGGTTTGAGTATGCGATATGAACCGATGGATGTCAATTATAAATACTACTGATGTAAACTATGTTCAATGAAGTTTATTAAAATGCATTTTGTCGAAATTTTTCCGGCCCACAGCCGACACATCATACAAGAAATTAAACTCTTCACACCCCAATCGAGTCGTGTAAGCGCGGTGTAAGTCCGCCAATGACTCGTGCCCGTGAAGGCTACGGCGTGAGAACGCAGTAGCTGAAGCGTAAATTATTATGTCCGTATAGGGGAAAATGGGTTGAAGGGGGAACAGTTTTTTGACTGTTTCGTCATCACTCATTTCCTGTAAATTCGACCTAAAATCATATTGGCAAACGGCTCAAAATCATCACACCGAGTAGTCCAGTGGGCACTCGTAATTCTTAATATCGACACAAATCAACCTAGGATCAACTAAGGGAAGGTGACCGGAAAAATTAACGTTATGAAATCGTTGTTAAGTCGGTAATTTGGAATTTTAGAAAATTAAAATAAAAAAATTTTTTTTTAAATTAACTCTAGCCAATCGTAATTTTCTAATAGTTGCCATAATACAGGTAATATAACTCCCGAATACAACGGTAAATGGTCATAAAAATCCTGGAACCCCTAACAAAAATAATTAAACCGGAGAAAGCAAAGTAAAATCCCAACCCGGACTCTAAATAATCATGTAAACATTTACGGCAAATTCTAGCGTCACAGCGATCAAAATCCTTGAGGTAAACTAGTAAAATCAACATGCCAGCCATAGGTAATTACGAGACTCAGTAGGTGCATTAATGAGATACTGAAATCAAACCTCAAATTATCAAAAAGAAACAAGCTTAATAACTAAGTCAAAATGTATTGAGAGATTTAGAGGGATCTTAAAGGTTTTGCAAATACATATAATAATATAAAATATAAATTTCCCGACTAAGAATCAACTACTTACAAAATTACCCCGAAAATTCCTGACAAATAAATAAGGCGAATAAAATGTTCCAAATGAATATAGATCGCAACGAATCTTATATATTAGTCAAAGTAGAAGTAGGGAACGAGAGCATTAAATACAATGTGTACTGAAGGCTAAAATCAGGATTAGACCGTTCGAACGAAATGACGTACGACACAGCAATATGAACTCCTAAGCACTAATTTGAGTTTACGAATATGCATGAATTAGAAAGAAAATGGCATTTACTAAGATCATAAATAAACATCCAACAATAAACGACAGTATCTGAATAAATAGAATGAATCTCTCCGTGAACATCTTCCAGATCTATGTTTCATCGAAGGTTCCGACGTAGTAAGATATTCATATTAGCCGGTTGAAGTTTTCGCCATTAAGGTCACTAGAACTATAGGCACGAGCATAGTGTATCTGATCTGAAAAGTGTGAAACCTAAAAGTCAATAATGACGAACGAGATGCGAATTAGATACTTACCTAATGACTCGAGGAACGAATCAACGCAAACTATGGCCATCGAAAATGCTAATAACGATCCATGAAATACCCAAAAGTAATGTCGCAGGTCAATCACTAAATAACAAAAATGATAATGACCAAATCCAATAAATAATCAGTCCGAAGAGCAGTCCAGCTGACATTTTCCGGATATTGATCAAAAGAGAGTCTAATAGATTAATATCGGTCAGTATATTACCACTTTTGAATACGCACGCTACTGGCGACATTTGACAGAGAGAGTGTGCAGCCTAACGGGACATACACACCACATCAACCCGACACCTGTCTGGATTCCGATCGATTAGAGCTAGATTATAGTTAAAAATTTGCTCACCTAGTTAGAAGCAGTGACATATCGGTACACAACCGTTGACAGAAGTAGGTGTGCTGACAGGATATGCAATTTGTTTTTTCACTTCTGTCTATCTAGACATACATACTCACGCTGATATAAGTGAATGATATGCATAGGACATTCATTTTTATCATACTAATGACTTCTAATTCGCGCTACCAAAACTCTTCAAATAAGAGATCACGAGGGATCGAAACTGAACAAATCTCCATTGAAGCCCGAGAGAGGACTCGAGAAGGTAAACACCACGAATTATTGACTATAAGATTTAATTGTTTCTCCGAGAACTAGCCCAAGAAATTAACACGGATGACTCCGCACGGATCCCGAAGATGACACATACCCAGAATTTTGATGAACCTAATATGTGTTTAACGAATATAACTTATGCCTCTAAATTCATGCTATGAACCTCAAATGATTGCGCAAGTGAAATAAAATACCATCCATAGGCTCAGCTAGTGAGAAAATGAAACCTATTTAAGATGTCCCAATGTAATACACGACCCGACGTCAATTTGATCTGCTTGTAGGAATAAATGCGAGATTCAGCTTTCATAGACCATTAGTATTTGAGCTGCAGACTAGAGCATAAAATAAGTTAAATTTATTACATAGTTTCCAGTTTTGTTTTTGATGTTAATCCTTTATAGTAATGATATTCTGTATGAAATGTTTTGATTTTCAATCATACCAGTATTAACTTTGGAATTGTTAATAGATATTCATTTCAATAATAATTAGCTTTTATTTTCAAAGTTCCTTTGAATGTTCTTTCTTAAATCTTACCACAAATGACGTTTGGAATTACATTAAATTTGTAATCTTTGATCCCTATGTTTAGGTCAGATAGGAATTGGTGGGTTTCTGGGAGTTGAGGTTTGTTTAAATTATGTTGTGGTTACCCAGACAACCACATATAAATGTGTTTCGCTTACCACTCGGCCCCCGTTGCTAAGCAACGTTGGAACTGTGTTCGAGTGGGAAGATCGTCCGCAAAAAGTGATCGCTATCACTAATGCTATAATTGACCGGACGATCTTTGAGTTCAACGAGCTGTCGATAGAAGACCTGTGCTCGCTTTCAATTTTTGGGTCTCCTTGTACCATTAACTTCATCATTCCTATCTATAATTCCCATGAAAACTTCTCATTCACACGTTTTAATGTATTCACAATACTTTCTGCGATCCACCACCTATCAAATACTCTAAAAAATATTTAAGTAACCACAAATATATTTTTATAAAAGAAACAACACATCTAGAAGTGTCTGATCAAGTGTTGGCTGAGACCCGAGCGGCTCGGCGTTTGGCTCGCTCTTTGCGGCCAGGTCGATCGCTGCTAGCCTTCGGTGCAGTCTTTGGACCTGTTGTTGCTTCTCGGTAGGCCAGTTGGGTAGGAGCGAAGATGAGGGGATACGTCATTGCCACTCCTTCTTGGCAGGCTGATACTGCCACCTCTAGCCCTTTGATCTGAGTCCTCAGGCTTTGATTTAATTGCCGTTCTTCTGTCCAGCCCTTTTGTGCTGCTGTGAGCCTTTGATAGAGCAACTTTACTTTCTTTGGCTCTATCCATGTGGCTTTTATTTGCTGGACTTCTTGGGATAACTGAATGATTTGCTCATAGAAATTTCTGTTGATTTTTCGGGCGTGTTCCAATTCCTTCTGTAGAATTTTCAGTGATTCCATATCTGCAAACAATGAGATTAATTTCGGTCCACAAATCTTAATTCATTTTACTGATCACACAAGTATTATTATCATTGAACCAATTTTAAGAAAAAAGGAAAAAAATGGAAAATCAACTAATCATTTATTCAAATTTAATTTTAATTTCACTAAATACTATCGAGCTTTTATAGTCCGTAATCGAGTCATTGGTGAAAGTGGGGAATTCTGTGATGCCCATCATTCCGTTCCTCAGTGGCCGGTTGAGCATAAGGGCGCTCATGATACGCATAGACCGGGCGTTTTGTGTTTCTCATGCGGCTGGAGCGGGACTTCGGAGGAACGACAACACGTATACTTGTAGATCTAATATCCAATCGTTCGTCAACCCGGTTGGAAAAGGGGCTGTGCCGCGGTGTGTAGTCATCAATATCCGCAATTCTGCCGGCAGCGATATCTTCTTCTACATTTGCGAGGTATAGCCTGGCTCTGGCTACCTGTAGATCGGTCTGGCGTTGGTGTTCCTCAAGCCGAGAGAGGAGGAATCTGGCCTGTTCGCGAATTTTCTGGGCCGGGTTTCGGCCCATTTCTCGTTTTATCGCTACGAACGGTAGCTCAATATCTTCTGTTGATTGTAAGGTATTCACTCGGGATTCTCTCGGCTGGGATACGGTGAAGCCCGCATCCCACATGGCCTGTCGCCAACGATCAGCGGCTTGCGCTGGAAATCGTACCGTGACTCTTGATTCACCTGAATGTAAATCCAATCAAATTTTATCGAAAAATAATTTGTTTGTTGTTGGGCTGATCAATAGTTACTCAGGTGCACGTCATTAGGAGTTGTGTGGGTCTCGTGAGCTATTCCGAAAAATTCCTTTAATTATCTGTGGGGCGGGGTCGTCAGGAGTTGTCCGAATTAATCATTTATTCCCCTTAATTTGATCTTATTTAATATTTTTCGGCGATCGTCCACCCTCAACAAAAATCTAATTGCATTCTACTAATTGATTGGTCCCTTATTAAAATAACAAGATTACAAAATAGTTTACGATTAACACGGAAAATGTAACCCCCTTTTGTCGAATATTTATTATTAGAGAAAATTTGCGACTCGTCATTATGATTTATCGGATAATACCATATTCTATCCTACTAGATTTTATTACTTCCAGGAAAATTCCCACACTTTACCCTACTTAATATTATTGCCGAATTACAGATTTAATTAACTAAAAATTTTAACAAAATAAAACGATACCGATTAATTAACAGAGTTTGGCCTATTCCCCAGAAAATACTACTACAATTCGGGCATGCACTTGGAATAGTGAGATTTTATTACAAAAGAACACAAAAATTCTTCTTACACTGCCTAGATGAGCGGTTGTTCGCCTTGATAGACATAATCATAAATAAATTTTTAAATAATTTTCTTATTATTTATTAATAAATAATGAATTTATTTTAATTAATTTTTCATAAAAACCCGCTTATTAAAGAATGTTTAAAATAATCAAATAATTCAATAAAAGTGACCAACAAAAAAAATGGCGACAAAACAAAAAAAAATGACTGAAATCCAGCATACACCTACAAAATGCAATTGAATGAAGTCTGGTGGGGTGAGACATCGATTTTAAATCTATTTTCTGCATGAAACGAATAAAGATTTGGTGAAAAAGTTTATTGTGATCAAAAAATCTCCTAAGATTAATATTGCACAATTCGATATGATTCCGCGAAAATCGTTGTTAGGCAATGTTACTTTCCCTCTTACGGCTTATATGTATAAAGAAATAAAAAAAAAATAATTAGTTTACTTGGGGTGTCCGAGCCGAAATCTGACGAAGTAATTCCTTTTCGGGGATCGGGTCGAGGTGCTCCTATCTGATTTATTTGAATAGTGTTGCATAGTAAAAAATTTTGTTGAACTAACGATTGCTTTAGCCATGTCTATATATTGGTTAGGCGGGTATGCATACAGCGGGCGGTGTGCGCTTATGCATTCTTTATCTGGCGTCATTCGCCAGCGTGTCCAGAACGGCGAGAGAGTCAGATATCGTCTGCACATTCAAACATTCTAAAGGTCACTGACTGTTGTGTATGAAATTGTGATATTTTTATTTCGTCTATCCATGACATTGCCGACACAGTCCGATTTCTCGTCGGGCAATCGACAACTGCTCAAATAAAATCGACAATTTCTACAGTGATCACAATTTTCAACGTGACACTGTTAATTGGATTTAAATGATAAGTAAGTTTCATTCGTAATTGCTTAATTCAAATTTTCTCTTACTTAGATGGCAAAATATATTAGTGAAACTCATGGTGATCGCTAGCACTATTCAAGGCGAGATTCGTCGAGTTTTTGGAATGGTATACTCTAGCAATTTATAAAGATTCTTCTCAATGTGATGCGCAACGGGATCCAGTTCATGCATTTTAACTACGTCTCCTGGGCCTATCCTACACAGAACTTATTCTCGGCGAATTATTGATTTGGATGATTTATGTTATCACAATTCAAGAAAGTTTTAAATTTGCTATCGACTTAGGTGAGTGGTATTGTTCGTGTCTGTCATGAATATACAAGGAGTTTCATTTGTTATGAGTAAGAATTTTTCCAATCCTAAAGTTTATTTAAAAGATTTTAAAGATGAAATAAATAATACCATAAAGTTTTTGGGAGAGTTTAAAGTTCACCTCCTTCATTTATTATCATTACAGAAATTTTATGGATTTTTTAGCATTTGGGGAAGTTATCGTATAGTGTCAGTTAGATTCTCGGCTCGCGAATAATTTTTTTTGTTCGATATTTAGATTCTATCATTATTTATTACGGTTATCGTGACGGCAATTATTGGAGGTTCGTGAAATTAACTTCGCTTTCTACTTTCTTCTTCGCTAATAATTTCTATCTTTTCGAAGTCACCAAGTAACTAGCGTATTTGATTTTAAGAAGGTTCCAGGAAAATTTCCCACACTTTAACCCTACTTAATTTATTGCCGAATTACAGATTTAATTTAACTAAAAATTTTAACAATAAAACGATACCGATTAATTAACAGAGTTTGGCCTATTCCCCAGAAATACTACTACAATTCGGGCATGACACTTGGAATAGTGAGATTTTATTACAAAAGAACACAAAAATTCTTCTTACACTGCCTAGATGAGCGGTTGTTCGCCTTGATAGACATAATCATAAATAAATTTTTAAATAATTTCTTATTATTTATTAATAATAATGAATTTATTTTAATTAATATTTTCATAAAAACCCGCTTATTAAAAGAATGTTTAAAAATATCAAATAATTCAATAAAGTGACCAACAAAAAAAATGGCGACAAACCAAAAAAATGACTGTAAATCCAGCATACACTACAAAATGCAATTGAATGAAGTCTGGTGGGGTGAGACATCGATTTAACCTATTTTCTGCCATGAAACGAATAAAAGATTTGGTGAAAAGTTTATTGTGATCAAAAAATCTCCTAAGATTATATTGCACAATTCGATATGATTCCGCGAAAATCGTTGTTAGGCAATTTTACTTCCCTCTACGGCTTATATGTATAAAGAAAATAAAAAAAAATAATTAGTTTACTTGGGGTGTCCGAGCCGAAATCTGACGAAGTAATTCCTTTCGGGGATCGGGTCGAGGTGCTCCTATCTGATTTATTTGAATAGTGTTGCATAGTAAAAATTTTGTTGAACTAACGATTTCGCTTTAGCCATGTCTATATATTGGTTAGGCGGGTATGCATACAGCGGCCGGTGTGCGCTTATGCATTCTTATCTGCGTCAATTCGCCAGCGTGTCCAGACGGCGAGAGAGTCAGATATCTCTGCACATTCAACATTTCTAAAGGTCACTGATCTGTTGTGTATGAAATTGTGATATTTTATTTCGTCTATCCATGACATTCCGACACACCGATTTCTCGTCGGGCAATCGACAACTGCTCAAATAAAATCGACAATTTCTACAGGTGATCACAATTTTCAACGTGACACTGTTAATTTGGATTTAAATGATAGTAAGTTTTATTTCGTAATTGCTTTAATTCAAATTTTCTCTTACTTAGATGGCAAATATATTAGTGAAACTCATGGTGATCGCTAGCACTATTCAAGGCGAGATTCGTCGAGTTTTTGGAATGGTTATCTCCTAGCAATTTATAAAGATTCTTCTCAATGTGATTGCAACGGGATCCAGTTCATGCCATTTCTAACTACGTTCTCTGGGCCTATCCTACACAGAACTTATTCTCGGCGGAATTATTGATTTGGATGATTTATGTTATCACAATTCAAGAAAGTTTTAAATTTGCTATCGGACTTAGGTGATGGTATTTTCGTGTCTGTCATGAATATAATGGAGTTTATTTGTTATAGTAAGAATTTTTCAATCCTAATGTTTATTTAAAAAGATTTTAAAGATGGAAATAAAATAAATACATAAGTTTTCTTGGAGAGTTTAAAGTTCACCTCCTTCATTTATTATCATTACAAATTTTATGGATTTTTTAGCATTTGGGAAGTTATCGTATTTATGTCAGTTAATTCTCCTCGCGAATAATTTTTTGTTGAATTTAATTCATATCATTTTATACGGTTTATCGTGACGCAATTATTGAGAGTTCGTAGAAATTAACTTCCCTTTACTTTCTCTTCCTAAAATTTTATCTTCGAAGTCACAATAACTACCGTATTTGATTTTAAGAAGGGTTTGCTAGCTTCAGCACATTGTATTATGGTATTCGTACAATTTTATCTTTCCCTTCACGTAATTTTACTGACTCTCAACCCGGCATCCGACATTTGAAATAGTCGCATTAATTTATGTTTATTGGGGTAACGCTATTGACTCTCAATATAATTTTAAGCGGTATAGTGACTGCACTACTTCACTTTTCTCGTGTCATTTTATCACTCTCCGTGTGACGTTGGGCCTCCATGTTAACGATATTAATTTGGTTTTTCGCAGGGAATCTACTTTTACTATCAACGTGATATTAGAGGTCTATAGTGGTCGTATTATATTTGTTTTTCTTTACTCAACTGATCTTAGTGACTTTCATTGGACTATTGAAGGTTTATAACTACGAGGGTTTATAACAATTACTTATTGGGTTTGATGTAAAACGACATCGTTAACTTCAAAACTATATGTTATTTAAATCTTTATTACAATACATATTTTAAACTTATAACAACGATTTCGTATTTTCTAATTTCCCCGGTACCTTCCCTTGCATTGACCTTAGGCTCAATGTGTTTATATTATAATTAGTGAGTGCCCACTGGACTACTCGTGTGATGATTTTGAGCCGTATGTGAATATAATTTTAGGTCGAGTTTATGGAAATTGGAAGACGAGGAAACAGCCAAGAGACCACTTCTTCTTCCCCCTCTTCCTCTATACAAAATGATATTGACGTTCCGGCTCCTGCGTTTCGCACGCCGGAGCCTTCACGGGCACGAATCATTGGCGATATTCCACGCACTTACACGATTTCGAATAGTATGTTGGATTTTAATAACTTGTAGTGTGTTTTCGGCTGTGGGCCGGAAAAAAAATTTCGACAAAATAAAACAAAGTTTTTAGGCTAGTTAAATATTTTATTAAAAATAAAAATATAATTTACCCGATACATTCATAAAACAATCATAAATACACCGCTCTCCCCACGCCGACACCCAAGCAGAGCTCCATTGAGGTTGCGAGGATGCGACGTGGAGAGAGTTTCGAATAAAACTCTCACTTACATCGTAATTTAACAAAGGTTCAAAATAACGTTCAAGTTTTTGAAAACTTCTTAACGAGTAAAACGATTAAAATTGTGTAAAAATGAATCGGTATATATAATTCAATTATTTGATTTTTATTTCATTTTCATGAAATTTTGTATTTTTGATAAATTGTCAAATTTCGGTCAAATTGTGGGTTTTCGTGTTATGTTTGTATTTATTTCGTGCGGATCTTGTTGCACTTTGTTATTATTTTAATTTATTTGTGTTTTATAATTTTATATTTGATTGTTTTCTTTCTCGCATTTTGATAGGGTTAATTGGTGTCTTATAGGTTCGATTTTAAATCTGCATGTTATATTTGCATGTATGTTACCGATTCATTTAAACATTTACAAGGCCATTTGTGTTCTGGCCCAACAGAATAAATAATGGCTTGGTTAGTAATATTTTTTTGTTGTTTGACGACTTTATTTATTCCCGTAACTGTTCAAGGAATTTTTCTTTTGTGTTATTTAGGATAGAAGTGTCAATATTTTCCATCAGAAATCAGCACTCTGAAGCTCAGATATTTATTCCTAATTAAATAACTAATGGTATGTGAGAGCTGGAAATCGTTACAAAGTCGGAAAAGACCATTAAATTACCGTCAACAACGTCAAAATACCCGCTGCAAAGTACCGTAACGACAATACTAGAGTATCTCGATGAACAGACCGTGATAAGTGTACTCACAGTAGACGACCTAATGGTATGACTACATCCTATATAAATAGACTACATCCATATTATTCCTACAACCCAAAAACGTAATTAATCAATTCCCATAAATCATCGAGACGAACTCTGACCAGATAAACGAAAATTTACCTGCAATAATTCGATCACCAATTATTGGAGTTTAAAACGGACATGTTAAAATAATATCTGCTTTATCCCTTTAGCCAATTCCTGGATTGATGCGTCCCGGATCACGTTGCGTTTCCCGGCACACTCAGCTGCTCGGTGTCGGCAGGCAATGTCGGACGCGGGATTTTTGATCACGTCCGCCAGAGAGTCCCGGACAGAAGATCGGACAAGTACATACGACACGGACCTTCCATTCATCGCAATAAAGCGCGGGAAATTAGAGGGAAAGAAGAGTTCCTCCTCGCATGCTTAGAAGAGCACCAGAGGCAAACCAACCGCCAAGTCCGGTGGACGAAATCAACCATGACATAGCAAATGGGCTGATCCCCAGTACGAATGGGTATGTCCCTCCGTACAACACGTCCTTCAATTTAGACGACCCCTTCTAAATGTGCCAACGGAAGCGATCAACGTGGTGGTTCCCCGCCGAATTCGGCCATAAAGATCAAGGAGAGTAAACAAACCATCCTACACCCATCGCGAGCACCCATATCTCTAACAATTTTATATATGATTCAATTAGACTTTCAAACCTCCTGATTTATGGGCTTTCTATGAATATCTAATGAGATTAATTAATTTGATAATTTGCAATTTTTTAATTTCTGTATAACATCAACAAATGTAAAATAATTAATTAAAAATTTCTATATTGCGGGTAAACATGTATGTACTTGTAAAAATTCAGAAGACGAATACAGATATGCTAATATAAAACCAACTGGATACCCAAAAAACATATTCAATAAAGTTTAAAGCAAATCATAATTAATTATTTATGTAGAAATCTCAAGCCTTGTGGAAAGGAATTATTTAAATCAATTAGTCAAAACGTAATAGTTAGTTGAGGGTATGGAAAAGCGTACCTGCATTTTAAATTTAATGGGTAAGTTTGAAAATGTGCGTTAGTAGGGTGCAGGAGCGATGTCCAGGATTACCACGAGTTTATTTAACCCTATCACAAATGTACAGATTACAACAAAAAAATTAAAGTTGTTAATGTCCATTAAGTGACAAAACGAGTGATCAAAAGACATGCTTGTAACAATAAAAATAGATTTTACAGTAACCGTTCCATATCATTACTGAAAATATAACAAAAAATTTAGAAGTTATTTACTTAACAAAGTTATAGGATAATATATCAAAATACCGACACAGAAAGCAGTTTATTTATACAACGAATGAACAAGCTACGTCAATATATATTTTTTAATCACTGTCACTATCTTCACTGCTTGATGACTCTGGTTTAGCTTTCTCTTCTATTTTGGCCTTCTTATTTGAAGTCTCCACAACTGGTTTTGAAGTGGCGGTTTCTACAGGTTTAGCAATAATTTTGTTTGACTCGTTCATTTCTGATTTGACACTATTTAACCTTTTAGTATTTGCGTGGACTCCGTAACCCCATTGACGTGAATATAAATCTCGTTCCATAATAACTCGTTTTAATTTAGCTACACACCCATGATCACATGATAACATCGTGGCAGTGGTCATTAATGCAATAGCTAATGCGACAGCTTCTCCTTTTGTTGTCATTATAACAATTTCATCGTTGACATTTATATCATTGTCGTATCTCAAAACTCCAGGTAGCATAACTTTGGCACCGAAAGTAACAGCTGCCACTGCGGAGTCTTTGATCATTACTCTTTTGTGTTTGACTAATAATATTTCAAGGGGCATTACAACACGTCTCAAATAACTTTCATCGTTATGTTTTTTATACATATGCGCAGCATCAAGTACGTCATGTAGGGTTACCATATTATCATTTTCTGTCATAATACCGGATCGAACTCTCCTTAGTTCATCCATATATGCCACAACCCCCAAATGGAACCCGATATGAACACATAATGTTCTAATATAGGTTCCTGCTTCGCACTTAACCCAAAGAACTCCCAAACCTCTTTTCTCATCATACTCAATCAACTTTAAATCATAAACAGTTCGGATTCTAAGCGTTCTTTTAACCGCGCATATTAAAGGTGGTAACTGTAATAGAGCACCTTTAACTTTTTCAAGTGCTTGATGAACTTTTTTGACATCAATACCCGGTTTGGTAATTTTAAAAATTGCAACATATTCTTTGCCAGCATTTTGTTGGCTTTTCACTAAACGAGTAGCTCTATCGAGACAGACAATTAAACAACCGGTAACTTTAGGATCCAGGGTACCACTATGACCAGTTTTGTCAACACCTAAAGCCCTTTTAACCCAAGCTACGACTTCATGGGAAGAGGGATTAGAAGGTTTGTCGAGGTTTATAACACCACTCCTATTAGAAATTAGAATACTAACTGGATTAGTTATTTCTTACTTTAAATATTCATCAATTGGTCTTTGTAAAGGAGAAAATCCTTTATCACTTGGAGTAAAATGGCACTCTCGTACATTCATTTTTTGAAAATTCTATGATTATAAATATAAATGTACATATTAGTTTTAAAATTACTTTTAATAATAATGGCCAGTCAGATCCATCAATAGGCGGAGCACGATCCGTCGATTCAACAGCAAAGGTCTAAAGAGAATCTAATCAGTTTATGTGATAAAAATAATTAATAACCTTTGATTTTTTAGAAGATTTATCTTTCGGCATTTTAGACAATGTTTTTTTAAATTTGATATAATTTAAATTAATCATTAGTTAAACAAATTTTTTTAAATTGTCAAAATTTTTTAATTACTTTTTTCAAAAAATCTAAAAAATATTAAAAGATTTCAAAATATATAGATATTATAAGTAATAAAATTACATTTATATATTTCAATAATAAAATTGTATTTATTAAGCTAAATCAAATGTTTTACATCATTACAATTCAACACACGACGTGAATATAATTAACTGATCTATCTAATAACTTTTTTATTGATTAGTGATGATTTTTGGCAATATAAGCAAAAATCATTAAAGCTTTTGAATTATGGCTTCATACAATCCAAGAAAAAACTCCAATACACTTAGATATAATAAACAATCGATATCAAATGGATATAGCCGAAAGAGTTCAATGGATCCAAAACAGTCATACTTTAATAAAAGTTCTTTAAACAAAGCCTTTTCAAGTTTATTAAACATTAATAGGCCATCTAACTATGAAATGAATAGCGCTAAAAGTATTGCGGATATATCGTGCGATTCATCGTCAACTTCATCCTCTGTTAAAATTGTGCAATCTATCACATCAGGAAAATCTACAAATATGTTTTATGTAAGACCAATCAAAAAAGTTAAACTTCAAGTACAGGAAATATTTGATATAGAAGCAGCGGAAATTATAGCTGTGCGGCTTTTGGAAAAGAAATTGAAATCATTAAAAGATGTAGATTATGATCCTGTGGTATGTAGAAGGTATGCCCAATCATTGAGTTCAGAAATTGCTACACATCTCGATGAAATAAATTTTCCAAAATACAGAAGAGTCATAATTATACATTTTGGAAGAGTTCATAACTTAAAAGATATTTTCTTCAGTTCAAGATGTGTTTGGAGTAAAATCACTGATCGAAGTCTCTGTGTTCATAAAAGTTTAGATAACCTTTTTGGAATCGTTCAGATTTTTGCAATTTTATAATGTTTTTTTAAAATTGCACAGGTCAACAACTAGTCAAAAACTTTGCAGGAATTTATACATAATTCTCACATATTTGACAAAAGGGATCATTTCCAAAATGTTTATTGTAAAAATTTTTATTTATTGTAGTTTTGTAAATAAAATTTAGATTGATATTTACAATAAAATATAGTTTATAGGGCAATGGAAAAAAAATTGAGCGAGAAATGTTTTTTTCTGTTATTCAATTTGATGATATTTTTTTTTAAAAATAAGTCTTTAATTTATAATTAAAACTTAATATTGAAGAATTATTTGTCAATAACATGCTATTATAATTATTATCTAAATATACACTAATCTTTAAAGAATTATTTCAAATGTTAAAATTGAAAGTAATAAATATCTTGTGTAATACAATTATCCAGAAAAAGTTTGTATTTGAATATAAAATGTCAAATTCAATCACGTTTTAATAAGTTAATTTATTGTAAGTTTTCACACATTTTATTTACATACCACCAATGAAAAAAGGCGAATTTTAAAAAATTGTTTAAAATTAAAAATATTGAAATCAAGTTAACCAAACATTTTTAGCTAACAAAAAATAATATATAAGTCAATTGATCAATTGATTTTTAGTAATATGGCAAAATAAAATGCTTTTTAAAAAATTTTAGAAATACTTAAAGTTTTGTACGGGAGAATATAATGTGCATCACAGAAATCACTAAAAATGGAAATAAGTAAAGAATCTGTTAGGAAATGATTAATTAGTATGATGTTCTTTGTATATTTTGAAATTATATTGATCGAATTAAATTCAAATACAATTATTTCATAAAAAAACATTTTTTAACCTTTTTAGTTCCTATAGAATTCATTAATAACTACTATTCAATTACGCAATGCAACAAATAACATATTTTTATTTTCACAACAAATAGACAAATTCTAAAAATGTTAAACACCGCTAGACCATGTCACCGCTGAACCAGTACCCCCCGGAGGACAAAATTTTTTTCTAAGTCTAAAAGTACAAATTTTTAAAGGCAAAGACAATGACTCATTCAAGGTCATTTAAACAAAGGTCATGACTCATTTAAGATAATTATATGAGTCTATGAATTTTTCAAGGTCATTAAAAAATTCCAGGTCATTTAAACAATGACTATTACTCATTAAAGGTCATTAGGTGAGTCATCATAATTTCTCAGGGTCATTAAATTTTAAATAGAATTTACTAATTAATGTTACAAGTAGTTTTATATTAATTATTATAATTTCTATTATTATTTTTATTAATATTTTTATTGTTATTATTATTATTATTATTATTATTATTATTATTATTATAAGTATAAAATTATGATTCCTTGGTTGCAGCATAAATTAATATATCAAATAAGTGAACAACAAAAAAAGCCCTTGTTGCGACGTAATAATTATATTTTTGAAAAAGTTTCGATTATTAATAAAAAAATTCCAGGTCATTTAAACAATGGATATTACTCATTAAAGGTCATTGGGTGAGTCATCATAATTTCTCAAGGTCATTAAATTTTAAATAGAATTTACTATTTAATGTTATAAGTAGTTTTACATTAATTGTTATAATTTCTATTATTTTTATTAATATTTTTATTGTTATTATTATTATTATTATTATTATTATTATTATTATTATTATTATTATTATTATAAGTATAAAACTATGATTCCTTGGTTGCAACATAAATTAATATATCAAATAAGTGAACAACAAAAAAAGCCCTTGTTGCTACGTAATAATTATATTTTTGAAAAAGTTTCGATTATTAATAATAATTATATTTTTGAAAAAGTTTCGATTAATAATAATCTTAGTACAGCCAAAATGACAGCAAAAATGACAGTAAATACATTCAATGTTTTTGTTTTGTTGTGCTTATTTACTACAAGTCAGTTCATTTCTCTTATTCCTGGTGACTCTAATTTGCAACAAAATCAATAATACCCAAAACAATAATTGTTATTATAATTCAACACAATTAATACATTTGTCAATACAATAATTCTTTTTATATTTACACTCTGCTTTTGAGGAATAACTATACCAACGGCCGATTGCAATTTAGATATACAATTTTCTTTTTTATTAGTTTCTGCTGACTTTTTTGCTAACCTTCTTTGATTAATATATGTGAATTTACTCTTTGACCAACTGTTAATTTTCGAACTGGTCGCTTCGTTTTTATATTGACTTCTATTTTTATAAATAATAAAATAATCAAACTAGGTCCTAGAAAGATAAGCTATTTTTTGCACTACCATAATTGGGTAGATTATCTCTTGCCATTCTGTTAACCATGAACGAAACTAATTTTCTTTATTGATTTTAGAGAAAAATTAATCTCAAATAGTTTGGGTTTTCTCATGCTTCGGGCTTCCAATATGACTCGGATTTTCTACATAACTAATAAATTTTTCATTAATTTTTAATTAGTTTTTTTCTGGAATATCTTTTTCAGCGAACTCTTAATTGATGTTATTGTAGGAAAATTGTATTCGTATCTTCGTTTGTAAACTTTAGTTAACATCCCCGCAATATGTAAATTTTGAATTAAATTATTGTATTTCTTTGTTTGTTGTAAATATTCAATTTTTCTGCCCTTTTATTGATCCGCTTTTTAATTTCTGTGCACTTTCATCTGCTGTTGCACCACTCTAAACAACTGCAAGTTTATTTTTTAAAAGCTTTCGAATCATGCGTTTCTTTATTTCTAAACTTTTCACTCGATTTGAGCTTTTATTATTTATTAACTAATTATACTTTAGGTACTATTTAAAATCATATTTTTTTTGACAGTAAACCATGTCTTAGGTACCCTTACCGAGTGAAAGCATCGTTAAACAAAGCGTTTTGTGCTACTGTGTAAGGCACACTATTTATAAATTAATTGGATCAGCGTACACATTACCGGTTTGATAATATCAAATCTTTGAAATAACTTAGCACACTCCGAAAAATATAGCCTAGACACCTGAAGTCAAGGTTAAACAGCTGGACAGTCTTAGTTTAAAGGGTCAAAAAGAAACTTTAAACTTGCTATAGCATTTAATAAAGATTTCACTATCAGTTAACCAAAAGTTTAAACCGTATAGAAAAATTGGAATTTTTAAACAGATCATTTGTTTTTGACTAACTTTCAATTTTATTTAATGAGCATAAGTTTCAATGGTTTTCAAAATCTGACAGTAAAAATAAGTGCTGTAGTGCTGGATTATGAGAACAACTAACTCATTGAACTCAGGCAAAGCGTTTAAGATCAAGTAATATCATCAAAATAAAATAAGGTGTATATTTACGAAATGTAATAATAGCCGTAATAGGCTTTTTAATTTTACTGAACTTGTTTTTGATAAGCAAATGTCTTCTGTAATTATGACAACATTATATTTGTTGATCTCACGTTATCGCATAATTTAATTATAAAATTGAAATTTTTCTAAATTTAGTATGTTAAATTTGCCATATAATTGTTTAAATGTGCTATAATTAATATAATCATCCGTCGATTGACACGGGAATTAAGTTGCGGAAAAAATCGTATAAGTGTTTTATACACTTTCCACTAGAAATAATTAAAGAGTGTTCTTTTAATATTCTGTAATTTTAAAATATTTTTTAAAATATAAAATCCGTGAAAATTGAGGAAGAAAGAGATTTAAAAAAATTTGTAATTAAAAAATTTCAAACTTTTTACGAGTAATGCTGGTAATCTTTGAGGATAATTCTAGTTAAATTTTATAATTAAAAATTTTTATTTATTCTTTTATCACTCTATTATTAAATGCAACTATAATGTAATAACAACAAATATAAGTGAGTGAGAATGAATAAACATAACTAAGTAAATAACATTAATTTTTATTTTGTTAGGTACTGAAAATGCCAATTCAATAATATGTTGGGTTTATAAGAATAACGATAAGAATAATATTCGCCCCAAGTAGCCCAAATATACGGTTTCGGACATGATAATCTGTTATTTGTACTCTTTGATATTGTACATTCTATACACCATTAACTTACAAATATCAACGTAAATACAAGGGCACCCTTACGGCATATATGATGAAAATTTGTATGTTATATACTCAAAACACGTTACGTATAGTCATCAAACAGAGCTTATATATTATTATATGATTGGATTAAGATAAACAATACATAACTGTGTTATATTGTTTCAGAGTACTGCCCATATTTGTGAGAGCCTAAGAAAGAGGAAGCGTCCTCTGCCTTTCATTCAAATTGACTTTAAGTTTAAACGAATTTCCTACATTATAACTTGTATCTATAAACAGAACAGATAGCTCTAAGAATAAATTGACCGTGTAATTTCAAAAAAATCTCAATATCAAAGGAAATACTATTATCGCTATTAACAAATCATGTGAAGCGGCCTTTAAAAGCAGAAAACATGAGTAAAATCGGCGTACTCAATGAAGCTTTAAAAAGCTTTTGCCTCTGAAAATATTTTGTACACAATTATTCTCAAAAAATAATTAATCTTTAATAAGTTTTTAGCAATGCAACAATAACGTAAATATAAAACTGAAAATAATTATAATAATAAAAAAATCAAAATGAATTAGAATTATTAAAGGGTTTCCCATTTTATATCGACAATTTCCCAGGCCTAAAATGAGAAACGAAATAACGAATCAAATAACGTCATTCGTCATTATGAAAGAGGTGTTTTATTCATTTACCCAACGGAATTCTTGAATTCACTGAATTTGCCAGGTATTCCACTGCACATTTTAATATTGAAAATTGGAGTACCTATCATCTCCGAAACATCAATCACCCACAACTTTGTAACAGTACGAGAATTTTTGTAAAATATTTTTGAAAAATGTCATCGAAGCCACAATTTTGAATGGCAAATTCAAGGGGGAAGATGTACTGTTACCACGAATTCCAATGGTCCAATACGCCATTTGAATTTAATGGTTTGCAGTTTTCGGTGTGACTCACTTTTGCAATGACCATTAACAAAGCACAAGGGCAATCGCTGCAAGGGCGTGGAATAGATTTGGAGAATCCGTGCTTCTCACATGAACAACTTCAAGCCTAAGAAAACCTTCCGATTTATTAGTATACATAAACAAACGAAAAAACAAAAAATATTGTACATCCGAATGTACTCAAATAAGTAAATAAATACACCAAGCGAAGTTCAGATAAATTGCGCCATAATGCAAGTTGATACATACATGAAAATTGAAAAATCTTCAAGGGACTTTGTTTTAATTTAAATTATTTTTTAGAAGTCTTCGAAAAATTTCATGGAAAGTTTACCCACATTCTGAAAATACATGGGAACCTGAAAAATTTTAAGATTGTCCTGAACTATGTTGCTACCAAGAAAACATCACGTTCTATTATTATTATTATTATTATTATTATTATTATTATTATTATTATTATTATTATTATTATTATTATTATTATTATTATTATTATTATTATTATTATTATTATTATTATTATTATTATTATTATTATTATTATTATTATTATTATTATTATTATAGCTATGCTACTTTAGTAACAAAAGTTAAAATCTCTAAAAAATAAATTATTGCTTGAAATAATAATAATAATACATATAATTTTTATTATGATCAAATATATTTTGTAATCATTAAAGATTATTTATACACATTTCAGTTTATAAAACTTGAATGGTTTATGTATTTTCGAGAATAATGGATTATATTTCTAAATAATCTTTATTAAAAGAAAAGTAGAAAAGCACTGCAAAAATTTGGCAGGCATATGACAATGATGAAAGCTAAGTTAACAAGTTGAATAGTGCAATAGAATGCCATTGTATTTATTGTTATAAAACTCAAATTGAAACAGATGATCTTGAATCAATAGCACCAGAAAGTACAAATTCTATTCAATCAATACAATCAAATTATTAATTTCAACATTTCACTCCTTTCAATCGTAAATCCTTTTAAAAAGCGCCATTATTAATTCTGAAATATAAAATTACCATTAACAAAATGAAATAATAAAAATAAAAATATTTAATTATTGCGATTTTTTAGTATATAATTCATTAAAAGTTTCAAATATAAATCAATTGAAATAATAAATTTATGAACAATAAAAATAATAATAATAATAATAATATAAATAATAATAATAATAATAATAATAATAATAATAATAATACTACTACTACTACTACTACTACTACTACTATAATACTAATAATAATAATAATATTAATAATAATAATAATAATAATAATAATAATAATAATAATAATAATAATAATAATAATAATAATAATAATAATAATAATAATAATAATAATAATATTAATAATAATAAAAATAGCTGCCAGGCATCAGGATCTCGTCATCTTCATCTGCAATCTCTGCCATATTCTGTTGATATCTGTATATTTGAGTTCCTCTTAGATCGAAGCATTGGAATTTAAAATGGCCTGCCTTATTGGAATGAGAACAATTTATATCTCCTACTTCTTTGCATCCACGGCCTTGTGTTGATCGTGGTTGTTTGTATCTTCGATTTGATTGATGATGAGTGTGAAAAATCCAATATATTTTATGTCGGTCTAATTGATGGTCGACGAGGCAAACTCCTTTGACCTACAAATCTGTTATTGTTTCTAGATGAAAAATAATAAAATTAAGATTAGAATATACCAGAAAATCACAAGGTCAAATTTTGTTTTACTACATCAAATTTAACACGCAAGGTTAGGGTCGTACAATAGGTATAAATACCGATTCATTTCCACAGAATTTTAATCAGTTTTAAAACTCGAATAAGTTTTTGTAACTATAAACTCAGCCAGTCTTAACTAGTCGGAACAGAACAATTTTCAATGTGAGTGGAGGAATGCTCGAAAACTTTCTCCACGTCACGTCCATGCAATTTCATATGAGCTTTGTTTGGTGAAAGAGTTATGATGTCGTTTAATGAATGATGAATATTCAACATAAATTGTCATATGCTACTATATTTCAATAAAAGTTCTTAGAATAAATACCTTGTCTAAATTTTTTCGGCCCACAGCCGACACATCACCGCAAGACAATAAACTATGCATACCCCAACCGAATTGTGTAAGTGCGGTGTAAGTCCGCCAATAATTCGTGCCCGTGAAGGCTACGGCGTGAGAACGCAGTAGCTGAAACGTCAATTATTACTCCGTATAGGGGAAATGGGTTGGTGAGGGAATAGTCTTTTGGCTAGTCCATCACCATCTTTTTCCTAAAAATTTGACCTTAAATTATAATAACAAAATCGGCTCAAAATCAAAACACTGAGTGGTCCAGTGGGCACTCATAAATTTGTAATATCAACATAAATTCGCCTAGGATCAATTAAGGGAAGATGACGGGGAATTTGATGCCCAAAATCGTTGCTATGATTTCTAAATTATTTAAATTGGTTATAACTACTAACTTAAATTATTGACTACGACTCTGAAATTACTATAATTTCTAATTTACTCCAGTTCATTATAACTTCTAACTTAAATTATTGGCTACGGCGCTAGATTTGATAAGATATCTAAATTATTGGATATGACTGCTAAACCAAAGTGGTATCTACGGCCCCAAACTGACTAGGACTTCTAACTTATCTCAATTCACTATGACTTCTAAATCATTATAATTTGATACGACGTCTAAAACTAAAAGGGTAAAGATTAGGCTTAGTAAAAACCCATTCAATCTACTAGGGTATATAACATAACATAACGTGATTCCGTGACATAAAAATGTTGAAATAGGCGATCTTAAAAGTGTGGTAAAGCCCAAAAAAATTAAACCCATAAAAACCTAATGCTAAACCTCTAACCTCTAAATTCACAATTATTCACAACCCTATTGATAAGTCGACAGTGAAACTGCAAGCTTCAGCTATGAACATGTAACGAATAGATGGCAAAGGATAAGGCTAGATAGGCAACCGAGATTTCAGCTACTAACTACATACGTAAATTCACGACGGAATTTAACCTTTAGATCTTATAGTTAATAAAGAAGCCGATTAAATTAATTCTGGGAAAAGATAACCGGGCGATAGGACACCCATAATCATCCAAAAAATTTCTTATTAAATTACATTGTAAAATGAAAGGGTAAAATGTTTAAATATCAAAAAGTCGATAAACACTATCTAATACATAGGATTATAAATACGGGAATGCAAACTTTCGAGTAATAATTTTACATTCGCTCACTTGAAAAATAGACATAAAAAAGAAAAGATCATAATATATCCAATAAACCTATATTTTAATAACCATCAAGAAAACTCCCCAATTTAGAATTAAGTAGTTTACAAACATACCCAACCATAGATATAAACTACAAATCCACCAAGACCCCCACACAAAGGCATACGGACACTGACAGACTGCAAGCAGTCGCACGCTAACAATCACCCTCGTAATAATTCATAGCAACCAGCCAATGAAATTCACCGAGAAAGGCGATTTTTCGAATAAACATATTTGCCAAAATCACACAATAATGTCCAAAATGGAAGACGAAAACAATCACATAGGTTCGGTGAACCGATTAGGGACGCGATCTCATATCTGTCTTGAATAGGAGAGAGAGATATTTTACCAACGCTGGTGTTTTCGTGGCGATAGTGTCAAGATTTGGTCCAAATTCCGGTAAGATAAATGAAACTCGTCAAGTGAATTCCCATGTCGACAATTATTATTAAGAAAATCACCAGAGGAATGAATATCACATGAAGAATTTCCGTAAATCCTTTCTCACGTTAGATCCATGAACGATAAGTGAGGTAAATCATCCCACTGATGAGAATCAAACGCGGAGCACGGAGTAAACACTCTTTGACCTGCCGAGGATGCAGAACCTGAAGACGAATTTTTATTCTGGTAGCTTCTTCTTGACTGTCTCGGCGGAATTCGTCACTAAACCAACGAAAAATTAAGTGATACTTCCATTATATTAGTCAATTTAGATTCTAAGTTCAATACAAATATGACGGCCTAGTATAGATCTAATCAGGTGTTCAATTATGCTGCGTTCGTTCCATGGCATCCAAAACTCATATTTACTGATCGTTCATGAGTACGGATAGCAGTGTCGGTTTAAGGTATCAATTCCATAATTCGTCCCTTATATAAACACAATTTATAAATCAATCGAAACAACAAAAGAACATTTTTACTTCGACAAATATTACTATTATATGTTGAATAAGACAGAAAATAAAATTAACAATAAAATTTTATTTGAAAATGACTACGCATGGATTAGCTCCTTCATTATACTACTGATTTTCGAATCCGGATCTAAAATTACAATATTTAAATGATTAGTCAGTTACAATGTTGATTCAATCCTATTGATTCTCTCTCTTAATTAGTTTTACGATGTATTATCGGCTGCGTCTCATGCGTCTCAGTTAGTTGGCGTTAACTCTCTGGTTGGTCAAAGTTTAATAACAAAAACGTTCTATCCTTTATTACATTTCTTTAGTTACACTAATGTCAAAGTAGTTAATTTATAGAACTAGAAATTGAATAACCCGTGAGACATAAACATTTATTGTCGTCAAAACTAAAACATATCGATTCAACTCATTCATGACCATTAAAACGTTCGTTTCTTCGATTGTTGTGATTGGAATTCCACTGGGGATGCCTGCTCGCATACGTATGATCGCCTGTTTGACGGGATCCGAGTCGGTTTCGGAGTGTTGACTGAACGAGTTTCTCCGGTATCACCAATTTAGTCGGTGCTGTCATCTGCATCAGCCTCAGGTCACCTAACTCGAAGGACACTCCATATTCTGGCGGGAATCCATCGGTGCTCGGGATAGCTCCACTTGCGATGTCCCTGTTTACTTGAGCTAGTCGTTGTCTGGCTAACATCGCTTTCCGGTGGTATTTTCTTTCTAGCTCCTCCATCTTCATGGCTGTGAATTCGGCTCGCTGGCGGGCTTCTCGTACTGGATTGTGGCCCGGCTCGCGCTTAATCGCGATACTTGGTAACTCGATCTCTTCGGCTTGGTATTCTGATCTTCTTGGCCAACTGGAGTCTCCATAAGTGGATAACAGATATCCGTTATCCCACAGAACTTGGCGGTATCGAGCGGCGGAAGCGCTCGGGATCTGTAGAGTCACTCGAGAATTGTCGTGCCAACTGCCCTGTGGGTCTCTGCGATCTAAACGTGTAAAATATTTAATTACAAATCATTTGCTCGACGTGCCTGCGCATGCAAAACATGGATGTTAGTAATTTATGCTACTTCCATAGAGTATTGGTATGGGTGAATTTTAGTTAAGATGAAATTTGAAAGGTAGCGTGCGAAATTACCTGATTGTCTCTCTTCACTAGGCATCCGAGCATAGTTCCTTGAGATCCGGTCTCGTAAAGGGTCTCGAGTTCGAACGCGTTCACTATCGGTATTAGTTGATTGGTGATTCATCGAAGTTTATGCGGTATGAGATGCGAGTTTCTACTACCTTCTTTTATATTCGTAAGTTATTTGCGAGGGCGTGGTGGGGTGAGTGAACTGACATTTAATTTATTCTTTCTCGCGGTTGAACGTTAATATAATTTTTATGAATTATTTATTGTTTATTATTTGATGTCGACTATTATTTATCATTCGTTCAGGTTGGCGGTGAAAGTCCATTGTTATTGATCGCTTCATCGTCTTTGTTATTATGATCTTATGTGATTAACGTCATCGACCTGCCATTCGCGTCGGATTTTTGATGATTTATTCTGCTGTAAACTCAGACTATGACCTGTCTGTAGTTTATTTAGTATAATAACAATCGAATTATTCTCTATTGACTCCATGGATTAGTATGTGGCTAATCTCATTGTTATTTCGATGGATGGAATTTTTGGACGTTCTCTATCTGGACGGTTGCTCTTATTCGACGTCGGTGTATCAAAGAAGACACTCTATTGCAAGTTACTCCGGAATACCGTTTTTCTGAAAAAATGTTCCATTATACATGCTGGTCAGGGAGAACCTGCTGGATGGAATATTCGATGAAGAGAATACCGAGGTTGGGGAAGAGTCTAAATCTCTACTCTGATGTTTAGTTGGGTTGTGATATTGAACTATAGGGTTTGCTATTTTGGTTGGAACTTCTGATTTTATTACCTCCATCAATTTCAGGGTATCTCAAGTTTTATTCGGGTTTAAAGGTTCAATACTATTCGTGGGCAATCTATCGCATTCGAATTATCACGGATTCTCTCATGAAAGCTGAGCTCTTTTATTTTCATCTATGAACTATATTGTGATATTTCATTGTTATTTATCTACTATCCTTGTGTGGATCATTCCTATTAATTTATTTATTCATGTCGGGTGCGTATAATATGATTATTTTAGTCACTTTTTATCTACTATTGATAGTATCATTTTATTATTTAACTCATTGAATTATCCTTGGATTCATGAATTACATATTTACCTTTCAATGGGTTAGAAGAATTCAAATCTAATCATTAATTTGGTTTACAATTTATTAATGCCTAATGCCTTAATTACTACTACTTTTATGAAATATTAGTGGATCTATATTCTTTCGTAATTTTTAATGTGTGGCTGTGGGCCAGAAAAATTTCGACATGAAATTGAAGATTCATTTTTCATAATACATATATTTGTTGAAACAATTTCATCATAGTTCGTTCATAGTTCATGCATATCAACATACGACAAGAGGTTCCCACACATACGATCAAGTAGAGCTTACATTAAGATACTTAATTTCGCAGTATGAAAACAGTTATCGAGAGTTGCTCCTTTGAATTGCTCTGACAAAAGTAATTTATTCACTGAGTGAAAAAGTGATTCAGGTTATAAAACCGGTTAAAATATGGTTAAAACTTTGTGAAAATGGATTGGTATTTATACCTGTTCTGTGACCCTAACCTTGCGTGTTATTTTTTATGCGTTAAAACAAAATTTGACCTTGAAATTATGTGTCTAATTTATTTCTAATTTATTATTATTTTTCGATTCTTTTACAATTTACTCATTTATTTTTAATTTCAATCATTTCTGATTAAAATTATTTATTTTTTGTTCGTTTTATTCATGAACTCTTTTAATTTTTCGTAAATTGTCACTTTTTCGGTCAAATCTTTTGTTATCGTGTTATTTCTATGTCAATTCGTGCATATCTTGGTGCGTTTGTTAATATTTTAATTTAATTTTTGTTTTCTATTTTATATGTTAAAATATTGTGTTTTCTCGCATTTTTAGGTGTTTATTAGATGTTTAAGGGTCCGATTTTGAAATGTGCGTGTTATGTTTGCGTGCTGTTTCCAATTCATTTAAACAAAAGCTTGTACTGGCCCAACAGTAATAATAAGGTGACCAACTATACTCATTTACTGAATTTTGTACTCTTTTTTCGCAAACCATACTCTTTTCAAATCCTGTACTCTGAAAGTCTCATTTGTATAATTTTATACTCATTTGTATTTCTAAAACATTTTTTAGATTATTTTATTTCAATTTGATTAATTAAATATTTAAAATTAATTTGATAGTAATTTGAATTTCACGCGCGCATATTGCTTAATATCAAATTATAATATCTATTTAAAATCAAAATCAAAAATAAAATACTAATATAATTTTTAGATTATTAATTGAAATATGAGCGATAACAAAAGAAGCAAAAATCGTTTAAACGAAAATTTAAAGAGTTTCCGTTCATTGTAGTTAAAATTCGAAATCATGACTCCTAGTTTAAATTCACAATCTGCAATAGGGAATTTTCAATTGCAATTCATGGACGTAGTGCAATAACGGCACACATTGAAACTAAAGTACATTAAACGTCTCATGACACAGCAGCGTCAACATCCAAACTGACAACATTTTTTAAACTGACTAATGAAAAAAATTGGCAGTTATGGAGGGTACTTTCGCTTTTCACACAATAATCCATAATCAAAGTTTTCGCAGCATGGACTGCACTACTAAATTATTAAAAAAATTTTGTGACGAAAATTTTTCTTGTGCGCTAACAAAATGTGAGTCTATCGTAACCAGCGTATTTAATGAATACTACAAGAAAATGCTATCAGAAAATCTGGATTCTGTCTCATATATAATTCATGGACGTAGTGCAATAACGGCACACATTGAAACTAAAGTACATTAAACGTCTCATGACACAGCAGCGTCAACATCCAAACTGACAACATTTTTTAAAGGGACTAATGAAAAAAATTGGCAGTTATGGAGGGTACTTTCGCTTTTCACACAATAATCCATAATCAAAGTTTTCGCAGCATGGACTGCACTACTAAATTATTAAAAAAATTTTGTGACGAAAATTTTTCTTGTGCGCTAACAAAATGTGAGTCTATCGTAACCAGCGTATTTAATGAATACTACAAGAAAATGCTATCAGAAAATCTGGATTCTGTCTCATATATATCTATTCTATCAGACGTATCGAATCACAATGAAATAAAACTTTATCCAATTTTAGCAAGGTATTTTGATATTAAGAACGGTATTCAAATTAAGATTTTAAATTTTGAATCAATCGAAGGGGAAACATCAGATATTTTGTCTAATAACTTATTTCGAGTTATAAAACACAAAAATTTGAATAAGAAAATTTTGGAGCTCTCGGCTGATAACACAAATACTAATTTTGGAGGACGCACCCGTAAAGGTGTCAATAATGTGTACACAAAATTACAAGATCTTCTGAAACGAAATATTTTGGGAATTGGTTGTAATGCTCACATTATATCAAATGCCATCAATACAGCATCAAGTTCAATGTCAATAGATGTGGAAGTAATTATTACAAATATATATTTATATTTCAATCGGTTACAGTACGGGTAGCAAGTTTGAAAGAATTTTGTGAAGAGGCTAGTGTTCAATACAAAAAACTGCTTGGTTATTCCAAAGTCAGATGGCTTGCTCTAGCTCCAGCATTAGAACGCGTTTTGCAGTTATATGATCCACTACGTTCATAGTTTTTAAGCCTTGACAAATGTCCTACAATTTTGAAGAAATTCTTTTAAAACGATGTCAGAACCTATGCTTTATTTTATTCACAGTCAGGCGTCATTGTTTCATAACATTATTGTACAAATTGAAGGAGATAAAATTTCAGCAGCAGAAGTTTGTATTATATTAAACGATTTCATACTGCAATGTAAATCAAGATTTAATGATGGATTTTTACCACTAATTCTAAAGAATAAACTGACCGTTTTGGAATAATTCCAATCCCGGAATAAAAAATGAATTTTTAAAAAAAGTTAAAATTTTTTATAAAATTTGCTATGAATATATCGAAGAATGGATAGTGAACTTTAGAGCATTAAATTGTTTCAAATGGACCCTTCTAAATAGTAAAATTGAATGGAAAGAAGTTTCTTCAGCAGTCGAATTTGTAATGAAGGAAGTAAAAGATATTGTTAATAATGACAATTTTCACTGTGAAGAAATTCGAAGAGTAAATTTATATTTAAATGAAGAAAAATTGAAGAAAACGAACGATAAGAAAATAGAACTTGACAAAGATGGGTAGAAATCTTTCGGCATTTTAGAGTAAAAAATATCCCACATGAAAATTTAAAAGTTTTAATAGAAATTTCCTTATGTTGTACAGGCACTTATGCTGCTATTGAAAGGGTATTTTCACTAGGGAATGATTATTGGAGCAGTGAGAAATCGCAAATTTCTGTAAAAATATTATCTGCCGTTTTAACAGTCAAATTTAATATGCAAAATGAAAGTTGTTCGGATGTGGGTACATTATTAGACGAACATCCTCATTTAGCAAAAAAAAATCCACTCCGAAGAAAATTATGTTTTTAAATGACAATAAAGTTTTTATCGTTTTTTTCGTTTTTTTTCACCTATGAAATACTTGCAAAGTGTACTCTTTTTGAAAAAATAGTTGGTCACCTTAGTAATAAGCATAAAATCATTACAATTGATGGTATAAAATCACCAAAAATGATAACAAAAATTATTTAAATAAATAAATGAAAGTTCTTTAATTTAGAAACATTAAATAAGTAACAAAAGAAAATCATTAAAATTAGCAATTCTTAAAAAAAAAAATTCTTAGCCTACGAAGAATTTCATAGTTGTTATCGACTATTGAAATAATAAATTAGAGCATACAAGTTTACATAGCCGCAGGAAACTGCAAGTAGAGACACAAGACAAAGGATACTCTGCATGTGGAATATATATATATATATATATATATATATACTTAAATAAAAGCTTTTAAACCAGTGTTTTTGTTATTATTTATATAGGACATCAAATTGAGATTCTAAGAACATCAACATATTTGTAAATATATAAATATTAGAAATTCGTTATTTTAACTTCTCAACAATGGTGTCGTTAGGAATATTGAAGCTGGACAATGTTGAAGAATGTGAATCATGAATCGTGGCATTTGAAGCTCTATACAGATCATAAAACATAAGAGACGAGAAATTGAATAATGGAATAACAGATAAATTCCTGGCAACATTTGGAATCAAGAACATCTCGACAATCGGAGCACTTATTTTCTCCAATCCAATAGATAGTAATAACATTTTTAGAGATCAAGCAGTCAATCAAAAAGTATGTTAAACCCAAAAGAAAAATTAATTATCGCTGAACGAAACAATTTATTTTCCATTAAACAAGAAAGAGCAGAGCCAATTTCAGATTTTATTTTGAGGGTAAAAAGGTAGATTCGTCATGTAAATTTGAAGAATGGAAATTAATTCGATCAATTATTGATGGGATGATATTACTGAAACTAATATCAGGTTTAGAATCTGTATATACACAACAGAAAGTCCTAGAAGCCAATATCAATCAAGAGATAAACCTCTCTAAGACAGAAGATTTTATTCAGTGTCAACATCTCTTCCTTCATTAGAACAAACGAAAGAAGGATAAGCAGCTCAATTAATGAAATTAATTTTACAAATCATCGGGTCAACTTTAAATCACAAGAAAAAATCTACTTCTGTGGAAATAAGCGTCACAGAATACGATTTGAAGCAAATCTAAATAGTTACAATTTGAAGAAATGACACTGATAAGGACGAAGAAATTGATTATGCAAAAATTTATAATATCAATGTTCATAAAAACCTAGAAAGTAGAGATGTGTCAATAAATAATAAGCAAGCAAATATTATCATAAATACTGGCGCATCCTGCTCAATAATATCATCAACACTGGCAAAGAATCTAGGAATCAAGCCTAATGGTATGTCAAGAAGGATTTTAAAAACATATCATGGTAGAAGCCTGGAGAATCTAGATGAATGTAATGTGGATCTCCTTATCAAACGTAAAATATTTCAAATAACATTAATTATAGTTAAATCCCCAAATCTCTACGGACTATCCGGACAAGACAATATTCAAACCGTCTTGAATGTGGATACCTTTCAACTCAATGAAGATAAAAAACTATTAGAACCAATAAAAGGAGTTAAAGCAACAATCAAACTCATCCTAAATGCACAGCATCAATTCTGTAGAGTACGAGTAGTTGCAATTGCACTTGTAGAAAAAGTAAATAAAACAATAGATGATTTAGTGGAAAATGAGATTTTTATTCCAATCGATGCAGGAGGGGCATTAAACGCATCAACTGTAGAATTGGTAATAAAGAAAGATGGCTCTTTGTGAATTTTTCCGGATTACAAAACTCATTTAGATGCAAAGATTTGTGCTGAAGATTACACAACTCCTTCAATTGAAACCATATTAGCAAAATTCGAAGGAAGTAAACATTTTGCTCGATTAGACCTTAAATTTGCATATTGGCAAATCGAACTTGATGAAGAAAGCAGACTACTGTGCACAGTAAATATATCAAAAGGTCTTTTCAAAGTATCTCGACTTCAGGTGAGTTTAAAAAACATCAGTGCGATATTCCAAAACGTTATGGAAAACTACATTATGAAAGGGCTCAAAAACGTCATATGTTATCAAAACGATGTAGTTGATGAAAAATTCAAACTTTCTTAAATAAAAATCTCAGAGCCGTTCTTTCCCGTCTTATAGAAAAGAACGTCAGTCTCAATTTGGGAAAATGCATTTAAGCAAATAAAATATCTTTCTTGAGAAGAACAATCAGCGCAGAAGGAATAACTCCAGATAATGCTCTAGTAGAAAGGATAAACTTAATTAAATCCCCAATCAACAAACATGAATTCAAATCCATAAAGCAAGAGAAGCAAAATGAGCCCACCTTACAATCCTATTCTCTTGAGAAAGAGATTGTAATTTCAACAGATACCATACCATATATAATACCATAGCTGGGGTACTATCTCCAGAAGACCATCCAGTTTCATATTTATCTAAAATGCTATCGAATCAAGAGCGGAAATGGTCCAACATTGAAAGAAAAGCATATTTCATATACTGGAAAATTATGAGATTACGATTATTTCTTCTAGGAAGAAAATTTACAGTAAAATTAGACCACAAGCCACTCGAGTTTATTTTTAATAATAATAAATTTTTATCAAAAATAATATCATCAAGAATAGCTAGATATTAGCAATTGAAATCATAAGCTTCAAAATTATGCAATCATGCACACTACTGCTTTATCAATACCACTTGTTGATGTATTATCCAGACTTCAATACCATGAAATCATATTCAATACTGTTGAGGATACCTAAATAATGAAATAATTAATAAACATGTAAAATGATTGGGAGAAACAATGAGAAGGGAGTAAGATGTGGTTCTGGAGCCTCATAAAAAGAGAGTGAAAAAGAAATGTTGAACAACGAGAAAGGAATAAGAGAAAATCAATAAAAACAGACAATTAAATCAAAGAAGGTCATTTATAATTAACAAGTGCAAATTTTGGAAAACAAAAACAAAAACAAAATTTGCACATCATCTCGAAAGCCCTTTCAAGATAAAATCTGGGAAAGGGCATCTCCAAAAAATGATTTATTTGGACAGCCGTCAGTGATCATGGTTGCCCAAAATGAATTAGCGATTAAAAGATATCAGAAATTCTATTCGACATCAGTAAGTGTTATTGAATGATGGAGTATAAAAAAGAAGCGCAATTGAAATCAAAAACACAAAAAAATTAAGAGAAAAACTTGCGAAAGACAAAAATTGCGAGAGACAAAGAATTGCAGAAGATAAAGAAGGACAAAAAAGAAATTAAAGAGAAATTTGAAGCAGAAATTAAGCAAGGTCAAAGCAAAGCGAAGCAACTAAATC
This sequence comes from Schmidtea mediterranea, assembly GCA_022537955.1. NCBI lineage: Eukaryota > Metazoa > Platyhelminthes > Tricladida > Dugesiidae > Schmidtea > Schmidtea mediterranea. Next base: position 185,884,195 of record CM039679.1, on the reverse strand, counting down.
AGAGTTACCGATCTCAGAAACCCACCGCAGTAGTCAGGTGATTGTAAAGATAATTGATCCGGAAAGTGCTATTCTTCCCGAAGGGTCGTAATAAGCACTAAGTGTGATCGATTGATAATTCGTTGTGTCATTTTAAAGTGGAGATAAAGTGTATTAATCAATAAAGTTTATATCGTTTGGAGTTCGTTACTGTTGTTTAAAGCACGCTTGGAGTCAGATCGACAATAATTTCTATTCGAATTCACCGACAACCCCAACAATACTAACGAAGAAATTTATTTTACTTGTGAAGGTAAGCAATTTTATATGTATTGTTGGATGAATTATATATATTTGGTTTTCTTTCGCATACATAGTAATTAAAAGACATTCTTCCTTCACTGGATCGCATGTAATGAAGAAAGTGCGAAAACCATCTATAATTTTATTTCCTAAAATCTATTCTCACATTTTCAATACAAGAGTAAAAGAGATTGAAAGGAAGAATTATCTTTTTCTATTGTGATTTGATTTTTTGTTTTTCATTTATTTGTTAAATCTGAAACATCGGTAACAAACTTTTGAAAATTATTCAAAATACAACAAAATATATCAAAATACGAATATTTAATTACTTATTTATTTAAGCTTGCAAAAACCTAAATTAATTAAGGTAATTGTTGCTTATTAATTTTGTGTTTTTTTAGTTTAATTCATATGCATTATTCATAATTAAACTGTGTTAATTTAATTCTACATGACAGATTTTTAATACATTCCCTGCCATTGAAGAAAATTTTAAATTTGTGCTACATCGAAAATCAGGAGATAAAAATCGATTTGGTTTTACTATCTTAAAGAATCACATGGTCATTATGCGAAACGCAAAATGTGTTCTAAATCTATTAAAACTGCTGGTAGTTCGAAAAGTGGACTCATATAAAACAGTGCACAAGATAAATATTGTAAAATGAAACGAGCTTTCTTTCCGTTTGGGTGTTAGATAAAAATTGAAATCAACAACCCTAACCCACCTCTTAAAATCACAAATGTTTTTCAAAGATATTGAGATTCATTGGCTGCTATCTTAGCTAGAATGACAGCGTGGGATGGAATGCCATTCAGATTATTTATAACATCAAACGTTCTTCTGAAATGTATAAAATCCTTGAAGTTGCCTGATGAACTCAAAAAATCAGCAGTTACAATTAGGAAACGGTTATTGATTATGGTGAAAGTGTGAGAAAAATACTGATTAAAAATATTTCTGAATGTAAAAATTTTAAAAAGAACGGATATCGGCGTGAAATCGCTGTTATCTTGGAACATAGGGCTAGTGAGGATCATTGGAAGTTTGCCGGCAGCAAAATGTATTGAATTGTTGGTTAAAAAATTGGCCGATTTTGATCTTTCTTTGGAAAAAAATATTATGTGTTTGACAAATGAAGGAGCTACTGTAATGAAACAAGTGGGCAAGCTGTTTCCAGCCTCACAACAGTTGTGTTTCGTTCACGGTTTACAACTTGTTGATATTACTGTACTTTATAAAAAAGCAGCAATGGAGGTTGACAGAAGTTTTGAAGAAAAATTCGGATTCCGAAAATATTTTGCATGCTGACGATGGCAGCTTAAACGATGAAATGAAGAGGAATGTTTTGGAAACGAAGATAGATTTTCGATTGAGTATGATGTACCGTTTGAAGAAAATGATATTATTCATACCGAGCTAGGAAAACTTACGAAAAAGATTTGAAAAATTGTAAAAATATTTCGACGGTTACCAACCAAATATGATCTTTTGCAGAAATATGCAGTTAGTGAATTCGGTAAGGAATTCTGTCTCATACTAGACTGTAAAACAAGATGGAATAATTTAATCAAAATGCTGGAGAAATTTTATATAATGAGATCTTATCTTAAAAAGTTGATTATAGACTTAAATTTAGATGTTAATGTTTCTGATTCTGAGCTCAGTGAAGTATCTTTAGAGATTTCTGCATTTATTTTAGTAAGATTAGTAGTTGAAGCACTTTGCCGTAAAGATATCAATCTTCTATCTACAGGCGCAACATTAGAATTTATGTTTGCAGAACTTGAAAAACAAAATCATCCTTAAGCAATGAACTTCTAACTACATTAAAGCAAAGCGTTTTCAAAAGAACTGAACTTTCGGACCTCATAAGATATATACATCAAGCGTACGACAAAAATTTAATTACAGATCGGAATTTGAATAGTAATTTCAAGTTTCGGCGTATACCGAAAAACGATATAATGAAATGTCTTTTAAACGTAGTAAACCAAAAGGAGCTATGGAAACCCAATGATGAAACCATAGAGGAACTCGTGGAAGATGAATTCGAGCTTATAGCAAAAACGTAAGATAAAACTGAGTCTGAACTTGGAAGTAAAAACTTAATGAAAAAGAAATAAGATGAAGCGATTTTTAAAAAACTGAATTACACAGTTGCTGAGAAAAAACTCGTTTAGCTCAAGATCTATTTGAGTTTCTGTGAAAGAAAATGAATTTTTTTGAAGATGAGGGAAGAAGGGGAGTATATTTGCAACATGTGTATGATTTACTTCTTACGGTTCAACCAACATCTTTATTGCGATAAAACAAAATTTGACCTTGAAATTATTTGTGGTATCTAAATCTAATGTTTAGTATTTTCATAATTTAAATTGACAATTTATTTCTAAAATTTTTTAATTGAATTTCTTCAATCAAAAATAATTTATTTTAATTCATTAATTTTCTACTTTTACATAAATTTCCGTTTTTCCGTCAAATTTTCTTGTTATTATGTTATTTTTTAATCAAATTTCGTGTGGTTCTTGATACATTTTGTATTTATTTTATTTTACTTTTGTGTTTTTTGATATTATATTTATTTATATTCTTTCGAATTTTAGAGTGTTTAGTTGATGTTGTATGTTGTATTTTAAGTTATCTTGGTGCTGGGTTTTCGAGCTATATTACTGATACATTTAAATAATTTTCAAAGCCGTTTGTGTTTTGACCCAACAACTCACATACTCACCTTTATCTTTTATTTAATGCGTAGACTTTATAAAACTAAACACTATGATTATAGTTATTAATGTTTAAAAATTTCAATAAAGCTTCATATAAACCAGGCGTGGCCAAGCCGAGACCCGAGGGCCGCATGCGGCCTGTGGAATGATTATTATTCGCTTTAAATTTTTTTTACAGAATCTATAAAATAATAAATATATTACAAAATCTACTAAAATTATTAAATACAGACTTTTTTGAAAAAGTATTGACTACAAAATTCAACATTAAAAAGTTTTTATTATGTTTTTTAGTTGGCAGAAAAATCAGTTTTCCGTGCATATATATTTATTCATAAGAAAAAATTTAAATGAGTAATTCAAAAATATTTATATAGTAGGCTTTGCCAGAAAAATATAACTAAAGAAGCCGACAGCTATTGAAAAACTTTTTTAGTTTGGCTTTTTTTTAGTTAGGATATGAAGTTGCGTATTTTTAAGTGATAAAAAATCTCAAATTATATAACACAAAAAAAGTAATATAGAAAATTTTTTTTTTAAAAAAAAATTTTTTTAATATTATTAAAATAATTGAATTTTTAAATTTTATTATTTTTTAAAAAATTATAATATAAATAAAAAATCTAATTAATAATATTTCTATACCAAAAACATTAAATAAATAAGTAAATAACAGTAAATGCACTTATTTTGAATAATTATACATAACTTTAATTATATTTGACCTTTAGAATGAATTCCAAAAAAAGAAAAGTTCCAGAATAAAACAGAAAATACAGCGATTATTAGGAAGAAAATTACTTCTTTATAATGCAGAGCTCAAAATTAACATGTTTGATTTGCCTAGATACAATAGCTGTTTTTATAGAATACAATGTTAAAAGACATCATGAAACGAAACATGACGTGTATGGGAAATCTAATAATGAATTGAGAAAACTAAGTTAGCCGAGCTAAAATCCGACGTAAAATCTCAGCAGAAAATGTTTAGTTCTTCTTTACAAATAGCTTCTAATATTGTTAAAGCAAGCTACTCTGTCGCTATTATAATCGCTAAGAAAATGAAATCATTTTCGGACGGAGAATTTGTAAAAGAATGTTTGGCAGCTGTTATAGAAGATGTTATGCCAGATAAACATAAAATGATTTCAAGCATTAGTTTGTCGCTTCAAACTAGTTGTCGTCGCATTAATGATATTTCAGATGAAATAGTGGTGACTTTACGAGAGCGGATTCAACAATTCAAAACATATTCTCTAGCTTTCGACGAAAGTACAGATATTTCAGATAAATCACAACTTGCTGCATTTATTCCTGGAGTTAACGATTATTTTGGAGTAACACAAGAAATGTTAAATATTTTAAATTTAAAAGACACCACTAGAGGAGAGGATGTTTTTCACGCTATAAAAATGTTTATCCTGTAATTCCTTACATTTAGAGAAGCTTTCTAGATTAACAACGGATGGTGCGCCTGCTATGATTGGTAAAAATAAAGGAACTGTAAAGTTGTTTATGGATGAACTTGAAGCTACATCTGTTAAACCCAGTGAAATATTTGTAATACACTGTTTGATGCATCAGCAAAATTTATGTGGCCAGGTATTGCCCATGAACCATGCCATGGATGTGGTAATAAAAACAGTTAACTATTGTTGGGCAAAAACTGATTAAGCCCTGATAACCCCTGTGAGTTTTTGAGCGGAAAACTTAAATTTAGAAAAAAATGGAAAATGTAAAGAAAATAAAATAAATAAAAATTAAATAAAATTTTTATACAAAAAAAATTTTAAATTTTAATTTCAAATCAAAAGGAATTAAAAAATTTTAATTTTGGAATATTCTGGAAAATTCCTTGTTTTACCGTATCAAGACACACACACAAACAATCGTGGTATATAAGGCGATGCTGGTCGAGCAAAACTCACTCTCTTTCTTTACTCTCTGTTAACAAATTTTAAAAGCTATTTCACTGGTTATTTTGAAGGAAGACAAAAGTAACCATTATTTTATTTATTCATAATGTTTTTATGTTCATTTTTATTAAGGTTGAAAATTTTATTCGTCTTCACTAAAATAATAGGACTTGGTTATTGATCATAAAAAATATTTTTTTTAAAATAAAGTTCTGAATTAAACTGTTTTTTTTGTTATTTGATATTCCCAGAAATTTTGTATGATCCCTTTACTATCGAACCTCCATCATGAGGATTAAACTTAAAAAATTATACCTAAATTTTTACCTTAACATACCATAACTCACACGCACACAAGTGAGTAAATTTAGATTTTTGTTACCCCCGGATCAAACCGGTGGTTAGCGGGGAACCCGTGATGAAGGCAGTAGCTGGAACCGCTCAGTATTCTCCCTTCCTAAATCCTATCGCTCAGCCATCGAAAGAGTAGTGTTGAGGTCTTGGGAAAGGTCTAAATATAAAGGCTAACACATGACGATGAAAAACATATACAGAAGTTCATTTAGACGAAACGAATCAAAAATCAACTATAGGGTGAACTACAAACAAAATGCAACTCACTAGTTTACATAAATTTAAGTTAGAGGAATAACCGAAAAATTGTGAATTTTAACAGATATTTCTGATTAGCACCTCACGACTGACCACAAACAACTATATCTGATAAAGATCAGCTTAAAGTAAGATTTAGAATGCATGTTCGTTCAGACATATTCAGATTTTTATATTGCCATTATTGTTGTTATTATACATTTTTTGATATTATTACCCTAAATGACCGAAATTAATGTTGAATTTGAAAATTTCCTATTTACCTTTGAAACGTCGGTCGAAATACAAACCGCATCAATTAGACCCATCTTATTTTAATTTTATATCAGCATTAAAGCGTCACCTTAAATTTTCATAAAAATTATTATTATTATTATTATTATTATTATCATTAGTATTGCTATTATTACCATTGTCAATGGTATTACTATTATTATTTTTATCATTTCATAATTGCCATTAATAGTATTAATACCATGAATATTACAGTCAAGCCCTATATAGTTCTTATAAACCCAATCTATCTTTATTAGGATCCTTCGGCGTCATTATTATCGTTAATGTTATTAATATTAATAACCTCATTGTGAATATTATTATTATCATTATTATTATTATTAATACTATTATTATTATCATTGCTACTATTATTATTATTATGATTTTAATATTATTATTATTATTATTATTATTATTATTATTATTATTATTATTATTATTATTATTATTATTATTATTATTATTATTATTATTATCAATATTATTATTGTTATTAACATTGTTATTACTTTTATCAATATTATTATTATTATTTTTATTATTATTATTATTATTATTATTATTATTATTATTATTATTATTATTGTTACTATTATTACTATTGATCTTACTAACGGCAATTATTATCATTATTATTAATCTTACAATTATGACCTCATTGCTATTATTATTACTACCATGATTCTATTTAACATTATTATTAGTACCTTTGACGTTTCCTAGCTGTTATTTCCAATTATTAATAGTATTATTACGAACCTTATATTTACCATTTTATTGCTAACAGTGTTATTAACATTATCATTAAAGATTTAATTAAAAAAGAAATGGAAAATTAATAAATAAATACCGCTGTTAAAATTTATTTTTATAAAATAAAAATAGTCCATGTTAGAAAAATTCCGTTTTCGAAATTGCAAAGAGATTGTTGGACCTGAAACGCAACGACCTGAAATTAAAAGTTAATAAAATTCGCATTAAATTAGTCAACCAACCTCACAGGAAGTGTCCACACCGACGGAAGGCAGCCGAGTGTTCTCTCTTCCTCTTGGGAAGCTGAAAATTCATAAAATGTTAGATAAAAGGTATCTAAAAATCGATACTTACTTTTATTATAGGAATCGAAAATCCTTTAATAAGTTGACATGGTAATATATGGCAAATTTAGGTAATATAACATATATTTAAATATCTTCTGAATCCTTGATTTTTAAGGGTTATGGTGAGAACTGGTAATGTAAAATAAGAAATTCTTATACACACTAAGGTTAATTACATTATATAAATTAAAATTTTATAATTTACAATTTAGTCAATTAAATTAATTAATCCTATTTTTTACCGCCAATAAATTAATATTTTAAGGATTAAAGTATAGTTCTTTTTACGAAAATTAGGGACAAAGTTTTTAACATTTGAAAAATCAGGATTATTAATATTATTATTATTATTAATGTACTTATAATTATTATGAAAATTATTATTATTGTTATTATTATTATTGTTAATATTATTATTATTTTATTATCATTGATATGAATGTAATGATCAAATTCTAAGTAATTAATAACCGCATTGCCATGGTTCTCGATATCATTTTGACCTAGTGGGAATATGGGGTGACCCAGAGTGTCCCCAACAGTGTTCCTACTGCGTTGGCCGGTGCCACGTTTATGAGTACTGTTGTAGATACTTTCCCCAAACTTATAAGGCAAATAAAATGCGCGTGCCTACATCCAGATAGCATAATTAAATCCCTGAAAGGAGTGCCACCGTAAAGCTATAAATGAACTTAAATAATTTTATTTTAAATAAAATTTTTATAATCAATTATCAATAGAGGTAGGAATTATCAATTCGTTTCTTTTAGTGGAATCGAACCGATGATTAATAGAAAAAATCAGTGGTTGTTGGACCTGTGTTTATTAGTAGATATAACCGAAAAAATTAATCAGCTAAACAAGGAGTTACATGGGCAATATAATTTAATTATTGATGCTTGTAATCATATAAAAGCATTCCAAACCAAGCTAATTTTATTTGAGTCCCAACTTAGAAATAACAATCTTCACCATTTTCCGTTATTAAAAGAATTAAATAGCAGTCAAACTATTAATTTAGCAAAGAATGCTGATGTAGTAAGAAGATTTTAGCTGAATTGACTCATCGTTTCTCAGAACTTACAAAATATGACAAAACGTTTGAGATATTTTCTTCACCATTGTTGGGTCAGGACTGAATTTTGTTTAAATGAATTGAAAATAGCACGCAAATACAACATACAGATTTAAAATCAGACCCATAAAACATCAAATAAACCACCTTAAAATGTGAGAAAGATATAATTAAAATATAAAATCAAAAACATAAAAATAAATTAAAATAATAACAAAATGCACCAAGATCGGCACAAAATTAACATAAAAATAACAGAATTTGACCGAAAAATGACAATTTATGTAAAAGTAAAAAATTAATGAATTAAATGAGTTAAAATAAAATATTTTTGGTTGAATAAATCTAATTAAAAATTTAAGAAATAAATTGTCAAATTAAATTAAGAAAATAATAAAAATTAAAGTTAGATAGCACAAATAATTCCAAGGTCAAATTTTGTTTTATTTGACTAAAATTAACACGCAAGGTTATATATACCAATTCATTTTGCAGAATTTTAACACTTGTGAGAGATCACTTTTTCTCGTGAAAAACTCTTATGTTTTTATCAGAAAAAACAGTATTGTATCACAAGCGTCCGGAACGGTCTCGAAGTATTATTAGCAGGAACTATCGAAAACTATCGAAGTGAGCATGAGTTATGAGCAATTATATGAGTTCGAGAATATGAATTTATTGATTAAATGACTTGTGATGAAGCGAGTGAACAATGTTTATGTAAATGAACTTTCGATTACTATGTGAAATGCCAAATAAACAATTTTATGCATCGAAGCTTTTACCCAATTTATATGGTAATATTTATTTATTTTTCGGCCCACAGCCAAAACAAATTGCAAGTTAGTAAAATCACACATAACTATCGAGCGGTGTAAGTGCGGTTCATCCGCCAATAGCCCATGCCCGTGAGAGATCTCGCCATGAGTAACGACGGGCCCGAAAGTCAAATCACTGAACTAAATAGCGAAAGAGAGTAGCTCGAGAGTGGGTCTTTTGGCTCAATTTTCTTGCACTCAATTTCGATAAAATCGACATAAAACTTGAAACAACAATCGACTCAAAATCATTAACACCGAGTTGTCCAGTGGGCACTCATTAAATCTAATATGAACATAAATAGATCATAAGGACAAAAAAAGAGAAAGGATAGCGGGGAAAATTGCGAGATCGTTGCAACAGTTAAAATGAATAGCCATCGGAAAAGGATTAATCCGAACGACCAAAATCATGAGAAGGAATAATTTAAATAAAATATAAGAACTAAATAAATTATGTTGAATTGAGACGGAAAATATGGGCGGAACGCTGCGCAAATTTTGTGAAATAATTAAAATATTTATCATAAAACTGTAAAATAAGGGCGGAACGCTGCTCAAATTTTCTGAATTAATTAAAATACTTATCGAAAATAATAAAATAAAAGTGGTATGAGGCTCAATTGCTAGTATAATATTCTGATAAAACTGTAAAATAAGGGCGGAACGCTGCAAAAATTTCCGAAATGATAATAATACTTTATCGAAAACTCTAAAATAAGGATGGAGTACAGTTAAATTTTGTACAGTTAAGTAAAATATTTTTATAAAGCTGAGGAATAAGGACGGATCCCTATACAAAAAACTTAATAATAACGATAATGGTAAGGATAATAGTAATTATAATAATAATAATAGTAATAATAATAATAATAATAATAAATATAATAGTAGTAACAATTAATAAAGATAACACATATAATAGTGTTGGGCTATAAGCCATCATTAAAACAAAATAAAATGACTATGAAAAAGTCATGTTGAAAAATTATGAGAATGGCTATTATAACACAAGCACGCACCGCAAACAGAAATTAAAAATATAATAAAAACATTAAATAAAGCAAAATAAAAAATAACATAATTAATTAAAACAAATAATTAATAAATTTCGCACGCAATATACATAGAAAAATAAAGTAAAAATTAAAACCGCCAAAACCTTGCAAAAGAAGGTTTAGAAAATACATAGGTGGAAGCGGCGACCAAAAATTTAAATATCAAAGGGTAAAAAGAGAAACAATCAAAAAGAATGGTTAAACAATAAAAAGTAAAAATTTACGAAATATTGAGAAAATAATATCAAAAAATAGAGAAAAATAAGGAGAAAAATAAAATATTTAAAATAAAATTAAAGCAATAAAACCCCCCGAAAAATAGCCGAAAAAGGCCCAAAATACTCTGATTGGTCGCACACACGCACGAAAACAGTATAAATACAATAGCCATTTTCATAATATTTAACCTTTAAAAAAACCAATTCAAAAATTTTTAAATTTTGTACTTTGCAATTTGAAATCAATACCCCCCGAATTCATGAAGAAAGACGAAATCATCCCAAATCCGGAAAAGTCGAAACAAACCCCCCCGCAAACCCGTGCTGATGCAAATATGTATGGAAATCTCGCCCGTCACCAATCCCACAGATGTAATTGAGGAGAGATCGCAGACTCTCGCGAGTTACTGGGTGGACGACTTCGGAGATGAATTATGTCACTCCGTCACCCAAGTCGGAACCACGCAAGTCCAGCCCATTCGGAACAAGCGAAAATTCCCCGTCGATATCGACGAGTAGAGCCGGCAAGAACAGAAACTGGATTATTATTATATATGTTAATTATATTTTATTTTATCTCCTTTTTGTAAATTTTGTATATTTTAATAAAAGTAGAATTTTGTAATTCTCATTAATTTGAGTAGTTTTTGATTTTCCTAATTAACTGAATCATGAATAAATGTCTGAAGTTTGAAATGAGCATGGTACGATGTTGATAAAGTTTTATTAATGAATTGGCTAAAATAAGGTCGTTTTCAATTAAACTATCAAATAGCGAACAAGGAACCAATGCCATTTAAGCATGTTTTTCAACTGCTGTAAGCGTTAACATTTACCGACGAATTAAATGAGACCTTAAGAGAACTCCAATCCGAACGCATATGAAAGATCGACAGTAACGGATTGGGAAGTGCGTGTCAATATTGAGAGAAGTAGAGGAGTGAAATAGACGTAAGTCCTTCTATCGGCCGTCAGGAACCCGAAGACGAGATTATCACAAGGAGTAGTCTTGGAAACGGGGGCTCACCTGCTTGTGGACTCTCGGCTGCTGTATACAGTAACAACATGAGCTTGCTCAATTGTGGGGCGTCTGGGAGAAATACAAAGTACCCTGGAAGAGTCAAGAGTTGGTTGGAGCAATGGATTAAACTAGACGAGCGCAGATTAAAACAAAATTTAATTCTACCCAGTACGCCAACAATAGTAACGATAATAATACTAGGAACAATAATAGGGAACATAGTAGTTATAATAGGGATGAGGATAAGAGAGATACTGTGATGATATTCAACATAACGAAGGGTTTACAGGCCATAGAAAAATCATCAATACCGACAACGATAAGAAGGACTATGGGGATAGACTTAATGATAAATGATATAATAGTATGGATTACCATTTGAAGGAGATAGGGGAGCAATGGGACCTAAAGATCGAAATCGAGCACAGGCCTTCTATCGGCAGCTCATTGGACCCATGGATCGTTCGGTCAATTATAGCATTAGCAATAGCGCTCACTTTTTGCGGACGATCCACCCACTCGAACACAGTTTCTACATTACTTAGCAACGGGTGCCGAGTGGTAAGCTAAAAATATTTGTATGGGATTGTCTGGGTAACAACCATATAGTTTCAAAATATCGACACCCAGAAACCCCACCACCATTTCTAGTTGACGTTTTCACTGTTCCAGAAGCTTTATAGATGGAAAAAATCAATTTGCAGTGTAACAATGAGTTGAAGCAGGTTCATAAAACGACATCAAAAATTGAGTTCTACATAGGGTTGTCAAGTGGTCAACGCAAAAGAGAACATTTTAAAGGAAAAATTATTAAAAATCAAATTTTATACATAAAGATATTAAGGAACATAAAATTGCACTTATAATTCAAATTTGTACTTTAAAAATATAAATTTAATTTAATTTAATCATCTTCATCATCATTTTGATCACTTTTTTCAATGTATTTATCTACATTACTAACTTTGTTCAAAAAAATTTCATTTTATTTTATTTCTTTATAAAATTATAGTATTACAAACAGTGCATATTGCCTCGGATTTTGAATTTGGTGTTGATTTAAAACATACAAATTTAGCTTGCAGTTCTTCAGTAAATAAACATTTTCGTTTACTCATATTTGGAGCTAAAATAGAAAAATCCAAGAATATAAAATATAAGACTCTAATTAACAATAATAAATTACATACTTACTTGTTTATTTAACACAAAAAAATATAATATTAATAATTACTTTTCACTTGCTTATTTTATTTATTTAACACAACAAATTATAATAATAATGATTTCTTATCAAAATCGTTAATACACACAAATTATTTCATCTTTAATTTTAAATTCAATAAATATTGACAGGACAGCAATAGCATAGCCTGCTTTTTTTCAAATTTTTGAATTTTTATACCGAGTTTCTTTTTAAATTTCAACTTGAATTAATTAAAAATCAGCGAAATTGAAAAAAGAGAACAATTTGAATATTTATAGAAAAAGATAGAAGACAAATAAAATGTGCTAAAAAAGGGAACATGTTCTCTTTAAAAGAGACCTGTTGACAAGCCTAGTTCTACAACACTTGTGGTGGGTTACAGGGTTTCATATCTTGCTTATCGTTCGGGTGACCCTAGTAACGCCATACAAAATGTTGCTGATCGCCACTTGGCACCCGTTGCTAGGCAACGTTGGTAATGTGTTCAAGTTGGGGAATGCCCGCAAAAATTGAGTACCATATGCTAGTACTATAGTTGCTCGGACAATCCTCGGGTTCACGAGCTGTCGATAGAAGACCTATGCTCGCTTTGCTCGGTCCCCTACGTGGAAATGCGAATTAAATTCAGACTGATTAATGCAGGTGATTTCGAGTCTACCCCACTATGACTGAATACATGAGAGATGATTTATTTAATGAACAACGGACATGCATATCAATAATAAGTTAAGTTGATCGACTTGACGCTTGTGCGGCTCGGCGTCGTTCATCGGCCTCTTGTTTTGAAATCAAATTTGGCAACATGAATTCTCCTGAAATCAGTAAATGTAATATATTCTAATATATTCTCTCACTAATTGATAGGGACATTAAATCAACAATCTTAAGTTCATGCAACCTTAAATCATCAGTTAATTCTAGGGGGTACATTGACTGGTTAAGTTAGCGTTCGGTGAACTTGATAGCCGAGCTGGAATTGTAAGAATTATGGCGATGAGATGTATGGGTTTGTGTATTCTGGTGATTTCTATAGTTTCTCTATGCTGAAGAAAGGTTATGGGGACAGAATATGTAATGTATGTCTATAGATTGCAAATTGTCTGAGCTAGTTAGGTTGGGTTGGACCGGACCAGATTTATATGTGGAAGAATATCTGTCTATGTGACCTAGTTATTTGAGATCAAGATTGTTCATTTAACATTACTGCTGTTGGGGTGAAAATATACTCGCGTCTGTTATATGCGTTATCGTAATTATTAATAGTTATCGTAATTACCAACAGCTATCGTAATTATTAATGGGTATCCATCAGTATTTGACTCGTCTAATTATTACTCCAGCGGAAACGATTGTTTATATATTTCATTATTTCTCGCGATGGTTAATTGTCGAAACGGATGTGACGAATCGGATGCGTTGGAAACTGTTGACTCTTATCCGGTCACGATATCCGTTCGTGCTTTAATTATTGATGGTTCATCGCGATTCAAATATACAAATCTACTATTCGAAATTCACTTTGTCTGTTTCTCTAACAGTTGACGTTGGAATTATCGTGGATCTAGTTTTGTGCGTTCATTTCTGTTGGGTGGTACTTAAGTTGTCATGGTCGGTACTGTCCTATCGGGGATTTGTGGTTGGGTAATCTGATTTATTTTCTTACTGATTAGTTTATTGTCTATGGTTTTGAGGAACTACGCTGTGTGGAGAGTTGCTTGCGACAATTATTCGGATGGGGTCGATCGTTGGTGGTTCTCGATGTTACTCATAAATCAGATCGTATTGTGAAAATTAACCGTTGGAATTCATATCGGTGGTTGGCTAGAATGAAGTCAAGGAATTATAAACTATAGCATTGCATTAGTCGGTCGATTTAATGGTTGGAAAAAAATTTCTTTAGTACAATGCAATAAATGTTCTCCGTTTTATTGTTGATTTTAAAAACTTTTCATTTTTATTGGATCACTGCGTGCTGGAATTCATCGATGTTTGGGTATGGTGATATTTGTATCTTATTTATGTGGAGATTTAAAAGGTATTGTTATTATTTCAGTTAGAAGTATAAGCAGATTGCATCGTCTTAGTTCTTTCACTTAAACTACTAAACGTTTGACTAATGGAGTATTTCATTAATTCAGCCAACATCTTGGTTTAAAACGTGAATTCATCTTACATTCCCCTAATCTATTTTGATTTTTATTGGTGGATTACTTTATTATTTAGTGAAAATTAGTTTAATTTTCTCGAAATTTACTTGATCAAATTTTCCGATCGATCATCCTGAGTTTTCCTTACTAATTACCTTAGGGTTTTTCCTTATCGTTAACTTAGGTTAATCAATAGATAGGTTAATCAATTTTAATAAACTATTTCCAACGTTTGACTTAATAACTCTAAGTTTTACTTTCCTTTTACACCAGGGTTGTGAGAGTTTTATCAAAGTTTATTTTATTGCTACGCAAGCTGCTTTAATTTTTAATCAAGGACTTGATCTAAGTTAAACCCGTGAGTCACGTAAATTCTTTAACCATCATTTTATTTAAATCCAATTGAATTAAGGAAATATTTACTTTTAATGAAAGCTTTTTAACTTGATAGATAAAATCAGTTTAAGGGACTCACTGAGTTGCTTACAATATTGATATTTTTATTTTCAAATATAATTTAACGTACTACTAATCAAATTATTATCCAATATTAGTTCAATTCACCGAATGATATATTTATAATTAGTTTACTTTTACTCTATTATTTGATTTAATCAAAAAAATTATTTGTAACTAATTTTATTTTTATCCGTAACTTAACTTAATTTACTCTATGAGATAATTGTAATTGATTTATTTTTTAATCCATAATTTAATTTAATTCTAATCAATTTATTTTTTGTTTTTTATTTAATCCATAAGGTAATTTAAGTTAATGATAATTGTTTCGAAAATAAATCTAATTTAGTACACCAATGATCAAATTAATTCAAATTGTTAATTCAGGTTAACTCTATCAACGACTTTAGTTTAGTTTATCCCCGTACCCTTTCCATTTAATAGGTCCTAGGCGCATTTGTGTTTACATTATATTTATTGAGTGCCCACTGGACTACTCGGTGTGATAAGTTTAAGCCGTGTGTAATGTGATTTTAGGTCGATTTTTCTGAGTTGAGAAACGAGGAAGCAGCCAGAGACTTCTTCCTTATTCCTCGCTTCAGCTATAGGGATAAATATTTACGTTACGACCGCTGCGTTGCGCACGCTGAGTCTTCACGGGTGCATATCATTGGCGATTGTCCACGCTCTTACATGCATCTGCACTGTGTATATTTTACTTTCTTGCGTGATGTGTCGGCTGTGGGCCGGAAAAATTTCGACATTTTAATTTATAAAACAAATAGATTTGTAAAACAATTTAGGTATAATAATAATATTTATTAATTATACAACAATTCAACAAAATTACCCTTCATTGACCAGAATAACAAATATCATCATATTGCATCAAAATAATATAAACCAAAATGCCACTCTCCCCACGTCGTCGCCAAGCAGAGCTCTACAGAGATGCTATGGACGGGACGTGGAAAGAGGGTTCCACCATAAATAATTCTCACCTAAAAAATGAGTTCCTGAAAAATTCAAAGTAAAATGGAATAATCTTCGAATAACGTAATTTCAAATTGCTTCAAAAAGGGTTTTAAAACAGTTCTAACAATTTCAACAAATAGTTAAGTTTTCAAAAATGGTTAAAAATGGTTTTAAAAATGGTTAAGTTAAATGTGAAAATGGATCAGTATATATACCTATTTGTATGACGTGTGAAATTTGATGCAGTAAAACAAAATTCGACCTTGTTCTTTTCTAGCAAATTCTATTATTTATTTTTATTATTTTTTGATTTATTTTTATAATTTTTTATTTAGAATTTTTATTGAATTATTGCTAATTCAATTTTTTCGATTTAGATTTTACTTTAATGAACTTTAAATGATTTTTCTAATTTCGTCGAATTTGTCGTGTTTTCTTGTTGTATTTGTGTAGGTATCGTGCGAATCTTGGTGCATTTTGTTAATATTTTAATTTATTTTTATGTTTATTAATTTATTTTTTAATCCTTTTATTTTTCAGATTTTATAGGGTTTAATTGGTGTTTCCTGATTTATTTAAATCTGCATGTTATGTTTGCATGTGTGTTTCTGATCCATTTAAACATTTTTCAAGGCCGTTTATGTTCTGGCCCAACACTTGTATAACAGCAGAAAGGTATTCTAACTTAAGATTATTTGCTCAAAAAATTGTAAGCGCCTTTGAATCTACCTTTGTTTGTGAAGCCTTTTTACAAAAATGAAATGAATAAAAGTAAATTTCGTGTTTCATTAATAGATGAAAACTTTGAAAGCCAATTACGATGCGCAACTACCAAAATTGATGTAGATTTAAAAACATTGAGCGATCGCAAAGAAAAGCAAACATCCCATTAATAAATAATATAATTAAGTGTACTGAAATAATAAAAATAAATGGTTCAATAAAAATTTTCTTGAAACAATAAAAAAATCTACTGTAAATATAAAAATAAATGTTTTTCTTGGAATAGTTATTATTTATTGTGTTTTAATGTTCTATACAAATTTAACTTTTCAAAATATCGGATTTTTATTAAAATTTATTAAAAATTTATCTTTATATTCATTAATAATTAAAAATATAAATTGTATTTCTACCAATCTAATTATTTAAGCGCTTTAAAAATTCAAGGTTTACGGGATGGGCTTTGTAAGTATTTTTATTATTAAATTTTATTTTTATAAATTAAGTATTTGAGATTTGATCTATTCGACAAAACATTTGCCGATGAATCTGTTGGTAAAAATTTCAGAGTAAATAAATGAATATGGTTTTCTATAATATTGTTTGTAAGGATATGAAAATTAGCTGCACACATTTCGGACGCAACTATTTATGGATTGGAGATTTAGAGGGAATTGTTTATCGTTTTGACAAAGATTTTACTACATCTATGTTTATTGCGTACAATACTTGTGTATTTCAAATTCTTCAATACAAGGAAAAGGATTATTTGATTACATCTGGCGTAAGTAACAATTATTATAATGTTTAAAAGTACTATTAATTACTAAATCATATATAATATATGCTAACATACATATGGCGTAAGTAACAATTATTTATCTATTAATTGATAAAACAATAATGTATAACTACTAAATCAGATATAATATATGCTAACATTCATAATTTAAGTAAATGGAAGTTTATTTTTAACAAAGATAAAAACCGCTCTCAATTTTAAGAAATATTTGACATTTAAAATATTTTATAAATAAATTGCTTATCAAAATCAAATCACAAAAATTCTTCATTAAAATTGATTTGTTTATTTTTATTTTTATTCATATAATTTAAATTAATTCCCAAATAATGAGATCAGTAAAAAATAGATGAATTCTGACTTTTAGTTTCAAAACCAAACAATTTTCATATATTATGGGGCTATGAAATATCCTTTCCGCAAGTCGTGAGTTTGTAATGTACCAACGTTCACAAAGCCATTTGTTTATCCTTAATGCATCAGCATTCATTGAAATCGCCATAATCATTGGCGGAAATTATACATTGTTATCGGTACGGAAACACTAACTAAAAATATTGTGCACAGTCAAGCGTTGAATCAATAATTTCTGACAACTTAATGTGTTTCGATTTTCTCTTTCTGGTAAGCATCGCTGTTTATTCAGCGTCTCTTCACTGAAATATAAGGAAATATGAAATCAAATTTTGTAAGGGCTCTAACTTCAAATATCGAATTTATACTAAATAATTAACGTGGAAATTAAATCTACCTAGATCGTTTATATGGGATGTATTCCATTAATTCAACAAAGAATGCTTGGGAAATAACGATCAACTATTGTGAAAAACCATCCTTCATTCCTATAATTCTAATTCTAGGTCTGGGAGCATTACATTTCTCTATTAAGGATAGAAGTGTTACAGCTGTTCTATCAGATACAATTTCCGTAAGAGTTTCGACTACCACGTTATATAGCCCCAAACACTTATTTCATGGGAACTCGCCTATCACGATGATATTTGCGTTTCCCAGAAACGGATTATAGTCTTTTTTATTAATTCCCTCAAATTGACAAATTTGTGCAAACTTCAATAATAAAACTCATTCAGCCTGTAACACTTTGTTTTGGTATATTTAGTTCATATTTCATAATACAACATTGGTAATTATAGTCCAACAAATATGGGTGTAAGGATAAATGACTACGAAAGAAAAGTGCAGGTCAATAGAACGACATTGCTTACAATTTGGACAATACCAACAACATTTATCAATAGAATCTGAGTAGAAGTTGACACCCAAGAACTTATTAAAGTTATCGGAATGCAAAGTTGCAAGATAAATCTGTGTTTAACCAACCACTCAATACATGGGTCCAAATTTATAAGAGCTAAATCTATATAACTAATTTCTTCACTGAATATTTCTTCCAATTTCAATATCATATTATCAGGTATGAAACTCATTCAAGCTCGTTGATGTCCACCAAGCATTGTGATGTTTGAAAAATAAAAGTAAATTATTTACGCCGCTAGACTAGGATTGCTCCGAAAAATGTTGATGAAAATCCACTTTTAAAGGTTATCTATAAAATCTTTAGATTATATGAAGAAATAATGAAAGTAGTAAAAAGTTTGAAAGATAGAAGTTATCAAATAAATAAAATTCAAAAAGAAATTTACTATAAATTATTGGAATAAGTATAAATCATTTGGCATTTGTAGTGAGGTTTACGAAACGAGGATTTGAGAAATTGAATACTGATTTGCTTTGTAGTGGAAGATCATCGGAAGCTGAACATTTATTGATATACTTTCGTTCTCTCGGCTTGGTCGCAATAAAGATAGCATATAAATTGCAATTAAGTTATTAAGCCTTTATTAAGCCTATTTATGCACTGAAGTACACTTTCTCACTTAGATTTCTATTGTTATCAATTTGATGACAATACCACCTTAATATTTGAAGAAATAAACATGGAAACCCAAACAGATAGAAATTCAAATTTGTTTGTTCAATTGTGAACTTTTTGATAACAGTTATTTTAGGATATCGCTTGTGAAAAACGATTTTTTACAAGATAAAATAAAATCTACACAAAGAACTAGAATTCAAAATGAATGTGAAGACAAGATACAACTCAATTGATCAAATTATAGGTATAAATTTAGAAGTAAAACAAGTGGATTAAAGAACTTTATTATACTTCAACTGTTTATTTATTATTATTTACTAACGAAAAGTATTAAAGAATCATTAAAAACTATTAGAAAAAGTTGGAATTACAGCAGAAGCCCTAGCTAGAAATGATACCACAACATTTTCTGCCGAGAGCGTTGTCGAATTATTATGTACGACATTGGAAAATAACGATTCGTTGATATTTCGTCTAACTTCTTAATGTTCTTGAAAGAAGAAATTAATAAAATACGAATTATTCAATTATTATCCTTTGCAAAATATATTCTAGATCCTAAAAATTAAACTAAACGTAGTTTCCATGTTAGTTATTGTTTCAAAGCTCGACTGTAGCATTTGGCAAGAAATTAATGGCAAGGTTATTCAAACTAGATGAAGAAGCCGAATCAGAACTAATAGAAAAAAGTTTACCACAGGAAAACAAAAAACAATGATTTAAAATCTCGGTTTATAAATGCAATTTAACTGCTATGGTTTTGTTTCCAGTAAGCCTTTAGAACAATCTCTTGAAAAAGTGTTTTCATTCTTCGAAGTAACTGGGAAACAAGTTGTATGCTCACGCTTTGTTTCAAGCTTTACAAAATATTAAATACACATCATCGTAGAACGAACAAACGAATATTTCCACAACAGGCCGAGTTCACACAAAAATTAGAAATACTTAATATCATCGTGTTTCTTAAATACTTTTTAAAAACAAAAAATTAAAAAAGTAATTTTAATATACCACTAAATTACAATGTGTAAAATACTATGAGAATAAAATACTATTTTCGATGTATTATTGGTTATTTTTATTGCTTTCTTAAATAAAATATCTTGGAATTTAAAAAAAATGTTTACTTACATTATTTGCATATTACCAGAATTTTCCGATAACACTGTTAAATTTACAGTTTTATCGTTTAAAGAAAAATCTCTGGTAGTGAGGAACTATATCTGCAACTCAATGTTATTAGGGAAGTTAAGTCGTGGATATTCAAAGGTTGTTAAACACTGGTACATACAGAGTGCTTCTCTGTGGAGAAGTCCCTTTACTTTATAGCTCATGACAGTTATCGGAATGCAAAGTTAGGTTAGCATTCAAAACTAAAATTTCCTTCCCCATATCTACAAAAACCTCTTTTTTCCTTGAACATTTCCAACTGATATTATCCATCGCTTGGCAAATCCTACATTTTGTATAGTTTCCTTGAACGAACTTTCCATTATTAAATATTTTCTGCTTTTTCGACCTTTATCATTTTTCGAAGTTTTGTCTTTTTCTCAATCCCATACATGTTTCTTTCTTAAATGTAGTAATTCCTATTTCTTCATTGATTCTACATTTTAGAAATAACTTCTTTAATTGATTCTTCATTTATTGCTTCTCTCATTTTGATTTTTCGTTTTTAAACAATGAGTCCATAAATATCTCACCAGTTCACTTTTTCCCATTCATACCACAATCCTTACATACCGCTTTCTCACTTTTCTCAATTAATAACTGACTTTTCTTCTTTTTTGTAATTAATTATATTTATTAAATAGCCAACCGAAGATGTCGGTTTCTAAATTATGTTCTTAACCACTCTTCAAAAGTTTCGACATTAACATCTACCGTTTTGTAAGCAAATGACAATTCTCTTTAAATAAGACGTTTTACCATCATATTTATTGAACAATTCGAAATCACATAATCCGTCGAAGGCCGCTGGTACCATATTATTCGTAATCGTCACAAAAACCCAATTATGTCATTGAAACTATTGGATTAAAAGTCTCCACGCTGTAACATTGAATATTTTAACAATTTTTATTTAAACGAAATTAGTGATTTTCTTAAACATTACTGAATTGATATATATTTAATATTTAAAATATTAATAGTTGATTGAAGATATTACAAGTATAATTAATTTGAATTTGAATATTTAATATTAATACTCCTTACACTAGTAATAGAACAAAATTAAACGAATAGAACGATTTATAAAAAAGCAAATGGAATGAAATGTTATCAAACATACATGTGATACGATAGATTCTAGTGGATATAAAACAAAACTGATTTAAAAGCAGTAAATACAAAATAACATTTATGTTCTTTTGACAGTTGATTATTCGAAACTTCTTTTTGTACACTTTATATTTTTACAATATCAACATTCTATAGGTATAAGTGCCGATTTTTCTCTACCAGGTTCAATAGGTTCACATTAAATTACCAACTTTTCTCATTCGCCTGTTTCATATTTAAATGAAGAAAAAACCTCTTTTTTCATACGTTTTAATTTTTGAATTATTAAATCGTTCTTTATTTATAATTCTTATTTCTAGATAGATTCGTCAACTAATGATGTCATTAAAATCTGGGACACTACAAAAGTAAATATGTAACTATTTTCAAATTATTTATTTCACATGCTAAATTTCAACAGTGGAACAAAAACAATATCCCAGTTTTGCTACGATCTTTTACTTCGGTAACTCCTGGAGAAATCGATTTTAAAGTAATATATTTTATTAATTATTGAAAGTAGTATATAAATTTAATCCAAATATAAAAATTTATTTTATGATTATGATTTAAAGATATATTTTTTAAATGGCCAAGCCCCAACTATCACTGAATATATTATATAATAATTATACAGAAAATACACAGGGTTATAACAATTTTTTCAGGGGGTAAATTTTTATGTATTTTGTTTAAATGAAGTAAATTTTTTTGTTTTAAAAATGAAGTGAGATTTTGCTTAAAAGAAGTTACATTTTAAATTATATTTGTTTAAATCAAGTGAATTAAATTTTTTTTCGGTTTAAATGAATAAAATTTTTATTTTTCTCAAGTCAATGTCTGTTGTGAAGCCTATTTTCATCTCACTAAAATATTTTAATATTTTGCATTTTGACACTGTAAATAAGTTCCTGTCATTGGCAATCAGCATAACAAAACATTAATAAATATTTTTAGATTAACAATAAAATTTTGGACAATTGCCAACACAAATAACTACCAATCGAGGAATTGTCTATAAAGGAATATTACTAGAGGGAAAAATCTCAGTCGGATTGACATGCGTAACGAAAGAATCTATTTTTACGTGTTCAGTCAATATTTTTTTAGTACCGTCAAATGACGAGGTAGCAGCCATATAAAAATCCCATATAATGTAACAAGTGTGAGTTATACTTACCCACTGCAAACTTTGCAGGTTTAGTAAATAGTATTTTCTTTACACAAGTTATTTTGGCACCGTAAGTCACTCCTGATTTCATAAATAATCAGCAAAGGTGACAAATATTATCGGCAGATGATTATTTAATTTTTTAACTTTATTTTTAAAAGTGTTTAATTTTTTAATATTATTAATGTTTTTATTTAAATTACAATGGCGATTTGATGATGAATTTCAGGTTATTTTGCTTTATTTTTAAAAACGGTATTGTTGGTACTGGGGTATTGTTTATTTCCAGGGCTCATATATCGACAGACTTAGAAATGATATTGAACGATATTACATCTTTAGTTACCATGCGGACAAGCACTTCAGAGAGATTATCTTTTCTCACTATTGTAGAAAAATAATTAGTAATTTTAAATCGCTTAATTTGTGGTTCTTCTATTGATATCGATAAACTTGATAATTTCATTTTTAAGTCGAATTTATGTATAGAAATTGCGCAGTTTTCGGCTTTTTCGAGCTGCTTTATTGTCCGTTCTCAACGTAAATGTCTTGTCGTAAAGATAATGATTAAAATTTTGGCAATAATAGTAAATTAAGAGCAGCTCCTTTCTCGTAATGCAATACCCTTTCTCATGAACCATATGCTATTAGATTTTCGTAACCATTATTATCTCTTTGTGATAGTACAGCCCCAGTTGTATAAACACTAGCGTCTATATCTAGTATGAAATCTCTTGTAAAATCTGGATATACAAAAACAGGTGATTCCGTCAATGCTTTCTTCATATCTTCAAAAGCTTTTTCACAGTTTTCTTTCCATATTAATTTCACATTATTCTTTTCACATAGTTCCTCCAAAGTTCTGGCTTTTTTCGCTAAGTCATTGATAAACCTTCTATAATAATTACATATACCTAGAAAGCTCATCAGATTCTTTATACACTCGGGCTTCTGGAATGACTTAATTGCTTCTAATTTTCCTGGGTCTGTTTGTATGCCATCCTTGTTAATAATATGTCCTAAAAACTTTAGTTCTCGCGTAAGTATGTGACATTTTTCTGGGTTTATGCTCAAACCTGTTCTTCCAATTCTTTGTAGTACCTAATTCAGAACCGCACGATGTTGCTCTTTTGTCTCTGTGATTATTAAAATATCATCCAAATAAACCACTATCTCTTTTACGTTGCCCAGTACTTTTCCCATTAACTCCTGAAACGTTCCTGGCCCTGCAGCTATTCCAAACGGCATCCTGTTGAAACAATATTGACCTGTTGTTGAAAATGCTGTCTTTTCATTCGAATCTTCCTTATTCCCCAGGTCTATTGAAATAAAATGCTTTGCTCCTTACAATCTATCTAATATATCCGCTATATTTGGAATTGGATACGCTTGCCTATCAGTAACCAGATTCAACTGTCTGAAATCTAAACATAATCTGATGTCTTGCTTCTCTTTCTTCCAAACACAAACCAGCGGTGTGTTCCATGATGAATTAAATTTCTTAATAATGCTATCTTCAAACAGATTCTGTATAGCTTCCTCAATCTTTTGTTCCAAATGAATTGCTTGTCTTCGTGGCTTAATATTTATTGGACTTCCGCGTCGATGTTTGCTTAAACCTGTTCATATTCGTATAGCATTCCTCTGCTCGATGACCTCCTAATCCACATCTTTGGCATCTTACTTGTTTACAATCTCTCCTAGCGTGTCCCTCCACTTCACATTCATAGCATATAATGACTCTCTTACTTCTATTTGGATACTCTCTCTGTATATGCCCTTGTTCGCATGAATAACATGTTATTACTCTTCGCTGTCTATTTAAACATTCTCTCTGTATATAGCCTTGTATTCCGCTGCAAAAACATTTTACAATTCTATTCTCTGGAGTAACATTATCTCTGTATCTATTGCTTCTAATTTCCGGTCCGACATCTATTATTGTGGTGACATCTCTTCGCTCATCCTCATGTCACTTCTTAATCTTCTTCTTTATTTCTTCTGTTCCCTTGATTTCATCTACTCATAACTTAATTTTCGATTTCCTTTCCGCGGAACAGTGTATTAATAACTGTTTTTCTAATTTCGTGGCTGGTAGTTTGTCCATCAGACTCTTAATTTTTTAAAAACAAACATCTGGTGTTTCATTCGTCTGCTTGTAATCGAATGCAGCTTTAGTATCTTGAATTATTGTGATCTTCTTAGTAAACGCTTTCCCAGTTTTTCTCGATAAACTTTAATCGAATGATCAACGTCTAAATATTTTCTTTAATCTCCTTGTTAATCCAGAGTTCAACCATCATCTCTTGACGAAAACCCGTTAGTTTATCGATCCGGAAATATTTCTCGCATTGGATAAATATTTTTACATCTCCATCCTTTGTTAATACTTCCAGTGTCAACTTCCTTAATAAAAGTTCCATTGACGTTGGTCGTCATGTTAGAAGTTGTGAAAACATCTTCGCTTAGTTCAAAATCGTTCGTCATTAAAAGTCCAAAATTTATTCAAATCCAAATTATATCTTTCGTATTTCCGAATATTTCAACAAAATTAACAACGGCATTTATTTTTATTTTAAAATTTAATGTTATTTAAAAGATAGATTTTCACAATTAAAATATAATAAAATACTTATTTTTAATAATTAGTATAATAATTTTTAATCGAACTTTTAAAAATATTTTAATCCAATTTATCAAAACTTAATTTAAATCTTATTTTTAATGTTAATCATTTTAAAACTTAATTTTTTGTCCGTTGCACAAATATCTTCACAATTTGTTTTTACGGGCTAATATCAATTTAAGAGTTCACAAAAGCACAATAATGTGAATAAATGTTCAAAAATATTCTTTAAGTACAAATATAAGCAAATCTTTGTAGAAGTTGAGTAATCGATCTCCGATTTATGAAATTTCTAAATGACGTACTTGACATACCTTAAATAGTTATATTTTATTTGTCTCAAAAATGTATCCCCTACTACGTAATTAGCTTTCAATCGTTCCTCTGACCCAAAGGTAAAATATTTTTTCTTAGTGAATTTATGTAAAATATTTAGTTTTCTTTTGAAGAAAATTACCAAAAAAATGTAAAATATATTGATTTTTAAAATATATTTATGTGTGAGTCTATTTTGACCCAAGGGCATATTGAGTTACTTTTCTTAAGAGACGGATAAAGGTTTAGAAAATTTACGAAAATATCGATTATCATTATTATAACTTTTTCACGCCAATTAAAACTATTATTTCAATTATGTTTTATATACAATTCTCTAAAAAAAGATATATAAAGTTTATTAAAAAGTATTGATTTTCTATTTTGTGAAATTCATGTTTTCAACACTAATAAAATATTATTCAAAATATTTTATTGTCATTTGACTTATAATAAATTGCTCTACGGGTTGAGGGGAGCCTTGAGCTAGAAAGTCCACATCTATCTACTTATAAATCATTTAATTATTACAGTAACGACTTATCGAGTGCCATAAAATATAGCTTTTAACACACCAAACCTCTTTCCGTTGTCGAACTGTAACATTATAGAACTTAGAAATATTAACTTGCCGGATGTATTCTTGATCTAATTTCATTTTAATTCTTGAAAATACACAGAATATTTGAACCTAGAAATTTAATTTCTATGTTACAGCCAGATGTCATTAACCTACAATACTTATTATCGTTATGAATTTAATATTCAGCAGCCATAGAAGAACAAATATTAACATTTAATTTGGGTGAAATTTATTATAAGTTTAGAAAACTTAATTATTGTTATTTATATTATTATCTAACATTAGTTAAGCACTTTTCTATATAATTCTAAATATTGCATGCTTTTAGAAAAGAATTATTTTGTTTACTCATCTAAATTTCTCTAAAAATTTTCCTCGTGAGTTTTTTTTTGATAAAGTGAGTGACAGCTTTAAATTATTTGTATTCCGATAAATTGCTGAGTTAATCAATCAAAAACGTCATTAAAACCAATTGGAATTTTTATTTAAATTCAATAGATATTTTAATAAATTTTCACATTTTAAAATCAATTCATTTTCAATTAAAGTTTGCTTTAAAAAAATATTTATAATATAATTTCAATTCTTTTGAAAAGTTGTGAATATTTTTTGTCGTGGAAATCGAAATTGTGATCTCGATTCGTAGAACGCATACAAAAATGGAAGTAATGTCCCAGAAATTAAAAATCCGCGTAAATTGAACATAAGTGTATTTAAATGTATTGAAAAAATATTATTGGTTCTTGACCTCATAAAGGTGCAAAATGGATAAATCAAAGGATGAGTTTGTAATTTAATATTATAAAATAAATAAAAGAAACAAATGAGTTAAAAGAACTTTGGATTTTATGTCATAATTCTGCATTATTTTATTATTTTATAATTACTTTTAGTTGTAAAATTTGGAATGACGATAAATTAATATGAATAAATAAATAATATGAAATAATATGAAATTAATGTATATATTTGAAAACTGGTATTTCAAACAAATTACCAAAATATGAATAATTTTCTTCATTTAGACTTATAAATTAGCAAATTATTTTGGCGAAAGAAAATATTACAAATTGATAGGAAATAATTATTACGAAATTGTTTATAATTTAATTTTTCATTTATTCTGATTTTATTTGAATTTTAAAGAAATTTATACTTGACGGACGTAGATACGACGGTAATTAGATAATTGTCATGTTCAGATACATAATGAAATTTCGAATATTTTTGTAGCATTCGACACCGAAGTAATTTAATATAAATTTAATTATTATACAATACTAAGATTAATATTTCTTTACAAAATTTCTATTTTAGTAAAAATTGTTTCTTACAAACATGAAGTAAATTGAATTATTTGCGATCGTTGGCTCATTGTATATTAACTGGCACGGTTTCCGGAATTTTTTAAGTAGTGAATAAAATTTGTAAACGCAAATAAACATAGTAAAATTTGTGATTTTCTTCCGTCATTTTCGACTGTTTATAGCTTATGATTTGATGGTTTTTAAGATATGATTTACCAAATCTTAATTATTATTTTTTTTAAATTTCTAAATATATTCCTATTTGTAAATATAGAGCAAATAAATCTTGAGACATTCTACCTATTTTGGACTGAAGTATTAAATTAAATAATTGATGACAATATAATGACAATTTAAATATATCCTCTCTCATATTTGAACTTAACTTTTCAAATATGTTATAACATAGGTTTTCATTTAAAACCCTATGCCACAGGTTATATAAGATACCAACTGTTCAGGTTATTAGTGAAAGCAAATGAATAAGTTGTATAATTATACCATAAATATTAATTTGTTCGGATATATCGGGCTAGAATATCTCCTACCCCTAAAAGAGGCTGCTACAATATTGTGAAACCTTTTATGAAAATGTTCAAGAAAGACACACTTGATTGGATTTTAATATTTGTTTCGTATAAAATGTTGTACTAATTAAACAATACTTCAAGTCATCGGAATCTTCTATATTTTTTCTATATTTATTTCTGTATTATTGCTTGTTTTACAAATATTAAACCATATATTTGTTATTCAATTATCTACGACTATAAATGAATGTCTTATATTTAATACAATTTTTCAACACTGCTCTTTTCAATTTATTTTTTCAAAAAATTATATTTGATTAAGACTAGGGAAATTTGTGTTAAATATGAAACATTCTATCATCGAAAACTAAATAAGTATAAACAAAATTATAGATGAAAGCAGATAAAAATAGATAAATTATTTTTAAATGTAAAAACCAACAAATGTAAAATGTTATTTAAAAAATGTTGAAAGTCACCAAAATTAAAGAATATTAACGAAATGCTATAAAGTAAATGCTAGCTCGACTTCGTATGCAGTCGTAAGTCGACGAATTACTATATTTAAATGAACTATTTTCTCCAGAATTAATTTCAAATATTGAATAACATAAATATGAGAAAATGGTTCATTCTGTAAACAACTAATAATAATAAATCGAAAAAACCAATTTTTGAACTAGTATTATCGCACATTTAATTGAAATTGTTCAATTTGAACCAATTTCATATTGCAGTGTTTTGGTAATTATTGAACAAAATCAACTTTTGATGTATTTCTCATTGAAATATTCTGTAAATTTTTCAATTAAATTAATGGAATATATATTTTCAAATTAGTTTTTTTGATCAACTTTGATTATAAAAAAGTCTTTTTTTAATTGAATAAAGTGTTAACAAAAAATATTTCGGTACATTTAATTAGTGTTGAATAGTAGTCATTTATTTTGGTTTTGTTTTGAATTTCATTTTTAATTTCCTCGTGGTTTTCAGACTGTTAACTTTGTAATGTATTTTCATTTTTTTCTCGTATTTAGACTGGAAGTTAGAACGAATTTACAACTTGATCTTTTAACTTTCGAACAACCATTGCATTGTTTTAACAGATTTTTTTAAAAAATATTTGTTATTTATTTGTAAAATCTATATGCTCTAGTCGTTGTCTGACTGTATTCAGAGTCAATTTCAGACAAAAATGATTATTATTTTTTGGGTGAAAATTTACATATTTCCTCAAATAGATGCCCTAAGAAAGAATCATACCAACTAATTATTATTTATAATGATATAGAACTGATAATAAAACCAATAAAGTATCGGATTCTATTGTTCATCTATTAAAAACATGCATAACTAATGGAATAATCCAATTGAATTTCGAGTATGAAATTGTGTTCATCATCGAACGTTTTAATTTTATCACTATTCTCCCTTTTCTACTTCAAAATTTTTGGAAAATTTTCAAAATTATATATAAATATTGAAATAACTTTTTCTAGTTTTCACTGATTGCTTTTCATTTTGCAATGGCATAAAGAATTTTTTATTGTTTAAATATGAATCAGTCGTTTTATTTATATTCACAAATTTTCAGCATAGCCTTTTTCAAGTGAAAATTTGTGAATATCAATAAAACATCTGATTCATAGTCGAACAATAAAAATTCTATATGCCATGTATATATATATATATATATATATATATATATATATATATATATATTTCTTATTAATTAACAAAATTAAAATATACCAGATTATGAATTAACTATAGAATCATTTATTTGGGGATTTGGCGACACTAATAAATTTCTGACTAGCTATTGTCTGTAAGAGAAAATTGCAATTAAAGTTTTACTTGAAAAATGCATTCTAGTATTTTTCATAATTTTATTGATTATTTATATTAAAAAGGAAAACTTAGAAATATTTCAATTTTAAAAGACACTTAAATTTGTTATCAAAAGAAAATGGTAAGGTTAATAATTATGGTGACTAACTTCCGTGATATGACATTGAATACAAAAGTTGATGTCAATTATACGTGTTGTTTATGGGCAGTAACTTGTCAAAATAATTTCATATGACATTTAAAGTATTGCGTTCATTAAATATTTTGAATTTTAATAAATAATTTAGTATTACGAACATTATGAAAAAAAATAATAATATTAATAATAATACCAATAATAAATAAATTTTTATTTAAAGGTTATTTGTTTCAATGTTTCAAACAATCTTAACGCATTAGTACTTGGGCTTGCGAATCGCAAAGTGGATCTGGTCTATTCCGACAATGTGACGGCAAAGTGAGACTTTATTTTAGAATACATGCTTAATATTTGCCTCACAATGAAAATGTGATATTATTTTTAATTAGGGATGTTAAATTTTTGAATTAATATTTTTTATATTCTGTTTTCTGAAACAGATTATTAAATGCAATAAAATATTAAATGCGTAAAAACATCTAGTTTAATAAATTCGGAAATTTAGGCGTCATGTGAAAGCAAGTTCACACGGATGCCTCACGTAGCCAATTAGAATTCGTCGAAAATTAATATCCAAAAGAAATTAAAGCAATATCAATATATCTGCAATACCTGCGATATTTCTACTACAACAAAATTGACCAACATCGAAATACTGACAAACAGAAGCGTAAGTTGTTATTGGCATGTGAATCATCAATTTTCCCAGAAGTGATGTTACAAAAAATGTTCTTAAAGCATTTTAAAGAACTGTATATCTTTTTTGAAAACCGAAAAATCCTGCATTAATCAAATTATTTAAATTAATGGATTATCATTTGCTTTCAGAGTCAATCTGTTGTCTTAAAATTCCGGAACTGTTTAATAAAATTGAGAGAATTAAGAACTTCGTATTAGGTGAGCCTATCTTTCTAATTGTAGATGAAATTGAACCCTCCAGAGTTCACCTTATTGATGGTATAAAACGAAAAAAATTACAGTCAGTGAATGCAAAAAATTATCTTATGCTCATTACAATTCTTCGTTTGGTATTAAAAATGATGAATAAAGTTTTTTATTTTAAGAAGAATAAATTTATTTTATTTGGGTACTAATGATATCAATCTTCAAGTTTTATTAAAAAAAGAAAAAATTTGATTATGAAATAATTCTTAATATTTAATAATTGCTGATACCAGAAAATTGTCGTTTTACTAATTTAAGCTTCAAATATTTTCCTTTATTTGGTTGAATCTATAAATATATATATTTATTTATTTGAAATTCTATTTACTTATATTTACAATACATTTCTAAATGAAAAAAAATTGGTTAAGATTGCCAGTTTTGATAGAAAGATTTATATTGTTCCTATTTTTGGAATAAGCATTTCGACAAATAGAAATTAATATATCCTCATAACATTGTTATGTTTTATGTTAATTTTTAGTTATGAAATTGAACAATGTCAATAGGGGTTCATAATAAATTGTATAATTACTAATAATAGTATTCCTATTTCTAAGTCTCTTGCGTGGCAAATATGCATTGAATTAATTAACATGAATTTTATTGCAGCTGTTATTATTTTTTTGAGATTAAAAGTAACCTTTCCATTTAGGAAAAGCAAACGAAAGCAGATTTATGAAATGCCCGAGCAGATTACAACGGTTGCGGTTAATCAGATAAACGATATATTCTATGTTTATGTCACATCTGGGAGTCGAATTGTAATTTTGGCATTCAATGAGCAATCAAACGATATCCATGTAAATATTCAATTTACATCAGTATTTAAAAAATTCTGTGACGAAATTAAGAAATATTTCGATGTTAAGTCACTAAAGTCTATCAGTAATTAATTCTAAAATTAAACTTTATATTTATATGAATTTTTTTTTAAAATTTTAAAAGTGATATGACTACTTGTTTATTCAAATGCAAACAAATTTTTCATTTATCTTTATTATTAGTTTTTGAATATAGATCAATGGTTTTTCCCAAAATCGAAAACTAAATGAAGATAAATTAAATGAAAAAACACAACAAATATGAACATTTGTGACGTGTAAAATCTATCAAACGAATTTTTTATTTAAAAATCTGATTTTTAATTTTTAGAGAAATTGCTATAAGAGAAAATATATACTAAATTTGTTCGACTTTAAATTCAATTCAGCAAGAGATTTAAACATTATTTTTTCTTTATTAATTTACGACACCAAAAACAATTCAGCAAGGACTTTATTAAATATTAAATTAAAAGATAAAATTATATTAAAATTTAAAAATATTTTTGGTTATTTGTTTTTTGAAAAAATATTTTGTTCGAAGCTAAAAAATTGTTGAAACCAATTTTTGAAAACTATCTAGAATATGTTCTTGTAACATTTAACGCCATTATTTTATATCATTTTTTACACCATATGTAAATATTGAACCATTGGAGGTGAAATATTAAATTCCTAAACGATCTTAAACAAAGGGCAATATATATCCACAAGATTAAGTTCATTATTAATTATTCCATTTTGGTAAGAACTAAATTCTTTTAGAATCATTATTTATTTTTAATTTTAGTGAAAATATTTTAGAAAGAATAGCATATATATCTTATACGATTGTTTTATTAGAGTAAACTGATGATTAAAATAATTATTTAATTTTATCAGGTCATTTAAAATATATTCCAATTTAGACTTAAAACTGTGTCATTATAGTGCTGATGGTTAGTTATCACGGTACAGTTAGAGTGTAGACAAAATTCATTTAAGGAATCGTATGCTCAACGAATTTCGAAAATTTGAAAATGCAAACAAAACTGTAAAATTGAAATCTTGTATTTCGTTAAACTTAAAACATTAAAGAGCAGTTGTGAAAGTAGATCAATATAAAACCTGGTAAGTACTCAGTTAACTCTTGGGGGACCACTTTTGTATAATAAACAAAGATAGTTTTTTATGGTTTTATTTTACTAAAAATGGCATGTAAAGACATAAATTTAATATTAATATAATATTTCCTATATTTTAAGGATCCTTTGGACCCTGGGACATTTATATCCCGTTGGTTCTTTTGAGTGGGTTATTTTTGTTTCAGTGGTGTATTATAAAGAGGCGGCCTGTGTGGTCCCGAAACGATTAAACTTTTAATTTAACAATATACAGCGAAAAATGAAATAGATAGACACAGGTTCATATGCAATTCAACTCAGTTACGTAGACTTATTGAAGAATTCCAGGAAAAATGACTGATATTTATGAACAGGAAGGGAATAATTTTGTTATTGTAAACATGATGTCAGAGAAATTGAATTAATAAATTGAGAAGTGCCTATGCATTTTCTATATTCTTTGGATACAGTACCTCCAGACTATCATTGTTCTTTAATACCAGTAAATTCTCTGTGGAAAATATTTGGTGATTTTAAAAATTAGAAATATCATTGGATTCGTATTTTGAGCCAAAATTCTCAGAATTCTTTTCACATACCTGTAATGAATAGATTATTCATAGACAGTAAATCATTGAAAGATTAAGAGTAAAATTAGTGTTTTTCAATTTGTTTTATATTAAAAAATACGCAGATTTGAAATGACAGAATTTTTTATTATTTTTCTATTTTTTTAAATTGAATATTCACACAATCATTTAAGTTCAGTACAAAAGAAGCTATTACTCATAAATTGAAAAAAATGTACAAAAAATAATACTTAGAAGAATAAAGATAATCGTAATAAGTTTCATATGTTCTAAATTGACTGCTGATTTTACAATGATAAAATCTTTTGGAAAAACTCAATATTTTTAAAACATTTTTAGAAGCCACGACAACAATAATTATATGGTGAGAATTTTCATAATTATATCAACCGCATTGTATGCGAGGAAATTTGAAGAGCCCAATAGAATCGCTTTTACAAATTTGTTGGGATAGTTTGTTCATAAAAATTGATTTTTGACAAGTTTAGATTTTTGGAAAGTTAAAAAAATTTTTTTCTTGCTAAAAAGCATAACATTTTTTTCATACTTTAAAATAAAATTTTGTAAATTTCTGTTCGCAATGGAAGAAATTAACGTTCTTAATAACGTATACATGCAGCTTAAAGTGAGCATTGATATATATATATATATTTATATATATATATATATATATATATATATATATTATATATATATATATATATATATATATATATATAGATAGATAGATAGATATAGATATAGATATATAAAAATAATTAATAATTGTGATTCATTTATTTATAGGTATCACTTGATGTTGAACAAGGTGCATGTCCTAAGCATTGTTCAATTTTATTTGACAATGTTTTTGTTGTGGCAAACCATAAAGTAATTTCTGCTGCTGAAGAAACCAGAATAACTGATTATCTTGATTTCTATATAATTTAGGGAATTTATGATGTGTACTTGGACACTATTGGACCGTGCCGTGCTCTAGATGGAGATAATATTTGTCTCTACGTTTATAAACATTATTTAATAGTTGTGAAATTGGTAAAGCCATCAGTACTAACTGGAACTCAGTCATTTATTATAATATATTTTATTAATTTAAAATTCATACTTTAGTCTCAATATAAAAACAGAGCAAAGATCAACAAACTCAACGTATCAAATTGTGATATTTGACCATGTTAACAGATTTATTGCCGGCGAATTTTCTCTTCCTGATTTCAATTTTCTTTTTATTGAATGGGGATCAATTTACGTGTATTGTAGTCATCCAACCAATAAGGTAGTATAATCTACTTATTTTTTTAATCATTTATACTAATGAATCATAAATCATTCTCAAAATTTGAACGTTCTAAAACAATTAAACATTTTTCAAATCTCTATTAATGTCACAATCGTCCGATAATTTTGTGGTTAGATCAGGTCTGGTCAAACCAATTCTTCGCGTAGGCCACTTTGGCAATGTATTCATTTCGCCTGCCACAGTAAGCCTTGATCTGTCATAAAGGCACAGGTTTAAATCATCCAACATTGACCTGTCGCATTACAGTTTCTATTTCACATCCTCATTGTAAGGAAGGATAATTAATGACTATATAATACTGTATTATAATTTCATGAATAGAGGTTATTTTGATAGTTGTGCTTGAATGTTGGTCTGTTTTTATGCCTGAATGTATTCTGTTCCAATAATTAGTAAACCAATAAATTCACTTTTAGATGCTTTGCTAAAAAAAAGCTATATAATAGTGTGTTGAAGATTTGTCGTTAGAATAAATATTGTACACCTATGTCTCTTTAATTCCAATTATAAACAAAAAGCAAAGCTCGACTAGTATCTCCAAAGTCAACTAAAATTTCAACACTAAAATCAACCTGACCGGGAGAATCAATAAATGCACTAGAAATTTCTTTTCCTCAGTTTTACCATTATCGCTTAAAGCTATATTGTTATAAAGCTATGGCTGAAGCTATCTTTAGTCGTTTCTTTATACATCTGCAGATTTAATGATTATACACATTCCTGGCTCCAAATGTGTTGACTTTTTGAAATTATGTGCCAGGCGAATAGCTATTGAAACAATTTTTTTTCAAAAACATACACAAAATTATTCATAAGTGACATAGTTTTGCCAGAAATACTAGTATCAGGATTAATTGTCTCATAACCTTGTATATACAGATAACATAGATTTCCTTTCTTTACTTGTACTTCTTCTTGTTATGCTTTTGAATTTTAGCTCTTGTTGCCTTTCCTTAGCCTTTCCACTTTCAGTACCATAATTGCAATTTGAGTAAACATTCATTTTCATCATCAACAAAACCTATGACATTTAGGTTTCGGTTGTTTCTTTTTTTCATTAAATACTTCTTCGAAATTCCATGAGCTGTAATCCAAAAGCTACAGCCAAATTTATTTAAATCCATTTCAAATTAAAGAAAGCCACAAAGCAAATATTTATTTTCCAATTCAAAAACAGAAACTTCAAAAACATGAACAATGTGAAAATACATAACTTCCCAAAGAAATAACTTACTATTAAACAAAAGAAATCATATTCATAAATTCACTATACTGAATTCGACTATTGCATTGTTTATCTCCTTAGTGATATATTTTATTGATCGTGTTCTTAATATCTCCAGTTGTAAGTATTTTAATTTTCGGTATAAATCTTCACATATAATGGCTTGGATTAAGGAGATAACATACACGATTGGTTTAATCTTTGGTTTGCTTCTTTTAATACTTATATGAATTTCACCAAATATGTCGAGAGTTTTAACGGTATTGTGTTTTGGATGTGGTTAGAGAAATGCAAGAGCTATCAACATCTGATGAAATTTTTGAAAAATTAACAGTTCCCCATTCGTCAATACGGCATGCTTGGGCATCCATTTGAATTAGTCGAGAATAAACCATGAAAAGCCTTAAAAGTACAACAGGGGGCACCACTACTGGATAGTGGTTCATCATACTGGCCACTTGATGTGATTCTGGCTAAGAATAATTTTCCTTAGTAGTGTATGGGACGTGATTCTCCGAATATGACTTGGCTTCTTGTTACATTGTTTGAATATTTCCAATGGTGATTCATTAAAAACAAAGTTTATACTACGTAACCAGGACACACTTTCCAGTTCTGTAGAAAAAATTTTAGAGTCTTGTTACACTTCCACCGTTAGATGATGCATTCACTAATCATGAGGGAGGATTAAAACCGACTGATAAATAAAGAGGGAAACCATATAGAAAAATGTTACCGGCGTAAACAATGATTTCATTAATGAAAGAGTACTACATTAAAGGTAGTCAATCAAATTGTCGAAATCTGTATGCATATAAACCACTGGGGCGATGCTGAAACCCATCATCATTTTGACATGAATTTCTAGATTTTCATCAACACGTTATGCAGTAGCAAGATTAAAATCTTAAGATTAATAATCCTATGCAGTAGATTCTGACTGAGAAAAAATACATATCTAATCAATCTTACTTCAAGAAAGACATGATTACAGACATTTCAGACTGGCATTTTTGTAGTCCAACAAAATATTTTTTATCTGGACACTTAAATGCTACTTAAATATGAATTTTGAACGTGACCTATCTAAGCATTCAGTTACCACCTCTATAATCTTTAAGTAATTGCCTAAAACGAGTCTTAATCATTCTGATATGTGATTTTATTTCACATAGTCAAATTAAGCGATAAATAAAATAAAGTAATTAAAAATTTAATAATTTCAGCATCTCATAGACTATCAGAAATTCATAAACAACATAAAACAATCTAAAATATTTTTTAAAAAATTTTCAATTGAAATTAACTAAAGTATTCGAAATAATATTCCAATTGTGACATCAAAAAGGCGGCATTAATTCATTTCCTTAAATGAACAGTCTGTTTCAATTTTGCAAATAAAAATTTTCATTCATTTATTAAATGATAAATTTATATACTTTTTTTGTTCAGGTTTTCATTTTCACCGAAAAAGATGTTCAAAGTAAATTAAAAATATTTTTCCAAAAGAACAGTTTTCAGTTGGCAATTGAGTATGTCTTTGAATTATTGTATTATGACATCATTTTATTTCATAAATTTACAACTGTAATTTGATGGAATTTTTTGTAATGTAACTAAAAGTATTAATTTTAAAAAGTAACATTGGATTTTTCAAAGTAGTCACTGAAAATTAGGTTTTGATGGAATTAAAATGTAAAACTCTTAGTGATTCATTAAGTATTGGACGGTAATATTTTGTTTCAATTAAAACGCTATATCACATAAACACCCTTAAATTTGGTTTTCATTATTACTATTTGCCAAAATTCCATGTACAACTCATGAAATGTTTTCAACATAAATTAATTTATTTTCCAAAATTACGAAATTTTATTAATCTGTATTATTTTATTTTCTAGCATTTATTTTTTTCACATTTTGTCAACAGCCTCATTGCTTTTTCAGATTGTATTTGTCATTTGTATATATATATATATATATATATATATATATATATATATCTTAATCCTTATGATAAGATTAATTTTTAACAATGAAGTACATTGAACTACTCATTTTTCACTTGTACATTGCTGAGTAGAAAGTGGTTATATAACAAAATCATTCTGTCTGTAGTTTACTTGTAAAACAAAGTTTCATTGCTGTAACATTTATATTTATGAATAAGTCTAAGGATTTTTTAATCACACCTCGTAAATGGATTTATTTCAATTATGTAGTTTGGCGTTCTGTTTTTATATCTGAGTTATAATCAATGGTGAAGAAGTTTAAATATCTCATTGATTGTAATATTTCTTTGAAAAATATTTATTTTTTCAAAAGTTAACAAATAAGTTAAATTATAAAATAAAAATGTAAGAATATATTTTTTGAGGAAGCGAGGTAGATAATTTTAATGAATAAATTTTATTTGAGTATTTACAAAGTCACCACTGTTTACTAAGCCTTATTTCAGATAAAAATTTATTTAAACCAGCGGCTTATAACACATAAACAGGTTATCCAAACAATTGGTTAATAAATTAAATAATATCTGATAAAGGTAAAGTCGAAAATTTGTGCTGCATAGAATTATATTTTTTCCATCCTTTGTCAGAATGAAAATAAATGAAATTTCAATGCATGCCCTTGACCTTGACCGTGACATTATTTACGTCAAATATAAATTTCCTTAATGAAATAACAATTTCTATCAAATGTATATTTAATTTCGATATTGCTAAATTATCCACTAAGCCGATCATTAATTTCAATGAATTTTTCATTGCAACTCTCAATGACTTTTAGAATTAATTGAAAATTCAAGGTCAAATGATAATTTCAGAGATTTTATGGTAATTTATTATTGATAAATAAGGATAAGCAGAATTAAATTAAAACAATCATTTCATTGTATTTGTCTACAATGCCGGAAGTATTTGTATTAGTTTCGATCAGAAATACCAATATTATTTTTCTCTCACTCCAATTTCAATTTTATGGTAATAAAAACTGTTTTAAAAAATCAAAATTATTACTGTATTTGAGTTTAGAAATAATAATTTCGAAAAGATTACCGCTTTTTCATTTTAACCCAAATTATAAAATAATACAAATCATATTTTAATGCGTTCCACATTAAGCTAAAATATTTTATAAGCACTGTTGATTTAAAGTGAGTATAAGTTAACTATAAAAGCATTAACGAACAAAGTTTTGTTTAAGCACAACCTTTTTCATATTACAAGTATAGTTTAATTAAAATATAATGGAGATCCATTTTTTCAATCCACAACAATGTTGACTATTATATTAAATAAATACCAGTATGATCAATGGTGAGCTGCGTCAGCGCATTGAAAGCCTATCTTTGATTTTCTCATATATCATCGTCAATGTTACCTCTAATTTTTAGAATCTGTGCCGGTGGATTAAGCGTTAAACCAGACTGCTCGTGTTATCAAGTAAATAAACAAAAAATTCCGCAGAATATTGAAACTTTATTAATAATTGAAATGGCGCAATTCCGATCTCTTGTCATCAAATTATAGTTACATTATTCTGATTTTTACAACATAAGATGTTTTTCTATGGGAATCTAGACTTCTTCGTCCTATCATTTTCTTACCGTTTTGTGAAATTTCGTTATTTTGATAAACTTTTTAAACTTTAAATAATCGTTAATCATTTGGAATATGTACATGGTGTGTTCATTAGTAAAAAAATTGCTAAAGAAAACCAACATGAGTGGTATTTTTTTAACATAAAAACTAGGTTATGTAGAATTTATTTTTCAATATAAGACCCATTGTGGTTCATATACTTCCTCCAGCAATTGAAGGGTTCCAAGAATACATTTTACTTGATTTTTCAAATATGGGTCTACATATTTCTACACCACTACCATTGTTTCCATACTGTTGGGGATTGGAGCGTTGTATTGAAAGAACCATATAAGGAGACCACGTGACCTTTGATGATCATATTTGCATGTGTCCATAAGGTTACTGTATCAGATGGAATTAATTTACAGACTCTCAGCGAAATCTGTACAAGTTATACCACATTGATCCAAAAAAATGTCAACATCAATTACATTTTCATATCTCATCTTCATTGAATTTCCATTCAGTGAACTTACTTTTTTTCTAATGAATATACATTCATAAAGGGATTTCATCAACAGTAATGATATTTCTGAGGAATTAGTCACCATACCATGTTCACCAAAAATGAGAAGGTTTACATGACAGTATTTGACGATTTGCAAACATTTTTTTTGGTCAGAAATTTCACATGGACGACTAACTTTCTCATTATCAAACACTGACTGGTGAACATTTTTGAACTGGTCAATCTATTCGCAGAGAAGAAAATATATAAGTTGTTTACAACTGATTCAACATTTAAAAAACAAATAATTGAAACACACAATCAACAGGATGCATCATATATTAACAGATATATTGAAAATGTGCTCTTTCACTCCACGTTTCATGTCTATATTAAAACAAACTATTTCTGTAATCGTAGATAATATATTATAATTAACTAGGACATTGTTAAAGCACAATTATTTTCTATGGGGGTAGTGCGGGTACTTATTGAACATCTCATGCATGATATGTTTTCATTTCCTTACTGATCCTCTCATAGAAAACTTAAATAATTGTTAGAAATTTTATGCTTTTGACAGTAAATATTGTCACCTGTCAAAAATGATTTAATTTACTCAATTTTTAAGTATTAATAAATTAGTTTTTATTTTTGCATTTTGGATTTATTTATACTCATTTTATAACACCCAAACTTATATAACTTATTACGGCTAGTTAAGGTAATAAATTTATTAATTTATTACTTTTTTGACTTTTATTGACTATTGCTTTATTAATATAAGAACTTTTAATTTTCACCACTGATTTCTTTTCATTTTCAAATCACATTATTTGACTATGAATCAATAAAGATATCATACTTACTGATTAATTGCATTCAAAAATAATAATTTTTAAATTGGTATAGAATATTAATGGAAAAGTTTTCTAATCGCTTTAAATAATATACAAGCACTCATGTGTTTCTTTTAAATTGTTTATGGTTGTTTTTTTACTCATACAGTCATACATGATATTATCATATATATATATATATATATATATACGGATATATTTATAAGATTTCTATTTTTTAAAGCATTCTACAAAAAACTTTCGTTAAAGAGATAATCGTGAAAATGTTTACGATTAATCGATTAATCGTAAACTTTGGAAAAGTATCGATAACCCAATAAATCGGAATGAAATCGGAATGAAATCTCTACTTTCAATAATTTTTAGTTTGATACTTCATTCAAATTTTATTAAAATAAAGTCATTATTAATAATATACCAATAATGACATTTTTAAAAATATATTTGACTATGAATCAGTAAATATCTCTGTTTTTTTCACATCGATATTCCCAACTTTGCACCGCTCAAATGCTTTATCGTCGAAATTTTAAGTTCTAATTGCAAAGACGAAATAATTCCAATGCCAGATAATCTTTTTAAAGCGCAAATATTATTATGCCCTCTTAACATCAATGAATCTCATTGGATCCTTTTTGTTTACTGTAAATTGACTCAAATTTCCTTTTTTGTTGACCCAATTCTCCGTAAACGGCATAACCTTATTAATAAGTCAAGTGCACTTAAAATCACGATGGCTTTAAATATTCCTTTTGATTTCAAAGCTGCTGTAACCTTTCATCCTCATGATAACCTTGTTTACCAGGATAATAATTACGATTGTGGACCTTACATCTGCGTGTATGCTATGCTGATAAGCCAAGAATGGCAAACCTTTCCCTACAACTTTATTAAAACAATAAGTAAAAATGTCCATAGATTTCAAACTAGTAAATTTCAGAATCCACCAAAAGTCTCTGGGGGTGGTATAACAACATTGCCTATTTTTAAACGCTTCCAAAATGTAACAAGACTACCAAAAGTAGCACTTCCTTATAAAGCTTCTCTCCAAAATGAGACTTCCTGTGTACCTTCTTTAATAAAAGAATGATTTAGTAATAAAAATTATATAACCGTATTGTCTCCTGAATTGACATTGAATCTTATTGCCATGATAATCAATTTATAAGAGAAAACGTCACATTAGGCAATTTATATTTATCGAAGAGCGTCGAAATAAGGGTCTAATTTCTCATGTTCATTTTGAAAAATTTTACTTATCCCAAAGCGAATGAATGATTGTCATATGTTTCGAAAGCTGATATAAGTTTATTGGCTAGTAAAATATACATAAAATTATTTACATTTGGAGAAAATAATATAAATATAACAACAAGAAGTGTTAAAAGTTCAAGAAGAATCTGGTGAATCTGAACCTTACTCTGAATTTACAAAAATGCAAAAAACTATTGATTCTTTTTTATGGTTCGAAATCCAAAACCAAATACATCCTACAACATCAAAAAAGATTTTAAAATTGTAGAAGAAACTGGTGAAAGAATCAAATAATTAGAAAATTTTTATCAAGCTCTAATGACCATTCATCCAACTTCGACAAATAGTGAACGTGTCTTTTCCATTTCTGGAAATTTTATGACAAAAATTATAAATTGATTGAATTCGGATATCTTAAATGGTCTTGTTTTTTTTGAAATTCTACTTCAATTAAGATTCAATTTGAATTTTTATTAAAAATTATTTTATTGTTTTAGTACCTACTCTTTTCAGGCTTCCCTTTTTTGAATAGAACATTTCTAAGTTGTTAAACATTTCAATATAACCGATTAACCGATTATTTGGTAAAAAAAAGTGGTCAACTAACCGATTACAAATTTCAATATTCTCAAATATGAACACATTGAAAATATAATTTCAATCTAAAATTTGAATAATAAATTTTCACTATTACTTTGAAAAATTTTATTTGTAATAAATTATTATTTTTAATAACTTCCTATTATTGATTTTTATGTATATTTTTATTTATATTATAACTTCTACTTTATAGAATTGCCAAATCACAAAATTTTGACGAGGATGCTTTGGCGGACATGTACCGTCAATATGGAGACCATCTGTACAAGTTTGTTTTGATAATTTTTTGTTCTTGAATAATTCTTTAGTTAATCTATAATTGATATCGATAATTTTTGATTCGTCTACTTTTTTTAGAGAAAAACATTACGATGAAGCAATTCAAAATTATATTAAAACTATTGGAAAAGTCGAGCCATCATTTGTAATTAGCCAAGTAAGAATACTATAAATTTTATCAAAATTTATATTTATAAATTATTTTACAAAAATATGTTGCATTTTTAAACTTCAAGGCATTTCATATTTTATATTAGCAAACATACGTGGTATACTCGGTTAAGTAGTGAGTTTAATATAGAAATCAAGAAACAATTCTAAAGCTATTTTTTTCATAGCAACTAAGCCATATGGGCTTTCATTTTTTCCAAAAACGTCAACTCAAGGCTAGCTCAGTGAAGGCATATTCAATGAAAATTGGCGATTTTTCAGCCAATGATTCAGTGATTGCATTCTAAAAATCTTCTTTTGAGGAGAAATGGTTACCTTTTAGAATTCACTAGAGGTGGCTGAATAAAAAAACTCAGAAAGAAATAAGTCAGGTCTGTAGAGTGTATGTAGTCACGTTGTAAAGTCTCAACCATAAAGTAATGACCTCTTTCTACCAGCAATGTCTGTAAAGTACCTTGGCTAACATTTAGATGAGTTAGAGAGTGTTTTTATCGTAGCCAATCAAGGACAGCCTTCAATTCTATTTTTATTTATTCCTTTCAAAAGCATTAAGCCAACCACACTGCAGTATTGCACACTTTCGAATGATCTTTTGAAAGTAATGCAATACAGCAAATTAAAAAACAATGACAAACTAAAACAATATGCATTACTTTACTTTACAATCTTCTAAAATTCACATTCCTCTTTC
This sequence comes from Schmidtea mediterranea, assembly GCA_022537955.1. Taxonomy (NCBI): domain Eukaryota; kingdom Metazoa; phylum Platyhelminthes; order Tricladida; family Dugesiidae; genus Schmidtea; species Schmidtea mediterranea. The sequence continues at coordinate 185,840,128 of CM039679.1, read as the reverse complement.
TATGTTAGGCTCTATTTATGGGGCATTCCACCCATTGTAGATGTTCAATTTTATTTTAAAGTCTGCTGACAAAAATTTCAAATGAGAATCAAGATTTTATGGTTGTGAACTTTTATGTTTGTTATGGTTGATTATTTAAAAATGCCAAGTTATTTGATTTTCAATTTTTAGTCATTTTTCTCTATCTTTGTTATTTTTCGAATTTAAAATTACTTACTTAGCTTTTTCAAGAAAACTTTGCATATTGAAACATTTATATATTATGAAAAATGAAATTTATTCTATTTCAGTTTAGCAATTTTATTTCGGAATTCCAAGTTTAGTCAGCAAGTTTTTGGAAACACAACTTTTAAGTTTTACTTTTTTGATTCGAATGCAATTTTTTAAATACAAAATTTAAATTCTTGTAGTAACCAAATGTTAGGAAGTAATTATGTTCTTTCAGTGTGATACATTATTCATACAAAACTTATTCACACATTAAACTATTCACAATAATTTTTTATTTTATACTTATATATTACTTTATTTTTTAAATTGAATCTTGTTCAATATCAGTTTTTTACTAAAAATAATTTTCAATAAATATATATATATATATGATTTTTTTTCAATATATATGGTCAATAGTAAATATTTATTTTTACAGCATATTTCAAGTTATATCTAGATTAGACAGACACTTTTTCATTGATTCTACAAAATGCTTGACAATATTTTTAATTTTTGGAAAAATAAATAAACATTTTAAAATTTGATTTTTACAAGATCCACGTTTCAATTCACGTATTTTGCAACTGACATTGAATTTTAAATATTGTGGAATCAAAAAGAGTATTTTGAAATGTAGTAATTATCAAGTATTTGATACATTTTTAATCTTTTTTAATTGAATCCCTTGTATAATAAAAATTTTAAAATACTTACCCATTCATGACCATGAGAACTGAATTTTTTACATAGTTTTTCAAAATTGTGATTATGGTACATTTACAATTTAAATTAAATCAAAATTGTTATTAATCCATTATATTCAAGAATATTATAAATATTAAAAAAATAAAAATTTTCTTGATTTTTGAAATATTTAATAAAAACGCTGTTTTATTTTCATCTTAAATATTAAAAAACGTAGTAGAATGCTAATTTACATGACCAAAATGATACTCTCGATAACTATTTTTTTCATTTTGTTCAGTTTAAAACAATTTTTTCAGGACTATAATTTGTATATTTTTTTCAAATCATGTGCGGCCACAAGCTATTTTGGTAAATACATTAGAAAATATTAAAAGAAAATTTTTCAAAATTTTATTAAAATTAAATTTAAATAAATAGTAACTAAAAAAAATAGATATTCATTATAGGTATTCATTACTTATCATGTCAAAAAAAACTATAACAATTCATTAAAGAATACGAATAATTTTTAAATACTTAGTTTTTATCTACATCCCAAATACCAAATCTTGTGAAATATTTGGAGGTATTGGTTCAACAAGATTGCACCGCGGAACATAACGTTTTATTACTTAATTGCTATATAATTCTCAAGAAACAGAAGGATTTAAAGAAATTCATAGAAGTATTTTTCGTAAAGGATAAATAAAAATTAGTTTTTTCTCTTAGAACCATAAACTAATCAAATTTGATATTGTCAAAGTTTTCAATTTACTTCGGAAAGTTCATTTATTTGAAGAAGCATTGGCTCTAGCAAAACGATATGAAGAACATAATTGGTATTTGAAAATTTTAATTGAAGATCAACAGAAATACGTCGAGTCTGTAAAATATATATCTCAATTATCATTGTCGGAAGTAAGTGTTTTTAATTATTTTGATGTGTTTGTTTGACAAAATTCATTTTTGTTCAAATATTAAAATTATTATTATTTTTTAAATGGTCTCGTCGAGTTAGTTGTAAAATTCTATTACCTAAAAACTCTGGCACTTGATTAGCTGAACCTCCAGAACAGACTTGCGTTGGATTAACGAATAATCAATTAGTTCGAAGAAAACACGCAAAATATTTTTTACATTTATTAAATAAATATTTACTAAGAATTGATATGTGATCTTATCAGCTGTCCTCTTTATTTAGACTGGTCTTTCCAAGGAAAAATCATGTGTTAGACGTTATTTTTTTATTCAGATTATAATTGATTTTAATTTCTGTGTAACTTTTTTGCATTTTTCAATTTTAAAGTCTGTATATTCTATTGTATTTTCTTTGAAGACTGCTTTAATAATAATTTATTTGTTAAATTTTACTAAATTCTTAGTAACAATTATCTGAATGGATTATATGGCCATGGAAATATTACTCTTTTTCATGACGTTCTTGTTTTCTTTTTGAACTTATGGCTTATAAAAATATCATTTACAGCAAAACTTCAATGAAAAATGTATTCGGTTAATTTTTTACTTTATTTTACTTTAATTTTTTTAAAATATAACGAATAAATCATTTAAAATTAATAATTTGTATACTATATTCTAAAACAGAAACTCTAATATACTGCGTTAAGAAAAATGTAAATTAAAGTATAACTAAATTATAAATATTAGAAACAAAAGTAATCAAATTAAATTTAAACAAAATTGCCGTCATATTTAAAGATGTCATTTAAATTATTGAAGATGTTGATATAAGAAAGAAAGAAATTAAGAAGATTATGTATTGTGAGATGAGAAAAGAATAACCTCAATGTTAAGCTATGGAAGATAAAAGTTGTTCAATTTAAATAGCTTTTTAGTTTTTGAAAAAATTCTGATAGAAGAAAATGTACTTTTAATTCAAATTGTAATCATTTGTCTCAATCTGGTTTTGAATGCATGGTTTAAATAAAAAAATTAATTGACCATTTTTTATTCTTAAAATCATGATTCAGTAAGTTATTTTTTATCTTATTCAATTTTGCTTCCGAGTAATCAAGGGTCTAAATTGCAAATTAAAATTTTAAAAATATTCTTTTTTATGATAAAAAAAGTCACAAGTTGCCGACCCCTAACTTAAGGCGATATTGAACATTAGTCTACTTTAAAGTCAATTTATTTTAAAATAAAAGTTCAGCTTTTTTTACTAAAGTTTAAGCAGTTATAATAGATTGTTTGAATAAATTTTAGTTCGCTAATGTATTATATCTATAATTTTTTTTAATTTTATACTTATATGAATTGCTTTTCTAGTGAAAAATTTGTTTTAGAAATTCAATTTCATAATTAAATCAATAAATTTCCAGTTACATTCGTAAACTATTTCCGAATAAATTTTAAAAAAATACAAAAAAATAATGATTAATAACCAAAGATTTTAAATTATTGACAAATCTTATTTGGAATTTGCATTTTAACTTCATTTCAATATTAATTATCACTAAATTAATATTATTTGGTTAGGTTTATTAAAAATAATTTCAGATAAATTTTGATTAATTTGTCTGTGTTTACTTAATAAATTATGTAATTTGATTTAATTTTAGACGGAAGAGGCTTTGCTGAATTATGGAAACAGACTAATCAGCATTGAACCCGAGATTCTCGTGGAACAATTGGAACGCGTGTGTGATAAACAAAGTCGGTTAATTTTTTTGATTGAATATTTGATATGAAATTTTTTTTATGAGCGCTCTACCTGTATAAAATTATAACTATAAATGGTTTTTAATTGAAATATTTTCAATTTCACTCGGATTTCACATTTTGGTATATTGAACTCTATCTGATTGTTGCATTTTTTCTATTTTGAAATTGAAATTCCAAATTCTTCTTTATTTAAATGACATTCTCTTTTATTGGTTTGAGTACAATATTTATTTTATTTGAGTATAATATTTATCATCTGGCCATACAATCCAAATATAATTTTTTTTGCATTTATAAATCAATATTTCTATTCTTATAGTGCAAAAACACAAGAGACACAAAGTTCCCGGACTCTTGTTAGAAATGACAATTTTTACTTAAAAACATAAATCAAAAATCCCTCTAATGTAGCTCTGCGCCATTATCTAATTCACCAAACTTTGCATATTATGTTTTATACTAAGCTTCTGGAATCGCTTCATTTAATGTCAAATCAGTTTTATTATGAATTATTGTTATTCGAAGATGGACACAACACTAAAATTTTAACGAAAAAAAATTGAGTCTATAGCAGAGCTGGAAATTTTGGAAATTTCAGGAAAGGTTCGATTGCAGTATTATATGTTTTACAGTTCGATTTCGGTAACTTGTGTTGTTTATATAAACTATTTGTTTAAACATAAATTTATAAGTATAAATGCAAACTTTGCATTAAAGTAAGTTTTACTTTAATATAATAGTGCAAAAATTAAATTTATACCCCCAAAAGATAATATATATTTACGAAAATACTTAGCATATATTCTTGATAGATCCACACACACATATATATATATATATATATATATATATATAAAATAATAGTTAATTCGAAAATTAATTTAATTAAAAATAATACTACAAATAAATAAATACCCAACGCTATTTATTTGACAGTTAATATAAAAAAATGTTTGGTGGATTTATATATTTATTTTCTGACAATTGTAATTAAAATTTCTTCGCAATTTTATAATTTTATCTCGCAAATATAAATAAACTTCATCACAATAATTAGTATGCTATTAATTTTTAATTAAAATTTTTATTAATATATTATTTGAATCTTATTGATAAATAAATCTATAAAAACAATTTTGTTTACTATTGTTTATCATGGAATATTTTCTCGTGTTTAAAGATAAAGAAGTGTTCATTGTTGATTTAAAGTTACGGAATAGGAAGTTTAAAAAAATAGACATTTTGTTCATTACATATAGAATATTTACTACACACGTGCCTTCACATGGAATCGTTAATAAAATGAGTGCATAGACCAAGGTTAAATAAATATTTTTTACAAATGCGTAATATAGCACGTATTTTTGGTAATTTTATTTAAATTAATTAAATCTCGAATCCTTTATCATATAATAAAATTTACAAAAATTGTTAAAACATTAAACATATTTTATTCATTTTTGTATAATGTTATTTATCAACCTTTTACAACTGTTCCATATCATTTTTATTCATTTCCCTATTTCCATCAGTGTATTTTTTTAGAATAGATTTTTGATATTTCCGATGTATATAGTACAAGTACTGACAAATGGCTATCATTGTTTGCCCACTCCTATCAGTCGTATGAAGTTCAAAATATTACTATCTGGTAAAACCTAAACAATGGGTAAATTGTCATTAACTGCGACACATTTATTCAAAAATGAAAATCTTTTTTTTAAAAATATGAAGATACATAAAAGGATTCAGTATTAATTTTTGTTACGTGGTATTGGTATTCCCAATTCAAATAAAAATGGCAGTATTGTTAAAAAATATATATATTCTTATCTTTTTCAAAAAAAATATAATCAAATGAAAAAAGTGTTGAGAGTAAACATTTCATTATTTGATTACCTAAAATGTTAAACATCAAATACAATATTTTATTTTTGTGTAGACATTTTCCTATGTTAACCTGTAATGAAATTATTGTAAAACATGAAAGATGTTCTAATTTCTTTTGCTCAATTTACATATGGTTTTTGAACTATTAACAATTGACCTTGTAATTAAATTTACAATAGTTTTTAGTTATTTTTCAATTTAAACAATTTAATAAAAAAATATATTTATTTCTCTATTTGTTGCAAGTATTTTTAATCCGCCAGAAACCCAAAGGCATTAAACAAGTATTATGATCTGTATGTTGACATAAGAATGCCGGCATTGCACGAGAGTGATGTTTATATTAGGATAAACAACATATGAACATCAAGTGGTTTCTTCCTAATGCATTCCAGGGATTTTTTATTTATTATTGATACATTGTCTATAAATTTGTCACAGTAACATTAGTTTTGAAATTTTATTAATTATTTATTGAATCCATTGGTAATTTTACGATAATTTTCTTTTTTTTAAGGTGATTCTAAACTAAATATTACAACAATACTTAAAGTATTTGTCAATAATCGCAAAGGCTTGAAACAATTCTTGAGTCGATATATTTCGGTAATATTATTTGATTATTTTTGGGGATAATTTTTTTGCATTAATTTTTAATTTGATCATAAATCCTTAAACAATAAGCTGACGTACCATCATCAGTTTGTTCCTCTCATCTTTTGAATATTATACCAAAATCCAATTCTATTTTTATATTAAAGTCACATAATAACAATTTATTCATTAAGCTATATTTTATAGTTTCTAACTACCAAAAATACAATTAAATCTGACTTATTTAATGAAGTATTTACTAAACAATGCATATCGAATAAATTTTTTTGATAATTTTAATTTTGTTAATGAAGAATACTAAAAATATTTCAATTTTTAGGTATTAAAAAACCTATGGGGTTTATATGTATTTTACTAGAAAGGTTTATTTTTCGAAATAATATTTCGCCTCTTAAGATGTAAGTTCGAACCATCTTTTTTATTTCATTTATATAGTGATAATATGAAGTATCGGTTATAAATTAATTAATATTACTAAAGAAGAGGCTAACAACAACAAAAGCAATAGAGCGAAGTAAATTATTGTGTAATATATGATGATATGGTCATTCATTTTATCAACCATATTCCTCTTAAAACACTTATGGTTTGAGAAAACACGGCTTTAAGAATGCAAGTGCTTACTAACTTAAAATTTATCTTAGTCGCATTTTTTCATTGATTTTCAGTTAATGACAGTTAAAAAAACTTCAAAACAAAATATTCAATTTATCGGGTGCTAATTGTATAATACACAATTATTATTTTCCAAAAAACGAAACATTTAAGACCAGTTAATGTAAGGATGGATCTAATTCTGTGTAGAGCGAATGAAAATCAATTAACATTATCCAAAAATAAAATGACAGAAAAATATTGACAATTATAAAAATGATTAAAATTTTTATAAAAGACCGAAAATAATATAAATTATTTTTTCCATACATACTATTAGGTTAATTGAATAGTTTCAAAATTTGTAAAATTAAAAATTCCTTTTAGTAATCTTGAAAATACGGATATTGAATTTTAATTAATTAAATATCAATATTAATATTACAATTTTTTTAAAAATAATCTTTTTATGTTGAAAATGCAATATTTTTGTTTCTATATGCATTACTATCTAAACATTAACTCTTGTTTCATTAATTAAATAATTATTTTTCTTCAAAATAAATATAGTGTCAAAACCACCTGATAGTATCTGAAGGGAAAATTATTATTGTTTTCAATTTTTATTCTGTCAATTTATTGTTTTAAAACATGAATGTTTTTGACTTGGTCCGATGATAAAAAGCTTTTATTTTCAAAATGTTTATTTTAATAATATCCCATTCAGTATGACTGTTAAAACGCAAAAATTTTATCATTTTAATTGAAATGACTAAAATGCCGATTTTTGTGAATTTTATATTATAAAAATTAAAGTAAAATGTATAAATGCTTTTGTTTCAATAGGTGAAAATATTGAAACTATTGAGATATATAATAAATAAACATAACCAAAAGATTTTGAAAAGATTTTTTTAATTATATTTTTTTTAATTATTATTCACAAACAAATAAATATAGTGAAAATATTGAATAAATATTGAATAGAAAATCAGCTCGATTGATCAAAATTACAGTGTTTATGTTGACACATTATTGGAATTGTTGTTGTATGAAGTAGAAAAGGAACCTGAAATTTCTGAGAAATCTGCCGCTGAAGTTATGGAAATTCTGCAAAACAATAATGTTAATTAATAATTTAATTATTGACTAAAGTCATTAACTATATCTCTGCAGTTAGTCTATCATAAATCTAAAGCTCTTGTTTGTTGTCAATTGAGAGGATTTACTGCTGGCTATAGATATTTGTGTGAAAAACAAGAAAAGTAATTGTTGATTATTCAAATTACTTGTTTTTTATTAATTTTTTGTTTAGTTATCTTGAAATATTGAATAGTTACGAAGCTGAGAAAAATGTTGATGGTGTAATGGATACTTGTCATAAATTTGGGTAAAGAATTTGTATAGATTTATTAAATAAAATGTATAACCAATATTACAATTCGTGATATTCTAACAATAAACATAAATATAAATATAAATTATTCATTTAATCTATTCAGGCCTGCTTGAGCAATATAGCAAAACTATCCGAAACACTCCGAAAAAGTGGAATTTTCTAAATCGGTTTTTTAAATGGTCTTTTATCATCCAAAAAAGGAATGCATTACATTAATAACTAAATAAATGTTATTGACATACATAATTTATCAAATCTGTAAATTTGTTTGTTCTCAATATGAATTAATATGGATTAAAATTGAAATTAAAATTCCGCCATAGCTTTTATTATAACTTTTATTATAATGAAATGTGACATTTTATATCAATTATATCTATAAATCAATTTTTCTCTTTCGATGATGCATTATTTATTCAATTTTTCTAGTTATTTCTTTATTTTTACTTGTAATATTTGAAGTAAACTTTGTTTTAATATTTCTCTTTGTTTAGATTATATTAATTAATGTTTAATATAGAACTTAACTTGAATGCGCTATTATAATCGTTTAATAAGCTATTCTCGATTTTTTTATTGCATTTTTAGAGATATTTTGATTTAGAAATTATTATTATTTAGAAAATTCGATAAGTTTTCTGTCTTATCTAGTTTGAATATAAAAAAAAGAACGTGGCTAGCCTAACTATTTTTAAATTTCATTGTCTAATGTTTCCTTACGTTTATTTTAAATTGAACTTGTTGACAAGTCATTTTATTGTATTAGGCTTATCTTTGAATCAAAATATTTTTTAATTTTGAGAAATTGCGTTCCATTTTACTCCCTGTAACTTTTAATTTCAATAATATTTTGTAAGCAAATCACATATTTACAAATAACTCTTTCGTATTGTAATTTAATTTCCGTGAAGTAATAAAAAGTAGAGAGCGAAAGACTTGTTAAATTTTGATTAGGAGTGATCAAGACCTTTTTAGGTCGAAATATTTCATTTTATGAATAAACACTGCGGAAATTGATTTACATAGTTATTTATTTTAATGATATTTTTATAAATAATTTGGCTATCTACAAATTATTTTATATTTTAAATAATATTTAAAAATTAAAAGAAATCGACATTCAAATACTCGTTCTACGATATATTTCGAAAGATTCACTGTTATCAACCATAATAATATGGATTTGATAAGAATATTTTAAACAAATTTTTATTTTTAAATATTTTAATATATTTTGTGCTTTAAATTAATGTAAACATTTTTAATAATATTAATAATACTAATTTTTATCTTAATGTTTAGTGATAAAGAGCCGAATTTATGGATTAAAGCTTTGGAATTTTTGATCAAAGTAAATCCGAATGAAAAATATTTTTTAGATGCCATTCAAGGTAAATAAGTGAATTGCAGATTTATTAATAAGTCACTGAGTTTTATATAATGTTATAATTAATTATAGTTAATTTACTTTATATTTTCAACTCAGTTACATGAATATAAATAATAATCCATTGATGATTCATTTATACAATCATTTATAATTATTTTGAAATTATTAATATTTAGATGTTGTTACAAAGGGAAAAACACTAAAAAACTAAAAAAATTAATTTTATTTCTCAATTTTATTGTTTTACAAATAACGCCAAACATACATTAATATTCAATAAAATACTATTTATACTTTACCAAATTATTAGTTCTTTTAAATTAGTAATATGTAAATTCTAAATTGTAGAGCCTATTTCAAAAATAATATTTGATATATTGAAACCGATTTTTAAAATTGACTTTCAATTCTAACTAATTTAAAAACTTCAAAGGTTTTTTTAATATTTTTAAAATAATTTTTTTTTTATATGTACTTTTATTGTCCAGATATTTTCAGTGTTTCTTGAATATTCGATGAAAATTCTTACTATTTTTTTATCTTTTAATCCAGTGGTAGTTAACTGTTATATAAACTAAACTAACATTTTCAAATAACTTTCAAGAACATGTTAATAACAATTGAATGTGCACTCCAGATACACTGTAAAATCATCGATTTTTGGGAAAAGGTAAGGGTCCCCTATTGCATTATCAAAAAAGTTCTCCCCACCCTACTTTTTTTGCGATACCCCCCCGGTTTTTTCATATTTTAATGTTTTTTAAATCGATGATTATGTAATTCATAACTATTGTTTAAATCATTGATTACATCATCGTTGTGTGCCTGTTACGTGGTATTATTTTAGCACCATTTATTTTTAATAGTTTTTCTAAATTATTTGATGAAAATGGGATGCATTATTAATTGTAATCATCAATAGATTTTCGAATTTATTATGAAGTTAACTAAAATTCTGTAATACAAATAATATTTAAGTATTTCTTCCATTAATTTTACACTTCTCTCCACCCTCATTCACACTCGCCACTTAGAAGAAATGACATCCAAATTAAAACCAAACTAATACTATTTATTGAATTTAAAAATTTCTTTAGAAATCGAATCCCGTTCTTTGATCTCACCATTATTATTGTTGGAAAAAATGACTGTTGGGAATCACCTTCTTCCATTTGGATTAGTCAAAGTAAGCACAATCACAATCAATTTGCTATATTTTATTTTTGGTAGGATTTTATATTGAGATATTATGAAAAAAATGAAAAGCTTATCGATGATTATCATAATGAAATTAATAAATATAAAGATGAAACGAAGAAAAATATTGATTTAATTCAAGACTTGGATAAAGAGTACATTAAATAGTTGATTTTCGAGTTATTTTATTTTTGACGGAACAGAGTGCAGATTTTTCAAAATTTAAAATGCATGGTTTGCAGTAACAATCTTGACATCCCCTCAGTTCATTTTCTCTGTGGTCATTCTTACCACATGACGTAAATTTCATGCTTAATTATTATTATTAATTTTTATCAAATAATTATTTTGTCGTGAAGATGTTTTGAAAGGTATTCTCGGTCAAAGAATCAATGCCCAAATTGCGGAGATAAAATTGAGTATGTTAAAATGTTAATATTTTAATAATATAATTAGATAACATTTTATTATTATTATGGTTATGATTATTATTATTGATAAATCTTTTTTTTGTCGATGGCAGAATCATTTATACAAATAAAATTTTAATTAATAACAATGTTAGCCAATTTCCGCTATGTTTATTTATAAAGTGAAATATGAAATATTTCGACCAAAAATCGATCCCCTGATCACTCGTACGCAAAATTTAATTAGACTTTCGCTTTCTCCTCTTCTCTGATTAATATTTTCTTTCACTCAAAAGTTGGCTAACATGGTTATTTATTTAAATTTTATTATTATTTTAATTAAATATAAAAAGATTATTAATTAGTTTTATCTTTTCGATAACAGTTGCTTTACTTCATCTATTTTAGCTAAGCAGCACGTTAATTATTATTTAAATTAAGTACACGATTGGTTTAGAATTTGGTTTTGCTAATTTTTTTAACAACTGTCAATCTCGTAATTCATAGAATTACAAATATTTTTAAAAAACATTTTAAATCGCGATAATTAGATATTGAGAAAAAAACTTCTATAGTTTTTTGGTGGGATTTTCCTTCATGTTATATTGATATATGATATAATTATGTAACTTTTTTATGTTACAAATTTCGTGCCTTTCTTAATTTATTAAAAAATATAATTTACAGTTATAATACATTTTTTAATTCTTTCTTTATAATTAAAAATAATTTTTTCTCTTTATGATAATATTCATATTGTTTAATTTAAATATTTTGACTTGAATTGGCTGCTCCTTACGTATTAACTGAAATTATTAAATAAATTTTTGACAAAAAATATCTTGAAATAACACTTAAAGTTTCAATTTATAAGTACTGTTAAAACAAAGTTGTCGGATTTCCAATGTCTCTTAATTTAAGGAAATGTAAATCTTTTAATGATTTTGTTTAAACTATTTTTTGTTTTATATTTTGTAAATGAAATATGTTTATAATAAATTATATATACTAATACATGTACTTGTAATTGATTCCATTGGCACAATAAAGGCCTACCAACATTTCGTTTATCAAAAAACAATATCAAATTATTAAATTTTATATTTTTGTTTTATGAAAAAAGAGATTTTGATTTAAATTAGAAATTTTCATAACTTTTATAATTAGGAAAAATTATTTGTAATTATCATTGTGAATTCCAGTATCAATTATTCTGGTTTTGGAAATGTGATCGTCAATTTTGTTTAGCGTATTTGAAATCAAACATGCAAAACACATGCAAAATACACTAGATCGGAAATTCTTATTTAATTCAAGCACCAAAAATTTGCTAAGGAAAATATTTCTCATAATACAACATTGATCGATATTTTATAATTTTGTCCTTTTAAGAATTTTTATCCAAAAATATTTTTCAATAAAATATTTAGAAAAAGATTTTTGTCTAAAAAGTATGCGGAAAAGTAACTCAGGAACGTATCTCATAATAAAGATGGCGTGTAATTATCAGCCTAGTCTCGAATTCTTTCTTTGGGATCATCTTTTGTTCTTCCAAATTATAAAGATTTCCAAATTGGCAAAGACAAAATGATAATAAATAAAATCGACAGATGAATGTTAGAAAGCATTCAAAAAATTAAAACATACATTGATGATGGAGCCGGTATTGGTATTCTCCATTTTTTTGTGAAAAACCTTAGGCAATCCTTGATAAAAATTTTTAGATCATCTCCTTTATGGAATTTTTCGGGTAGTAATCGGCTTATCAATAAATTCGTGGTCGTGGTCGCCATCTTAGATGCAATTATATTCAAATCTTCTTCTGACATTTATTTATTTATCACAAAATATAAATTCAAAATTTTTCTCAAAATCTGAAAATTTAAACAATTGAGGCGTAGTTGTTATTAATATTTATATAGCTATCTGTCACAAGTATAATTAATTTAATTTAAAATACTTTAATATCATTTAATACAATATTATATAATTTAATATACAATTTTAACACAAATAGTTATTTCAACTAGCTGATCACCCTTATAACATTTAAACTATGTTATTTTTAAACAGGAGTTTTAGAACTCCTTATAATTACTATGCTACTCCAATCTATTAATTTTTTATTCCTAATATACTTTAGTTTTCTGAATTGTAAGCTTTTAAAATTTATTATATATCAAGTATTAATTCTCATCTTCCAAAACTTTATTTATTAATTTACAATTTAATTTTCTCGTTTTTTAGAATGTTAAAACAACTGAGGCGTGATAATTATTAATGTTGATAACTGGTCATAAGTTCTGATTACTTTAATATAATGTATAATAAATAAAATAAATTTTATTATAAAAATTTAACACCAATAGTTGTTTCAACTTTCTGATCACACTTATAATATTTAAACTATATTATTGCTAAATAATATTATGGAAATCACCACAATAATAATAATATAGAAACAATGGTGCGGCAATCATTTTGTTTTTTTCTATTGACTAGTTTTATTTATTTGGTCTCTGAATAAAGATGTTTTTTCGAAACAGAAAATTAATAAGTTGCGTTTGCTTTATTTACTTTCGTTTTTTGCTATAAAAACTTATGGCATATTTTATGTTTTCTATAATAAAATAGATGAAAATGATATTTTATAATTTAACATAAATTTCAATATTAAAATTTTAATTTGCTGAAACTTAATTTAATGTAATTCGTAAATATAATATTGGGTTGAATTATTTTTATTAATTTTTTAACATTTTATTTATTAATTTATTTTCCGCTTGAAGAACTTATTGATTATAAATATTTTATTAGTCAAAATTCAAAAATTTGAATGAATAATTTATTCAGCACTATTATTAACACATTGTGATCGGGCAGTTTTCAGCCGCGTATTAGTGCTGGTAACGGGTGATTTTTCGCGTAATTTCGCGCTAACGTAGACCTCTAGAAAAATTACGATAACTTCAAAAATATTGGAACCCGCATTTTAACGTGACCCGCGCTCCACTAACAATCTATCAAAAACGTATAAATACGTGATACGCTCTCTAGCATTAATTTGCTAAACACGTATTAATACGTGATCCGATTACAATGTGTTAATACTCTGTTTTCAAACACTAACATTATCTACCTATATTATATAAATCCTATCTCATTTCAGATTGGTTAATAATTAATTTTTTTTATAATTATAAAATATAATTTATGTGTGATAATTTTTGCTTATTTGTACTCCCAATTTCATTTTCATGATGGTTATAATTGAAATTTTAAAAAACGGTAAATCACAATTTTAGTCTTTATTATTAGCATATAGGGAATTATTTGCGAGACAATTAATTTTGTTCCTAAGCACGTAAAAATCTGATTGCAATATGAAAATCTATAAATACACATTGTGCACTGGTTTTTGTCTTGGGCGGATGTCACAATAACTTTTCATTATCATATCATCGCTAAAAACAAATTAATATAATATGAAAGACTTGAAAATATTCAGAATTCTAGAAACTAAACAGCTTTTTCGCACAATTTTGAGGAACTTCTTCTGTGAGAACAAAAGATATTTAAAGAAGTATTGATTTTTCTATTCTTTACTGGGGTAGTTTGTTACTTTATAAATCAGATTCAATTTTCTAATTCCTTAAAGTAAGAAATAAAGAAGAGTAGGTAGATATATTAAACGCATGTGTTCTCATATATCAACTGATTTAGATTTAACTTTATTCAAATGTATATATTGTAGTGATTTTACACAATTTAGTGTATTCAATTTGTTATACGCAGATAATTTTGTGCACTGATTGGTCGATACACAAATACATTTAAGTGACATGCAGTCAGATCCACGGGACAAACGCAAAATAGATCCGGTTACATGTATAAATGAATACTGATAAATGAACACACAATTTTAATCTAATTGCGCTTTAATGTATTTTCTTTCAAACCACTAAAATATCTCGTGAATTTAAAGAAAAAGTTATCTGCTTAAGTAGGTAGTTAGGAGCTTACTGGAACCTAACCCCCTCACTTTGCGACGGATTAATTACACAATTAATCTCTGATTATCATGATTACATAATAATGTAATCAAGATAATTAATTTTGTGTGCTCACAATTTTTTTTGATAATTTTTTTGAATGTTTCAAATTTTTGGGGCATTTTTTTAAATTCAAATTTTTAGTACATTTTTTTTAAATAAATTTTTTTCATCCACAAAATTTTTTCGATCGCACTATAGTTAGGGGGTATTTTTGACTCTCGATAATAAAGCATAAAATTAAAATTGGCTCAAATCACCTACGATGATCTAAGAGGCTATTTTTTCATCCACAAAATATTTTCAAGATATTTTTTAACTCTCGATAAAAAGCCTAAGATAAAAATTGGCATAAATCATCTATCAATAAAAAAGCATAGAAATATTTTATCGATTAAAAAACCTAAAAACTATTTCTTTGATTAAAAAGCATAAAAAATAATTCATCGATTAAAAAGCCTAAAATTAAATTTATAGAATAAAAAGCCTAAAAATATTTTATCGATTAAAAAGCCTAAAAAATATTTCTTTGATTAAAAAGCATAAGTAATTTTTCTTGATAAAAAAGCATAAAATAAAAATTGACTCAAATCGCCTACGATGGTCACACTATAGTCAGGGATATTTTTAACTCGTAATAAAAAACAATGCAATATTTCGTCTCAATATTATATATAGGTATAAAATAAAAATGGCTTGAATCGCCTACCGATAAAAAATTGTCAAGGGTATTTTATAAGCTTGTTAAAAAGACATTTGTAATATTTGGTCACAAATTTTCATAGGCAAATTTAGGCTCTAGATAAAAATAAGTTAAAATACCTAAAGTAAATTAAGTTAAATTAAAGGGTCTAAAGAAAATTAAAGTACATTAGAGTACATTTAAGTAAATAAAGGTTCATAAAATAAATTAAGGTACATTTAAGTAAATTAAGGTACCTAGAGTAAAGTATGGTAAATTAGGTAAGAATTTTTTAAAATTAAATAGAGGGTCAACAGTTAAGTTACATAAGGGTAATTTTTAAAGCTGAAAATTTTAAAAGAAGTTATAGTAGGCAAATTACATAAGGTAAGAATTTTTAAAGTAACTTGAAATCGACAAAATTACATGATATATTTTTTAAATAAAAGTTTTAGTATAGTATTATCGACCAATTTTTATACATATTTTTAAATGATAAAATTTTTAACATAATTTTACAATGAAATTTTTATATATAATTTTTAAAGATGGAATTTTTAGTATAATTTTACAATGAAATTTTTATACATGTTTTTAATTGAAAAAAATTTTAATGTAACTTACAATCAAATTTTTTAGTATAATTTTTACAATGACTTTTTTATACATGTTGATAACGATCAAATTTTCAAAAACTTTTTTCAAAGAATTTTATTAAATGAAATTTTTGAGTTTCAGTGTTACATTGTAATGCCTAAGGTAGGTAGTAGTCATTCGCAAGAGCAACCCATCTCCTCAACTCTGCAGCAACACATCCTTAATAATAAAATAATAATAAATTCAGAAAACATAAAAATTTGATGTAAGAGAACTGTATGTAAATGTAGCCCAGTGGACAATGTCCACTCACATTTTGTTTGCTAAAATGTTCTGGTAATGAATTTTAAAAAAAATGTTATCTATTTTATAATTTCTCGACACATTTTTAATATAAATTAACTGATCATTTTTCTAAGAATCAATTTTTTGGAAAATTGAATACGAATATTACGCCATTAATTTCTTCTATTATTTAGAGAAATTATTAGTGATATCAACCAATGGCAATCCAATAAGTTCGATTCCGCATTAGATATAAATACTCTTTCTTTGGAAAAATTGTGGTTCAATGTACTCAAAAATTCAAAACATCCAATTATGATTGATCCTGATCAATTTTTGTCTGATTCTTTGGCCCAAACTCTATTAAGTTCTGATATTGAAATTGTAATCATCTATTTATGTTGAAGTCATTTTACAAATAATTTTGAATTTAGACCAATCCAAATTCTCTAAGTGAAACAAATGACGGATTAATCAAAATACCAACACCAGTTCAATCTAGAGTGTAAGATGTATTTTTACTTTAATTTTGTTTGTTTTTTTGCTTGTCAAACTTATATCTTAATAGATGAGTCCGAAGCAAACTTTAAACTAATTGACAATGTCTTTCCGAAAAAAATTTTTCATTTTTTAAGATAACATCTATTTTTAGTATATAGGAAATTTGCTCTACCTTATAAATGAAGAAAGTTAAGCTTTGTGAGAAAAAAATTCCAACACTTTCAAATTTATATGAATTTTAATATATAATACTTTGTTATCGGTAAAAAGTTATTGATTTTTCAGTGACAATTTATTTTGAGGATATTTATTTGCGAGGAAAAATAATCAGGTTTTTTATAATAAAATCTAATAAAAAAATTAAATAAAAATTACTTCATTTAAACAAAAATTTAAATCTTTCTTCAAACCAAATATTAACTAAATAATTTCAATAAATTCGTTGCTGATTGAATATTAATTGTAGAGAATAGTTATTTAATCACCAATGCCTCACACAATTTTTTACCTCATGTTGACTTGGTTTTGGGGTGCCAATGTCATTATTATGGCTGATTTTGCAGAAAATGGTGTTTAAATTAAAAGCTTCTACTACTTTAAAATTGTGCAAGATACAAGGAAAAGCAGATTCTAAAATTTACTTGCGACAATTGACACAAATGCAGTTTCAATGGACAGTAGACAGTAGTGAACTTAATGTGCTTCTCCGTCCTCCCTACTGACCGAATTTGACTCCATGTGACTACTACTTGTTTAATCACCTCAAAAAATATTTGCCACAAAAGCGATTTAAATAATGCAGTGATTTATTTTATGTGTAAAATCTCTCAAAATCACCTTCCAAAACTTGGTCGCATTGCGATAAAAATTTGTTGCTGTAAATAAAAAATTATTTCGAGAAATAAACTCTACATGACTTGCTTATTCTAAATATGAAATATTTCGTTTTTTTTTCTTAAAGAGCCCCACTACATATTTTGTACACAACGTAAATTAAGATTATAATTAAATCATTTTTTTCTTAATATTATGGATATTTTTATATAAGAATTACAAATTTTATTATAAAATTTTTACTACGATATTATAATTAAATCATCAAATATGGCATAATCAATAATTTTCTAAAATATTTTCTTAAATCAAATCCAGTAAGGGTGATATGAATTATTTGGACTTTTGTATTCTCTAAATATAATGCCTTATTTCGACGCATTTTTTTAGAATAGACGAAAACTTAGCTGTCCTTGTCTGTAAACAGAAATCCCGTGCTTTATAATTCAAAAAGTGCAAACATATGTATCAAATTAAAATTATAAGTTCAACATGTTTGCTAAGATAGTTTCGAAAAAAAGAAATTTTAAATTTATGAGAAAAACGAATTTTTAGTTTTTCCATTATTTCGAAAATTGAAATATCTAATATTTCACTTAGTGAACTGTATTTTAAATTGATTATACAATTAAATTTTTTTGAAAGAAAAGTCAAATGGTGATAGTCGTGATACTTTTCAGCTACATATTGTCAAATGAGAATCTTTCAAGCTTAAAATAGTAGGTAGTTAGGGGCACTCTGCTACATTAAAAAAAACATAGGGGGAGGGGGGGGTTTAATTGCAGATTAAATTTCGGATTATCTTGATTACATAATGATGTAATCAACTTAATTAATTTTATGTGTATTTTAATTATTTTTTTTTTTCGAAATTTTTGTGTGTATTTTTTTTCGAGTTTTTGGCGCGATTTTTTTTGAATTCAAATTTTTGGAACATTTTTTTTAAATTCAAATTTTGGCGAATTTTTGAAATGAAATTGAAATATTTTTTTTTGAATAAATTTTTTTTAATCACACTATAGTCAGGGGGTATTTTTGAAAAAGACTAAAATAAATTGGCTTGAATCGCCTAACGATAAAAAAGCATAAAATTAAAATCGCCTAAGATAGTCAGAGAGGGTATTTTCATTCACAAAAATTTTTTTTTAATCACACTATAGTCAGGGGGTATTTTTGAAAAAGACTAAAATAAATTGGCTTGAATCGCCTACTGATAAAAAAAAAGCATAAAATTAAAATTGGCTCAAATCGCCTAAGATGTGATATAGTCAGGGATATTTTTAATTCGTAATAAAAACTAATGCAATATTTGGTCTCAATACTTTCTATAGGTAAATATAGGCATAAAATAAAAATGGCTTGAATCGCCTACTGATAAAAAATTGACAGGGGTATTTTATAGGCTTGTTAAAAAAAAACACTTGAAATATTTGTTCACACAATTTTCATAGGCAAATTTAGGCTCTAGATAAAAATAATTTAAAATACCTAAAGTAAATTAAGATAAATTAAAGTACATTAGGATACATTAAAGTATATTAAAGTAAATTTAGATAAATTAAAGTACATTAGAATACATTTAAGTATATTAGAGTAAATTAAGGTTCCTCAAGTAAATTAAGATACATTAGAGTACATTAAGGTAAATTAAAGGGTCGAAAGTCAATTTAAGTACATTAGGGTACATTTAAGTAAATTAAGGTTCTTAAAGTAATCTAAGGTGCCTAGAGTAAAGTATGGTAGGTTAGGTAAGAATTTTTTTAAATTAAATAGAGTCAACAGTTAAGTTACATAAGGGTAATTTTTAAAGCTGAAAATTTTAAAAGCAGTTATAGTAGGCAAATTACATAAGGTAAGAATTTTTAAAGTTAAAGAGTCGACAATATTGCATGATAAAATTTATTAAATAAAATTTTTAGTATAGTTTTATCGATCAATTTTTATACATATTTTTAAATGATAAAATTTTTAACATAATTTTACAATGGAATTTTTTATACATGATTTTTAAATAGAATTTTTAGTATAATTTTATCGATGAATTTTTTATATATAATTTTTAAAGATGAAATTTTTAGGATAATTTTACAATGAAAATTTTACACATGTTTTTAATTGAAAAATTTTTAATGTAATCTTACAATCAAATTTTTTAGTATAATTTTTACTATTACTTTTTTATACATGTTGATAACGATCAAATTTTCAAAGAAATTTTTCAAAAACTTTTTTCAAAGAATTTTATTAAATTAAATTTTTGAGTTTCAGTGTTACATAGTATTGCCTAAGGTAGGTAGTAGTCATTCGCAAGAGCAACCCATCTCCTCCACTCTGCAGCAACCCATCTTTAATAAAAAAAAATAATAAAATAATAATAATAAATAATAATAATAATAATTATAATAATAATAATAATACTTTCAGAAAATATAAAAAGTTAACTTACTTGGTATCAACTTCTGAACACTGATAACCCATACACAGTGAATAATTCATTAATAACTGAATAATTCATTAATAACGACTATTTTTCACTAAATAAATTCCACTCTTGACCAATCTTTTCCCATCAAATAACACTTTCCCCTACTCTACCAACTATATTCATTATTTTTATAAAAATCACCTATTAAATAACGATACTTAACCGACTCAACACCTTAAAAATATCAACAAATTTATTTGATTTTATTAAAATATTCGTAACTCAATTAAATTAAAAACTAAAATTGACTAGTATTTAAAACTTTTTTGTTACTCATTATTTAGGTTTTTTTGACAATTTTCTGAATAATTTAAATATTTACGATTATTTCCAGGAATCAAGAATTTAATAATTATTTATCCGGAAATTGTAGAATTAAATACTATGAGCAGTCGATAACATACACTAATTTTCATTCAACAAGTACCTAGAATAATTACCTAACTACCTTATAAAATTTTAAAAAATGATCTAATAAATTTTTCAATTATCTTACAACTTAGTTAATTTAATTTAATTTTTAATTGATAAGTACTATTCTCTTTAAAATTTGCTACTATGTTGAAGCTTTCTTTAAAAAATTTTATTTAAAGAATTAACAAATTTAATCAAATTTATTTAAAATTTACATCTTTCCCACTACTTTAATCAAATTCTATTCACCAGCTAACCACAATTTAATAAAAATAATTTCTACAAAGACTAATAGACAATCACATACATTTTTCCTATAAGTTTGGGTTTTCAGTAAGTGATATCAGTACACAAAAACCTATGCATGTATTGAAGCATGGTATCAGAAATTATAGTTATTTGATTTTAGTAATGCTGTAGATATTAATTTTTTTTTTTCTATCAGTTTTATTCAAACCTTTAGCATCTTTGAGTTAATAATTTAAAGAGTCGAATCATTTTCAATAAATATATGAAAATTTATTCCAAGTACAATGAAAGTAATATATGTTTCAAGAAATTAATTTAAGTATCTTTTTCTAATCAAGTTTCTTTTCACTAGCAATTAGATTAACCACTACTTGTACTTACTAATTAATTTATCATTCAGTAAACAATAAGAGTTGGGGGTGAATAGAAAATCTATAAAAATAAATTTAAGTAATTATTTGATGAGTTAGCAATTAATTTATTTAGGGACGTGTGAAAAATAAATGAAAAGGTTGGCATTCATCTTTGAAAATAACGTTTAGTAATTGTTCATTGTTGGACGCAATTAAAAATATTACAAAAATGGTAGAAAAATTTCAATGTTTTACAAAATAATTTCAATAAATCACATACAAGACTGTAAAGAAATAAATTTTTATTCAGAGAAAATACAACAATTGATTGAGCTTCAATGATTAATAGTTTCTTGATAGCAATCAGGTAACTAAACAACAAAACAATTTGGAGACATCAATGATCGATAAAAAAGTCGAGAAGTTAATAAAATTGTATTTCTTTTGATTGTTCAAATTTATATGTGCTTTTATTTAAAGATTTCTTGGTCAGTAAAAATTTTTTGATATTGATCTGTTCAGTAACTAGTTATTGATAACATATTGTGAGTGTGTGAATAACCAAGTATTTTAAGGGGAAATGATTGAGAGAAAATTTTATTTTTTAAGTGGGTTAAGTTGGTTGAATATCGGTGTTCAAAGAGTAAATATTATTTAAATATGTCATTTTAATGAATAAGTAAATTATTGAATGCCTAGTATGTATATAGAGGGTTGTACAGTACTCGGTTATTTGTATACAGTACCTAGTGATTGTTGTTCAGTTATTAATGAATTATTCAGTGTGATGGGTTATCAGTATTCAGAAGTTGATACCAAGTAAATATAACAATGGATATGGTTTCAATGAATTTGATTAATTATCGCTTGATAACAACAAGGTAACTAAGCAACCAAAAATTTTACCAATTTGGACACATCAATGATCGATAAAATAATGAAAAAGTTAATAAAGTTTCAACCTGTATTTCTTTTTGTTAACCTTTTATGTGATTTATTTCAAAATTAGTTGGTCAGTAACCCATCATTAATATTTATTGGTTCAGTAATTAGTTTTTGATATTGATTTGTTCAGTAACTAGTTATTGATAACATATTGTAAGTGTGTGAATAACTAAGTATTTTAAAGGAAAATGATTGAGAGAAAATTTTATTTTTTAAGTGGGTCGAGTTGATTCAATATTTGTGTTGAAAGAGTAAATATTATTTAAATATGTCATTTTAATAAATAAGTAAATTATTCAATGCATAATATGTATATAGAGAGCTGTACAGTACTCGGTTATTTGTATACAGTACCTAGTGATTGTTGTTCAGTTATTAATGAATTATTCACTGTGTATGGGTTATCAGTGTTCAGAAGTTGATACCAAGTAAGTTAACTTTTTATATTTTCTGAAAGTATTATTATTATTATTATAATTATTATTATTATTATTTATTATTATTATTTTATTATTTTTTTTATTAAAGATGGGTTGCTGCAGAGTGGAGGAGATGGGTTGCTCTTGCGAATGACTACTACCTACCTTAGGCAATACTATGTAACACTGAAACTCAAAAATTTAATTTAATAAAATTCTTTGAAAAAAGTTTTTGAAAAATTTCTTTGAAAATTTGATCGTTATCAACATGTATAAAAAAGTAATAGTAAAAATTATACTAAAAAATTTGATTGTAAGATTACATTAAAAATTTTTCAATTAAAAACATGTGTAAAAATTTCATTGTAAAATTATCCTAAAAATTTCATCTTTAAAAATTATATATAAAAAATTCATCGATAAAATTATACTAAAAATTCTATTTAAAAATCATGTATAAAAAATTCCATTGTAAAATTATGTTAAAAATTTTATCATTTAAAAATATGTATAAAAATTGATCGATAAAACTATACTAAAAATTTTATTTAATAAATTTTATCATGCAATATTGTCGACTCTTTAACTTTAAAAATTCTTACCTTATGTAATTTGCCTACTATAACTGCTTTTAAAATTTTCAGCTTTAAAAATTACCCTTATGTAACTTAACTGTTGACTCTATTTAATTTAAAAAAATTCTTACCTAACCTACCATACTTTACTCTAGGCACCTTAGATTACTTTAAGAACCTTAATTTACTTAAATGTACCCTAATGTACTTAAATTGACTTTCGACCCTTTAATTTACCTTAATGTACTCTAATGTATCTTAATTTACTTGAGGAACCTTAATTTACTCTAATATACTTAAATGTATTCTAATGTACTTTAATTTATCTAAATTTACTTTAATATACTTTAATGTATCCTAATGTACTTTAATTTATCTTAATTTACTTTAGGTATTTTAAATTATTTTTATCTAGAGCCTAAATTTGCCTATGAAAATTGTGTGAACAAATATTTCAAGTGTTTTTTTTTAACAAGCCTATAAAATACCCCTGTCAATTTTTTATCAGTAGGCGATTCAAGCCATTTTTATTTTATGCCTATATTTACCTATAGAAAGTATTGAGACCAAATATTGCATTAGTTTTTATTACGAATTAAAAATATCCCTGACTATATCACATCTTAGGCGATTTGAGCCAATTTTAATTTTATGCTTTTTTTTTATCAGTAGGCGATTCAAGCCAATTTATTTTAGTCTTTTTCAAAAATACCCCCTGACTATAGTGTGATTAAAAAAAAAATTTTTGTGAATGAAAATACCCTCTCTGACTATCTTAGGCGATTTGAGCCGATTTTAATTTTATGCTTTTTTATCGTTAGGCGATTCAAGCCAATTTATTTTAGTCTTTTTCAAAAATACCCCCTGACTATAGTGTGATTAAAAAAAAATTTATTCAAAAAAAAAATATTTCAATTTCATTTCAAAAATTCGCCAAAATTTGAATTTAAAAAAAATGTTCCAAAAATTTGAATTCAAAAAAAATCGCGCCAAAAACTCGAAAAAAAATACACACAAAAATTTCGAAAAAAAAAAATAATTAAAATACACACAAAATTAATTAAGTTGATTACATCATTATGTAATCAAGATAATCCGAAATTTAATCTGCAATTAAACCCCCCCCTCCCCCTATGTTTTTTTTAATGTAGCAGAGTGCCCCTAACTACCTACTTAAAATAAATTAATTTTCAACCATCATATTATAAAATTATATAATTGATGAGAAAAGAATAAATTTTGTTGAGATTGTGTTTATAAACTTCCATGTATGAAACATTTTTACGGTGATATACATGGAAGTTTATAATTGCACTATCTCAACAATTTTTCTTTTATTATTATTTTTTGAATTTTTAATACTAAATATCATGATTTCTATCCATAAAATCTTTTTTCTCTTCATTTACGATCGATTATTTATTTAAGAATTACTTATAATTTTGTTCCTAAGCACGTAAAAATCTGATTGCAATATGAAAATCTATAAATACATAATGTGCATTGGTTTTGGTCTTGGCGGATGTCACAATAACTTTTCATTATCATATCATCACTAAAGACAAATTAATATAATATAATTTTAATTAGTAAAATTAATGATAATGTGTTGGAACATATTTATATGTCTTATTAATTATATGAACTTTGTTTTACATGTTATATTCCCTATAATATTGCATTTTTGACATTGATATTTTTTCTGTGCACTCTTTCCTGGTTACTGGTTACGAAATGGAATTAAAAATAAAATAATATTGCTTTCGGTATTATTTTAATCAAGTATTTATGTATTAAATTAGTTAGATTTTATGCTACGAGATAAGTATGGATCATTATCCTGACAAGAATTGTTTTTAATTTTATATTTGAATGGAGCCAAAAGCATGGAAAACTAAAATGACACAGTTTATGCAATTGTAGTCCTTATTGAAGATTTCACAGATGCAAATGAAAGAATTCCTTTTTTTACCTAAAGCAAATTTTATATTACCAAGATACGGATCTGAAAACATTGAACGAAATACAAATTGCTCCATAACGAATCCGTTTCAAAACCATACATATTTATACATATCAACAAGGTCTCCATGAAAATGAGCATTTCTCTTAATCTCACCGTAAAACAAAATATTATAACTAAGATTTTAAATAATATTCTTAGAACTTAAATAATAGAAATTAGTTATTTGTGCCTGACCGATAATTGAGCAATTTTTAATTACATAAAGTCAAGTATATCATGTTAACAATTTTGATTATCTTACACTTTTATAATAATTAGGATATATTCCCATAATCGTAGATTTTCAGTTCGGTTATCATTAAATAATTCATCTCAATTTCCTTTTTTTATCAGTTCCGCCTTTGACAATAATTGAATTTTCTAATTAATTGTGAAATCTTTATTAAGATTTGAAAGACTAAAGTTTTATCGAATTCAGACTTTAAAAGTTTGATTTATTACTTTAACAGTTTAGCATCGTGCATATATAATTAACTTGGAAGGGTAGCTTTTTGTCAATGCTTTTTTTATATTTCTCCTTCAGTGGTTGCTTTTTTTCTGTTCTGCATATATCCATATATATTATAGGTTTTATTTAATAATTTGTAGTACTCGTTTTCTTTGAGCTTGTTTCTGGGAAGTGCTGTTATTATGCTTGAGCACAGGGTTTTTGTCGATTTTATTCACAACAGTGTTAGGGAACCCAACACTTTAATAGGTATTCTAAAAACGATGGTGGTTGGAAATCGAATTCTCAAGTATATGTGTGTTTTTATATATTTTTTACTTCTGGCACCAGTTGTAACAAGATATTTAAAAAAATTCGTAGAAAAATACTTTTTAAATGAATACGGGTTTAACTTTCTTGAATAACAAAACATGGAATACAATCATATTTTTCATCCGCAATCATTTTTAGTTTACTCTTGTCTTTAAATTTTCCAATAATAGAGTTCAACTTTTTGCTGTACAAAGGGCGAGTTAAATCAAAATTAGATGTATTTAATATATCATAGCAAGTAAAACTTTTTGAATTTACAATTTGTAATTTCTAAGAATGAATGACGCTTTTCAAAAGCTTTTGGCTTTTGAAATCCATTTAAACAATTTTCGCTCTATATACATCTAACCCGAATATTAAACTCTTTATTTGAATAATAATTCATCGATCACCCTCTTTAATCAATCATAAATAAATAGGATCCATTCCCATTATTTTATTTCGATCAATTATATTCAAATAGGAATGCTTCATTACAATGTAATCTTTATCCACTAGGTTGCTACTATTATAAATCAACTCCCGGATTTTTTTTCTCGGAAGTTTGAATCAAATACTGATTCCTTCATGTATGGTTAATGTTTTGTTGATCTTTCTTGATTTTGTTAAATTTCAATACAGCCAAAACACTGTATATGAAAAATAAATTATCTTACTTTTGTATATTAATATTTGCCTTTTTACCTATTAGTCCTTTAGGTGTGAAAATATAGCTATATATTCATAACCTAGATATATTGGAGACCTTTTTTATTTTGAAATTACTTTTCTGTTCGATTTAATTTCCAACTAATTCATTAATTTTTTTATTTAATTTTTTTACCATCATCAAGTAAAGTATTAGTTAGGAGCAATGCGATTTGGTATACATACTGATATGGTTTTCCATATCCTTTTCAAATTCCATCTGAATTCCAAATTGAACTTTTGATTGTTTAATTTCTATTAACTTTTTTTCCAATTTTTCCAAAAGAGAATTTGATTTTTTTACCCTATCTTTCGATATGAGTGTAATAAATCGTACTAAATTTCTGTTTCATCACTGAAATTAGAATCCTTTAACCCAATTTTTTATGTATTTTTATTTAATATTTTTTCAAATATCTCAGAACTAATGGTATTCTTTCTTTTAATACCGCTTTTATATAATGACTTGTTATCAGCATTAAATTATGGTTAAAAAACATGTCATTTATTTATAGAAAGTAATTTTTATTTAAATAAAATACCTAATAATTTACTAAAAATTAATATTTTAATTTTGTAAGTTTTACCGGAACTAGTTTCGGTCAGTTCAAGATTATTAATATTATTTTGAATTTACTCAGTTATATAGTAGATTTTATGATGTCATTATATTACCAAATAATCTTCAAAAATAATGAAAAAATATAGTGACAGTATTAATATAATTATTATCAATACCATTATTATTATTATTATTTTGCATTTATTAATTCTGTTTAGAAAGTCATTAAAATTTATCAATTTTGGTTTGCAGTGTTGACTTTAATATTTTAATATTATCGATTTTAATTAATAAAATTAATGATGTGTTGGAACAAATTTAATTATAAAATTCTTATTGAAAATTTTATTGATTTCAAATCAAACAATTTTTATTTTAATTTTTGATTGGAAATATTTGTTGAACTACAACAATTTTCCCTCTCCCTTAGTAAAAGTTCTAAATCACTATTTATAATTATATTTTCTGGTGTCTCAATTAAAATGGCAGAATGAGGATAAGATTGAAAATGTCATTTTTCAATACACAGTTTCTACGATATTTTGCTTCTTGAATGAAATGACAACTATTTTTAATAGCAGTTTAGTATAATCTTATTCAATGAGTTACAGCACTAACTAGGTATTTGCCTTCTTCAAATTACAATAATTCTGAAAATTTCCGGCATACGGTCTCTTTATGAATGAATACGACTCGCGATTAATCTTTCAATATTAACTATTTGACTTTAAATAATTGGTTGATTGGTTTCGCGATACTACTTCTTAATTTTTGAACGAAATTCCATAGTAGCGATTTACTACTTTTGTTTCATTTGGCATAAGTAGTTGTAGTTTGGTTTGTTGATAACTAAAAACGTCAAATAATTATTTTATTTTTGATACAATCTTCAGCTCAACTGATATTGACAAAGAAACATTTTTTTTAATGAATCTCAATAAAAGAATCTAAAATTATACCAAGGTTGAATGATTTTCATTTCGAGGATGTGTTACTACAGCTGTATAGCTAGATATTATGAAAACAGTAGGAAATGCAAACCATCTCAACGTGTCACATTAGTCTGTTTGTTCATCTGTTGTACTAAATTACTTGCGTTTATGCATAAATAAATTCCATAATAAAATTTTGTTTTGTATTTCACATTTTTTACTTTTAATAGTTCGTCCAGCGCGTGAGAAAGTTTTCTTTCTAATGTAACCAGTGAAATGAAACTGTTGGCCTCGACTCCATAGAGGTTCAAGAGATCATTTTAAAAAATTATTTAGTGATTTCAATCGTGAATTGAATAGATATAACGATGACCTTCTATGATAATATTTTGGTAATAACGATTAAAAATTGTAATTCAATTAAAATTCTCATTATTACTATATTTGATAATAACGATATTCTTATAATTTAATTGAAATTGTAGTTGATTTGCTACATATAAAATCTCAGGCTATATTTTCCCTTTATAAAATTTAAATTGGGTTAATTAACCTGAAAGTACCAAAATATTAATAAATAATATAAACAATAATAATCAATATAATTAATAATGATAAAATAATATTATTAATAAAATGATAATTTATAATACTAATAACAATAATAATTAAAAAGAAGTATTTATAATAATAATAAATCTTAATAAAATAAATTAAAATCCATCAATAAATAAAATAAAAAAGTTTACTCATTTCAGAAACCTTCACTATTTATTTCAATTATTTTAAAGAAGATTCTACATTGAATTAGCTTTACTTATTTTTGATCACATTTAAACCTATTTTTTAAGTGTATACACTTTATTGTTATTATTATTATAGTTATTAACTTACAATACAAATTTTTTATTTTATATTTTTACTTATTCTAAAGAATACTGAAATTTTATTTTTAAAATTCGCAATTATTTGTTATCCTTTTAGAAATTCAGCTGGTACTTCAATTTCCAAAAACATTGAATCCAAATTGAATATAATACCAAGAATTAGTGCAGTCGATAAATTTCCGACTTCATCTCCTGAAAAACCCTTTCTTGCAATCAAGAAAGTTTCATCTCAAATTATTCTTTCTGAAACTCCAAAAGAAGCAATCAAATTTTCTGTTCCTATTTCTAAAGATTTATTGATTGAAACAGAATCAAATAAAAGTGATTCCTATAAAAATAAAAATCCGTTTGAAGAATATTTGGAAACTAATGAAAGTATCGGCAACAGTTCAAATCCTTTTGGTGATATCAAATCCTCAGAGGAGACATATTTAGATAATTTAAATCCATTTGGACCTCATTATCTTGATTAATTTTAATATATAATTCATTTTATACATTTTGGAATTGTTTTTCATTTGTTAAATTTTGAAAATAGATAATGTTGATTTTGTTTTATTTTCGATGTGATTTTTTACACTTTTTTAATTTATACAAATTCCGTGGCTAACGCATTAATTAACCCTTATACGTTCCTTGTTTACATGAAGAGACAGCGGTTTCTGATTGCATAAATAAATGCATAACTCATTCGATGAGTCATGATTCTGTGGAAAATTTGGTACGAGTATTATAGGAAATTTAACAAGGACAATTTTTCACTGCCAAACTATGTTTATGGTAGAAAATGAACACAGAGTCCTATATAGGTTACGAAGGTTAAAAGTGCATTAGATATTTTGAAAAATCTGAATTTTTAAAAATGTATTTTGTGTATTAATTTTAATAGTAATATTTCACTTTCGTTTGATAAAACTAAAATTAGCTTTATCTGCTCTTTTAGTAAATTTTGTAGAGACCCAAAAGGTGGTGAACTATGTTTTAGTAGGTTCAAGTCAGATAAACTCTGGTATATGATCGCAGCGATTCTGACGTGCAAATCGAACGTCGTTAAGGGTTTAAAAGACTAATCGAACATATACAAGCTGGTTACCTCTGAAGTTTCCCTCAGGTTACCTGACATTTGTTACTGTAGTTTAACCTGGTACAGCGAATACATAAAACTATTATGGATGAAATCTTCTAAACTTATTCTCACACTTTTAATTGTTTCGAACTGTGAATTTGAAGATGTACTTTGAATGCAAATGTTTAACGGGACATTTTTGGTAATCAGAACTGGCGATTTGTGATGAACCAAGCATTTGGTTAACGTTCTTGAGTTTAATCTTTTTTATCAGTTGATAATTACAATCACTTTACAAAATGCGTTTTACTTTATTCAATTATTGAAAATTATCAAAAATTGGATATTCGTAAATTCAAAAATTGTGTGAAAATTTTAACGTTTTTGGGGTTAACATGTACACCAAAAATTCAAATATTTGAACAAAATCCATAAATTAATCAATTATTTATAAAATCAGATCACTTGTTGATTTTACAAAAATTTGATTTAATTGTACATCATTAATTTAAACAATTTAATTACTATAGTAAATGGTGTTGGGTTTCTAAAAATTTAAGAAGGGTTTTATTTTGACAGTAGCTGAGTTCAAGTTATGTTTTAATTAGACAAATTCCATCTAGTCTAATTCTGTTAATATAGCAATTCCATTTTTTTAATTTCTTAATAGATTCTAAAAACTCTAAGAATTGTGCTTTTATTGTGTAGCTCTAATAATATAAATTTTTATAAAAACCTAATCAATATATATGATATTATGGAGCCCTTCACAGATAGGGAATTTAAAGTGCAACAAAAATATATAGTAAATTTTATTTATTTTTGATTAATATATTAGAGATGTTTAAGTAAACCGTGCATTTGAATTCGAATGACACCAGTCATATAATAAACAGAATTTCGCTTATTATCCTCCCACTTAACTAGAGTGAGAACTTTTTTACACTATGTATTTTTCTACGAAGAACCTCTATTTGATTTGAATATAATTAGTGTTTTCCGTAAATTGTATAGAGCTTAGTAGATTTTATTGAATATTAATTAACAAACTCCAATTCAGCAATAATAATTTTCATATCTATAAATTACCGAAAATCAAATCACATATTTTCTTTTGAAAGAAATGAGAAAATAAGGAGACAGGATGGAAAGAGAGAGAAATATTGTGTCTATGACAGCCTGAATTTTCTCTCTGTTTATAAATGAATATTAATATAATTTATTCATTTTCTTTTTTCCTCTAATCAGCCATTATAGATGATAAATAAATGATCTGGATAAATATTTGGCTATCTTCAAATGTCATTCCGGTGTATGTAATGAATGATTTAAAGATGCAACCATTGATGGTAATAACCATTTCTAACAAAAATTATGTAAACAATACCATTAGCTGTATAACCAATGAATTATTTAAAAAACCATCCTTTTATTGAGAAAACTGTTGTTAACGTTTTATAATAGATTTTTATTTTGTTTGGACTAAGAAATAAATCATTTCGCCTAAAACTGTATTTTTCTTATAATGTAAATGTCAAAAACTTGGTCTTTAAGTAGATTAAAATTATTTTATTCTAAATTATCAATTTTTCGATAATAAATAATAATAATAATAATAATAATAATAATAATAATAATAATAATAATAATAATGTTGGGATTTTACCAAAACATGAATAAAAATATAAAAATTTCAGAATTTTCAAAATCAATTAAAATTAATTAAAATTTTGAAAAAAGTAAAAATCAATATTTTTTCCCAGGATTACCAAAATGGGCAATAAATTGTCCGACCAGTAAAAAATTGTTTTCTAGACTTAATCTAAATCAATGGCAACCCAGAAGTATAAAAGGGACAAACAACAAAATAAGTTGCCAGTTGGTCCAAGAGAAAAATTGATTATTTTTGGAGCGAAGTGAACGTGAGAAACAAATAAAGAATGTAATCAGATTGCAATCGACTTATTAAGTGATACCCTTATGGTGTTTACTGAGCTATTAAAAAATTGTATACTGTGGTGAATATTTGTAAATTAAGATTTCTTTGTTGGGGTTTTGTCTTATTGATTATTGAACACTAGGAGTCGGATCGAGAGATTTACCCATCGACAAATATTTAATATCCAAATAATAATAATAATAATAATAATAATAATAATAATAATAATAATAATAATAATAATAATAATAATAATAATAATAATAATAATAATAATAATAATAATAATAAATAATTAATTAAATAAGCATGATAATGATTTAATTAAATGAAAGCACCATTCAAATACAGGTTTTGCAATAATTTATACAGATTCACTGTCATAATCAGGTAAAAACCAACCAAATAAATATAGATTTAATTAGTTAATTTTAAACAAATTATTATTTTTAAATATTTTAATATTTTTTAAAAATTTTATATTAACTATAAAATTTTATATTACATAAATTCCCAACAGTAAAAAAATTATTTTCTACTTTTCTATTTTTTTTTCAATTAATTATATCTTGAGACATTATAAAGTATATTGTTAAGACATAAAATACCTTAAATCATGGGTTCTTAAAGTTAACTAATAAATAAATCATGATAATAAAGCACGATAACTAAAATAATTTGAAAAAAAGTATATAAACAATCTGAATTAATTGTTCACGTACCATGTGGGGTGTTTTGCATCCCAGCTAAAGTTTGACGCTATGATGTATTCAAACCAAAACACTATAAGGACTGAAATTTTATGACTTTATTTACCTATACAAAGGCAATATTAATGCTAATTTCCAAATCTACACCATACACAAAATGATATAAATGATATAAATAGTCACATGATTATGAAAAATTTAACAAATACTGATCACGACCAAGTAGGACTTAAGCCCACTGTGTTCCACACAGATAAGTTTTCCACACTGATTGCAGCTCTTTTTCGTTTTCTATCTCCTTTTCGACCACATAACTCACATCGTCCTTGGCTTTGTGAACGTTCCCGCACCAAATCTGGAAAAGCGACTCCGACCGATCTCGTTGCTTGTTTGACAGTTTCCTCCAACTTTGGGTGGTTTTTCCTTCTTTGAATATGCCTTGTAGACTCCTAAACGAATAATTCAATATAATAAATATGGATTAAAACTACATACATTCAAACAACATTAATATATACATACAAATTTGGAAATTTACCTGAGAGAACGTGAAGGTCAATATTGGCTAAAATCTCATGTTTGTCAGTTGTGTGCTATTGAGTACCAAGGCGATATCCAACACGCCTGCCTTGTAGGTTTGTAAAACAAACTGTGATGTCGACTATTTGCTCGAATATGACCAGAAATCCTTTAATTCTATGTTAACTACATTTTCTATTGTCATTATAATCATCAGATCCTCTCATGATGTTCATTGATAAATGAAACAATATTGTTCTATCTAAAACGATTTTCTGATGAGTACTGTCATGGGACAATCCACTTGGAATACAGAGTAGTATATATATATATATATATATATATATATATATATATATATATATATATATATATATATATATATATATATATATATATATATATATGTGTGTGTGTGTGTGTGTGTGTGTGCCTATGAATGTCCCAATCATTTACTCTTCTATGGTAGTGTGAATAGTCACATTTGTATAGTGAAATAGTGCATTTTGTAGTGGGGTAATTTACACCCTACAGGGTATACCACCTAAATAAATTCTTATATTATTGAAATTTGATACCAGATGGCTAGAATGTATTCTAATTATTATTTTCAAATGTTCATCCATTAGTTTAGTTTTCAATTTTGACTTGGTGACTGCCATGATTAAAAAGCATCTTCGCAAATATTTTTGAAAAAAATTAAAATCTACGATCTTACATTCGAAATTCGCGAGCCGTATTTAAACAGTTCGAAGGCCGAACTTAGGGAGCCCCTGCCTTAAATTAATATTTTTTTAAAATAAAATTTGAAAAAAATCATATAAAAATTCATCGTTTACTAAACATTGGGAATTATTGGGTTAAAATTAAAAATTTTAATTTAAACAAAAGCAACATCATTTTTAATTATTCAAATTTTACACATTAAATCTATTTAAAAATATCTAAAACATTCTTACTCATAGCATTTTGAACATTAATCTTTAAATATAATAAGAAGTTCGCAACCATGGATCCTTAGGATTCTTAATCAATTTGTCAACAGTCACTTTTATCATCATAAAAATAGTTATAAGAACTTCTTTTGATTTTCACCACTGATTCATTTTCAGTTTTCAATGACATTAAAACAATTATTTTTTACTGATTCATAGTCCAGAAAAGTTTGTTTTAATGTCATTGAAAAATAATAATAATTATAATTAT
Organism: Schmidtea mediterranea; assembly: GCA_022537955.1. Lineage (NCBI taxonomy): Eukaryota > Metazoa > Platyhelminthes > Tricladida > Dugesiidae > Schmidtea > Schmidtea mediterranea. The sequence continues at coordinate 185,805,363 of CM039679.1, read as the reverse complement.
ATATTAATAGTTGAAACAAGAAAGCATTAAATAACATGAAATAAACCAAAAAATAAGTTCTCTTCAAATAAAAAAAATAGTTAAAAACATTTGGCTTATCATGTCAAATCGAGTATACAGCTAACAACTATTCAAAATTAACCAATAAATGAAGTAATTTAAAATAATTATGATTAAAGATATTTTTCCGACATCTTGTAATTCTATTGTAATCTTAACACATTTTCATTGTTGTGTTAAAGATTAACAGAAAATTATTTCTCAAATAATTATTTGTGTTTTTTTAAGTGTAAAGGTTCAAAGAATCTCAACTTGGTATTTTATATAAATAAACAAATTAAAACTGCTTAGTAAGTTTTATTTTGTTATCATTATTTTTTATCATCATCAATTATTATCCTCAACTGTCAATAACGTTTGTTTTTCGTAAACAATTTTCTATTTTTAAAGTACAAAATTACTATTTTTAGGTTCATCGTTATTTCTAGAATCTCTGAAGTTAAAAGTGTAGTGGCCTATAGTGTGTTGACGCCCATATTTCGTTAATCATATTAAATTATTTAAATCTGTTATAAGATTATTTATATTAATTTTTATTTATATTTATATGTATCATTTAATATTATTTAATAGTTATCTATCACTAATAGTATTATCATTATTATTATTATTATTATCATTATTATTATTATTATTATTATTATTATTATTATTATTATTATTATTATTATTATTATTAAACGATACATTAAGTGATATCCAGTACATTTCCCAATAATATACTAGTTTAAGCCAAGGATTTAAAGCAAGAAAAAAGACAAATCTTTATCTTGAAACCTCCTTTCACTTGAAACCATGGAAGATATAATCTCACCTCTGTGAACTACAAGTTCAACACGGAAACTGGTAACAAGCTATCTGACTACCAAATCACTTGAAAAACTTAATTTTATTAATCACTATGTCTGATTCTAATCGAAGAATAAAAGTAGTGTAAAATGAGGACTATGTTCCGTGGATATTTTGGCTTGAAAAAAAAGTTGAGACACCCCTAAAAAATTTTTAAATTCACGATAAAAAGCCTAAGTATTTTTTTTCGATTAAAAAGCCTAAAAATAAAAATTGGCTTAAATCGCCTACGATTGATCGCACTATAGTAAGGCTGTATTTTCGAATAAAATTGGTTCAAATCGCCTACCGATTAAAACGCCTAAAAATATTTCCTCGAATAAAAAGCCTAAATATTTTTCCTCGATTAAAAAGCCTAAGTATTTTTTCATACTTAAAAATCCTAAAAATAAAATTGGTTCAAATCGCCTACCGAATAAAAAGCATAAAAAGATATTTCCTAGATTAAAAAGACTAACTATTTTTTATTTCTATTATAATTTAAATAATTGTTTTAATCTAGTCAAAAATTATATTTAATTTTATATTTAATTATATTTAATTATTTTAAAACAACACATGTAAATATTTATAAAATTTGCCTTTTAATACTTTTTAATTTAAAACACTTGTAAATCAAAGTATTTAAAATAAATTAAAGTAAAATCGATTAAACTAAGTTAAAATAAATGAAATTAGATTCTATAAAAGGCAATAATTGTAAATAATAAGTTGATTACATACGTTGAAATTTAAGAATAATTTTTTCAATGTAAAAAGGTTTACTGATAAAAATAAATTCTCGAATAAAAAGCATATGATTTTATTTTTTATAAAATTGCTATGAAAATAATGATATTTTTGAATTGAAGTTCTAAATATCAATTTAAATATAAATTTAGACTCTTAATGAAAAACATTGGTTCTCAATATATTTTCTAAATATGATATCTATAATGTTTATTTTGAATAAGAAATAAGCATTCTTTTAAAAAACACATGTAAATATTTTTAAAAATTAATATTTTCAATATGCAAATATTGTCTTTGAATACTTTTTTTAATTTAAAAAACGTGTAAATCTAAGTATTTAATATAAATTAAAGTAAAATCAAGTAAACAAAGGTAAATTAAATTAGATTCTGTAAAAGGCAATAATGGATAATAATAATTTAATTACATAAGTTGAAACTTAATTTTGAATCGACATAATTTTATATGTTAAAGGTTTTTAATATAAAATCTTATAAATTTAAATCTTATAAAATTAAGAAAATACTCGTAAAAATTTAAATTACTTATAAAAGTTGTCAGTAATTATCAAAAGAATTCTAAATACTAATAAATTTTAAATCATTTGAAATATTTTAATAAAAATTAATTATATTAATAATTACTTGAATCGATTTCTTTAAATTGAAATCATCACATATTTTCTAAATTTTATTCAGATATCATAACAATTAACATAATTTTTATTGATATATTATGCTAAACATTTAATCAATTTTTCTAAAGAACCCTAAATATTCGACCGACTATATTATTATCATAAAACTTATTCGATCATTTGTTCCTTAAATATTTCTTAATTATATCAAATATATTCCATAATTTTCATAAAATATATTTCACTAAAACCATTCTTACCCTTAGAACGCCGATATTAAACTGAATAAATTCCCTCAAAAAATATCATAAAAATAACCAATCATGTGTCTTTAAATCGTTCTACCTTCCTTATTTTCATAAAATTAGGAATTTAGATGTTATGTAACCTCGATATTCAGGAAACTCGATCAACAAACTTGTTCTTAATTGATTATTTCATCTACAATAAACTTTTTAACCATCATTTTCCTTCAAATATTTTTATCATCCTTATTCGTTATTTTTCATTAAACATACAAAGTAGATATTCTTTTAGAAATCAATATTCAACCGAATAAATCCCTTACTGTCATCATAAAAATTAACCAATCATTTCTACTTAAATATTTGTATCTTATTAATTCTATAAACAATATTCATGATTTTTCAGTAAAATTCTCTATATTCTAAATATTATTTACCGTTCAAACACAGATTTTTGAACGACATGATCCCCTACCATAAAACTTAAGCAAACATTTCTCCTTATATATTCCTTTCCTATTTATTCATTATTTTTCATAAAAATCTCAGATTTAGATAACACTTACCCTTATATCGCCTATATTCAACCGATTAGATCCCCTTAAAATTATTTAACCTTTCAACGCAGATATATACAGCGATTAAATCCCCTTTAAAATAACTTAACCAATTATTTTCCTTTAAATATTTCTACCAACGATATTCATTGTTTTTATATATATCATCCTTAATTCAACCGAATAAATCACTTAAAATACCTTTAAAAATCCATCATTCGGATCATATTTCCCATGTAAACCATTTATTTAACCGATAGAATTCCCTTAAAGTTATCATGAAAATCTGAATTTTATCATTAAAAATCAATTTTCTTTAGTATTGTAAAACTAATAAAACATACCCAAACATCCTCATAATTTCATTCTGGCAATAAATTCTAAGCAAAATAAAAAACTCTTCAAAAATGACTGAAATTGAATAAAATCTAAGTTTTCAACGAAAATAATTAAAGTGCATTAAATGATTGTAAAATCATCAAAAAGACCATATTTTGTCATTAATAAATTAAGTATAAATTCAATATTCATTATCAAAAAAACCCTTAGTGATTTATAATCATAAAGCATATCAATAAACCATTAAACATTGAGTAATGGGGTTAGAACAAATTAAATTTCTTTTGCTAATCACATTTTAATATTTAGAATCATTTTCTTAATTTTAAATCAAGAATGATATAATTTATTGAAAATTCTCCAAATAATTACTTAGTCAACTACTAACACTTAAATATATTCCAATAAGTGTCTTAACAATTTGTTGAAGAAGTTTTGGGTTTATTCAATCAAAGAATTATCAAATTTAATCAGTGATTTATTCAAATACTTCACTCTAACACGTAACAAATTTATTTAATAAACCAATTGATTAAAGGTTGTAACAACAATTATTTCTACTTCAATCATTGTTGTGCAAAGAATATAATAAATTTAATCAAAAACTTAGCATCTTTTAACATTCACTAGAAATAACCAATTAAAGATTGAAAATTCAATAAGTTTTATCAAAAAGATTAAATAATTTGATAGAGGTGATAGCAATTTTTAACAATAATTAGTATAATAAATAATTTAGTTGGATTTAGAAAAAATATTTCGGATTTAACAAAATTTAATGGGTTAAATTTATAAATAATTGAAGAGTAATTAAAGTTGGTAATATTTAAGAATTATACAAAAACACGTGGAAATATTAAAATATTTGAAAAATCATTTTGTAAAAAACAATTCAGTGTTATAATTTAATTACTAAAACATCTTAATGTTGGATTGAATATTATTTAATAAAATATACGTATTTGCGATTCAATGTGTTTATAATATTTAAATAATTGTCAAACTAGAATCAATACAATCGTTATCCGATAACAAAAACTTGTTGTTTAGCTTAGTTAAAATCATTGAAAAAGACAATAAAGAATTTTATTAAGTAAAGTATTTAGTTATTTTTCATGTTTTATGTGTTTGATTTTTATGTAATTTTAAATGTTCAATTGATAGTAAATCTAGTCAGTAACTTAATATTAGGGTTGTCAAGTGGTCAACACAAAAAAAGAGAACATTTTAAAGAAAAAATTATTAAAATCAAATTTTATACATAAAGATATTAAGGAACATAAAATTGCACTTATAATTCAAATTTGTACTTTAAAAATATAAATTTAATTTAATTTAATCATCTTCATCATCATTTTGATCACTTTTTTCAATGTATTTATCTACATTACTAACTTTGTTCAAAAAAATTTCATTTTCTTTTATTTCTTTATAAAATTATAGTATTACAAACAGTGCATATTGCCTCGGATTTTGAATTTGGTGTTGATTTAAAACATACAAATTTAGCTTGCAGTTCTTCAGTAAATAAACATTTTCGTTTACTCATATTTGGAGCTAAAATAGAAAAATCCAAGAATATAAAATATAAGACTCTAATTAACAATAATAAATTACATACTTACTTGTTTATTTAACACAAAAAAAATATAATATTAATAATTACTTTTCACTTGCTTATTTTATTTATTTAACACAACAAATTATAATAATAATGATTTCTTATCAAAATCGTTAATACACACAAATTATTTCATCTTTAATTTTAAATTCAATAAATATTGACAGGACAGCAATAGCATAGCCTGCTTTTTTTCAAATTTTTGAATTTTTATACCGAGTTTCTTTTTAAATTTCAACTTGAATTAATTAAAAATCAGCGAAATTGAAAAAAGAGAACAATTTGAATATTTATAGAAAAAGATAGAGGACAAATAAAATGTGCTAAAAAAGAGAACATGTTCTCTTTAAAAGAGACCTGTTGACAAGCCTACTTAATATTGATGTCTATTTGTTTAGTTGATAGCTAATGGATTAATTTTTAAAGGTAACTATAAATAATTACTTTAAAAAATCTCATTCAAAACCTTTAACTTATAGAATTTTGTCGATTCTAACTTAAGTTTCAACGTTATGTAATCAACTTATTATTTACAATTATTGCCTTTTATAGAATCTAATTTAATTTATTTTACCTTAGTTTAATTGATTTTACTTTAATTTATTTTAAATACTCTGATTTACAAGTGTTTTAAATTAAAAAGTATTAAAAGACAATAATTGAATATAGAAAATACCAAATTTTATAAATATTTACAGGTGTTTTTTAAAAAAAATCCTTATTTCTTATTCAAAATAAACATTATAGAAATCATATTTAGAAAATGTTTTGAGAACCAATGTAATGTCATGGTTTTCATTAGGAGTCTAAATTTTTATTTAAATTTATATATAGGACTTTTATTCAAAAATATCATAATTTTCATATCAATTTTATCAAAAGTAGAATTATATGCACTTTATTCGACAAGTTATTTTTATCAGTAAACCTTTTTTACATTGAAAAAATTATTCTTAAATTTCAATAAAGATTGAAATGTTTTTAAATCAAGAAATGTATGAATTTTTATTTAAAGTTTTTATCGAGGATTAACTTTTATTAGAAAATCATTTTTATAAATTTTTACAATATGAATTTATTCTTTGACTTTTTCAAAAAAGTATTATTTTCTTTGAAGAAGAATCCATGTCATTATTGTTTTTCGGGATGAATTTGACACCGTTACTCTATTTTTCCGAGTTAAACTACTAGTTTTTTTTGTTTTAAATACCAACAGTAATGATTATCATTATATACTTATTGTAATAGAAGTATTTAGGAGTATTAAAAACATCTTTTTTTCATAAAAATAAATTCTAAATGATTCTAAAAGAAAACACAATATTTAATTACTAAGAAAATAAATTTTTACTTTGTTCAAAAATAGCAAGAGAAAATAATTTATATAATGCCAAGTGTTAACAAGCTAAAAAGGCTATCTAAACTATCTAAGAAATTCGGTTTCAAAATGGACAGTAACAGATATTTGCATTTAATTTGGCTTGTGGCATCCATTCAGTCATCTGTGTTTTCCTAAATTTATGTATAAAACAAACTGAATGTACAGAAAAAATATTTGAAATTGAATATGATATGCAAATTCATCTTAATTCTGATGAAGTGGTGAATCATTTACATGTAAAATATCACATTTAATATTAAAACTCCAAAAAATAAGTTCAATAATTGATGGTAACTATTTCAATTCAAGAGATTTATTACGATAGTTCAAAAAAGTTCTATATTAAGCTTAGCACGCTTATCAGTGCGCCATCCACATTTCTGACACCACAAATTTCTATTTGTATACGCCACTTCGGACATTTTTATGCGACAGCTGCTTTTTAGCCTAAACTAAACATCATGAATATAGCCATCTAAATCGATTTTGTATTGTTTTTTAAAAAGATATTCTCTAGTGACTATGTAAGTATATTTATCTATTACAGTGTTTCCCAAACCGGGGTACGCGTACCCTTGGGGGTATGTGATGGATTTTTTGGGGTACGCAGGTCTTTTCAATCTTCTATTATCTTAATATTAAAAGATTAATAAATAATTTAATTAGATTAAAATGTCTTATTAAAATTTTATTAATATAGAAAAATATAAATATAATTTTGTTTTTTATTTATTGTTTATATTTTTGAATCAATAACATATTTTTAAGATTAAAATTAACTAATAGAGAACCAAATTATGATGAATTATTATCTCAGCATAAGCAATTTCATCCTTCTCATTAATTACAATAAATTAATTATAGTATTTTTTATTTTACATTATTTCTATTATAAAAGTATTTAATTTTTCATTAATGCTATTAATTTAAAGGTCGTATATTTAAAAAAGATACTATAAAAAAATTTAATCATTATATATAAAATTTTAAATCAAAGGAGTACATTATATAATTAAAATGATCAAAGGGGTACGCAGTACCAAAAGTTTGGGAAACACTGGTCTATTATATTATTATTATTGAAAGAACTTTTTCTAGTTTCCACTTATGATTGCTTTTCATTTTGTAATGACATAAAGAATTTTTTTTAATTGTTTGACTATGAATCATATGGTTTATTGATATTCTGAAATTTTCGGCACAGCATTTTTCAGGTGATTTAGATCCTTATTTAATTATTATAATAAATAGTCCCAAAAAAATTAGTTTTTTATATTTATTGGTTTAAAAGTAAAATTGAGTTTTAGATTTAATTTCAGATTTTTTTTAAAAAATGTTATTTTAATTTTAAATCTAAATTCCGAATTTTGAATTAAAAATTTTTATTTTTGGTTCAAAATTTTAAAAAATTTTATGTTGGTTGGATATTGATGGATGGATTGGGTTTTTTGATGAAGAATGATTCTGCAATTAATATTTGTAATGTTTTTTTAATTGCGTTTTGTAGTATATGGAATTTTGTATGCTGAAAGGATTTATGTGCTTTTACCCAGTGTCCGTAATAATTACTGGTTTTGTTTTTGAAAAGTTTATTGAGTCGTGTTCTGAATGTTATGTGCGTTTCCCCAATTTACGTTGCACTGCATTTGTGCAAGTGTTTTTCGAAAAGCAAAAACATTTGTTGGATGATCGGCAAAGACAATCCCGTTGATAAAGATATAATGTTAGAGATTTTTAACATTTACGGAGTGTGATATCAAAAGAGCTGATGTGGTGAAGATCTGGCGAATATGGACAAGTAAATCAGTATTGCGGATGAAGAATCTGATTGTAGTGCCTAATATTAGTGAGTACAATACAGGGTGTGAAAGTAAAATCAGTACGTCTGATTTTTAAGTTTTATTGAAAAGTTTTGATAATTATTGGGAACGTGTGATATTGTAAATACCAATATCAAAACCTAATATTAGTTCAATGAATGATGACCTCAAGTTCATAATTGAGTACTTTATTGCCTTTGGTTATGCTGATACCAACATACGAAAACACTGGAAGGACATAAATGACTTATCGCTTCAAGTGGATAATGAGGACACCTCCTGCCAACCATCACTTCTTGAAATTGAGAAAATAAACACCAACCTATATCCGTTCAAATACAAAACCCCGAAGATTACTGATCCAATACACTTCAAGAAAAAGACAAAATTTAAACTTATATGTGTAAAAAAAACAAAATTCAAATATAAAGCCAAAAAAGCTTCCAAGTATTTTGGAAAACGCGAATACTGCTAATACTGCTAATCGTCCACCTATTGACATTTTTGCAAGTGATGTGGTGCCAATTCTTAACATCACTCACAGAAACATGTTCTCGAATGCTGAAACAACTACCATAGACCCAAAAATTGCTGAAAATATCCAAAAGATTGTGGCAAGACTAGGAACATCAGCACCGGTAATGGATAAAATGACTTTTGGAGATTGGAAAATTATGTGCGCAGATATCCGATTTATTACATCAATGTGCTAAAATATCCTGAGACGACTTCAATGTTCCGACAGCTGGAGAATCTTCTAGATCAAACTGATCCTAAAAAGTTTTAAATCGAAAATGTCCCACTTAGCTGGATCCTGGAGACCTCTAGCAACTATGAATACGTCGCACAGGGTTTTTGTAACTTTGATAAACGACCGGTTACTGCAATGGATTAAAACTAATCTAATCTAATCTGCTCAAATCAGAAAGCCATTGTAGCATCAGATAGCTGTCCTGAGCATCACTCTACTCTCCTCATGATAATGGATTACTCACTAAGGACTAAAATACCTATTCATATCATTAGGTTGGACATTGCAGATGCCTTTGGATCAATCCCTCATGATCTAATCTGGCACACCCTGAAAGTAGTGAGATTGTGCACCAAGACAATCACACTAATTAAGAACATGTATACTGGAGTAAAAACGCTTTTTGATTGTGAAGAGGAGAGATCTGGTCTAGTACCAATCATCGCAGAGGTGAAACAGTATTTCCCAATCTCCGTGACACTCTTCTATACATCGATTGACTTCATCCGACCTACTGTACTAGATTACCAACCGACGCATTTCAATGAATATAATAATGGCATCCTGATATATTCGGATGACCTAGTCCTAATTGCACACTCACACGAGGACATGATGCAAGCGCTTAAAAAGACTGTTGACATCGCAAATCAGTCAACCTTAAATTCAAGTCTGCCAAATTTGGATATATGACTCTAAATACACATGAGCCACTAGCCTTCCTTTATAGAGAAATGATTCTAGAAGTAAATGATACAAACCTATACAAACATCTAGGAGTAGACTTCTCATTCAAAAGCGACACAACATTGATGAGAGACTGGAAATGGCATTCCAAGACACCATAAAGATTTTTTTCTATTGTCTACACCCGTCCCAGAAGTTCTCATCCTATAAAACCTTAAGGAACAGTATTATAAATCACAAGGTTCTCGACAGTGTAAGGAGGACAAATGGGAAACGAAGAATGTGTATACTTGGCTAAGATCAAAGAGTCAAGCAGATCATAAAGGAAATTATTGGAGACTCCCAACATCAGATCAATAACAATTTCATCTATGCCAGTTTTAAGCTTTGAGGACAGGGGATCACATCAGCAATATATGAATATATCATTCAGAGGATTGTTCACACAATCTATATGCTGAGATCCAAGGATAAATAATTTTAGTCGATTTTTAGTCCATGTACTGGATATCAAGGTCCGATTTGACTCGATGAAAAACCTTGATATTGCAAGATCTGACAGTTATGTGAAATATAAGGATCTTTCTATGGATATTGGAGAACACTAGAAGTGCGGTACACCGATTTCTGCACTTGTGGTAGACACACATGAATCCTGGGACCACTTAATAGACTCTATTATAAAGAAGACTGGACTAAATGAAACAAAACTGAAAACAATTGCAAAGAATGCCTCGGCTGTTACTGTATGGGCCAGTTATCACATCTACAAGAAACACATGACAATGGAGAACCTTAGAAACACTAAATATTAGATACAGCGTCTATTATATAAATGTTTACGTGAATTAAATAAGAACTACAACTAAGTATTGAGAATTATCTCTCCTTATTCCCCTCTGGGGTTTACTGTAACATGAATAAAACATTAATTGTTTTTTAATGCTGGAAAGACTGCATGAATTATTTTTGTCAAATGTTATGATTCGTTTAAATCAAATGTTTTTGTACCTAAATTAATACCAGAATTCTACTAATATGAATTGATAAATAGAGACAGTAGAAAGGAAGACAAGAACAAGTCTTCTATGGGCAACTCGCTCAGCCCGCGGGTCGTCCAAGCCAGATTAGTTCAGGCAACCGTACTCACCTTTGATGGACATCCAACTTCTTATCACCTGACCAACATTGCTACGGAACAGGTGACATCTGGGAATCATCAGCCTTGTATGCACTGGTTTTGTAAAGCCTTTCAAGTCAAAGACAAGTAGCCCATAAATCATCATCTTGAATAATTTTTTCTTTTATTCTTTTAACTCTAACTTGAAAATGATGATATATATACACAATAGGATAATTGTTGTGGAATTGACATGGAATTTTAGATAATTAATCACTTAATTAGTTTCTTTGTGGAAGACTTATCCATTTAACAAGTAATTAAAATATTTTGTTTGCGTCATTAATAAACAGTTGTTGAAATGTATGTCTATTTGTATTATTGCTATTGAGAAATATTATTAATGAATGAATATGATTGGTTTAAATATATAAGAATCTTTTATCTTACTAAATTTTGTTGTAATAATAATAATTTAAACTTTCCAACTACCACAACAGCCCATGTCGAGGTTTGTGGTGGTTAGTGGTGGGTGGTAAGGCGGTAGGGTAGTGGTGGATGAATTTAAACTTTATGTTGTAAAAAATTAGAGAATCTCGTGGTGATTCTGAAAATAAATAGCTTTTTATATTCAGATTTTAAGGGAAATTTTGTCGATGATATTAACTTTTATCAAATGACAAAAGTCCCAATGCACCTTTTTATAGGTCTTCCAACCACGAATATATTTTTTTATTTTAAGATGAATACGAGAGTAGTTAAAAAATGTGATTAAAATTTAAAATCTAAACCTTTAGGTTCCAAAGATGTAGATGTTTTAAAAATTTTTTTAATAAAATGTTTAGTTTTTTTTTCTAGGCATTTGAAATTTTGGGATATTTTGTGTTGAAATATTTCAGAAAGTTGAGAAACTTGGACCTTGTTAAGATCCATCTCTTGATATTTTGTTTAGTTTAATAATAATCAAATTCAGTGAGTACCACATACAACAAACTTGTGATTGCTCTTCCATTTTTCTCTTGGCCATCATCGATAATACTCATAGACATTCAAATAGGCCTTGAAGTATCTTTAAAATAATACCTTGCTTACAATAATACATGCAATATTTTTCTGTTAATATTTTTCCTTCACACTTTGTTGGAAACATAATTGTTGGTTTAGAAATGATAGATTCGCCATTTTGCATCACCTCGATCTTTGCGTTATAATTGTCACAATATCAGTTAATAAATAAGGTTTATGTTGCACCAGTTTTTCTTCCAAAAATCGAATAGTCATTGTAAGGCAAGACGATTTCTATATAATTAATAGAAAAATTAAATTCCAGGATTTCGGAATCGAAAAAACACCAGGATCTTAGTGTTGTAAACCATACAAAATATAGCCTAAAAAATATATTTTTTTAAAATTATATCATAAAAATAGTAAAATTATTTTTATAAATATTTAAATTATAATAAATTTAAAAACATATTTTCATTAAAAAATTAATAAAATTTGTATAGATTGTTTAATTATTCATTAATTTGTATAGTTTTACTTTTTTACTTGATGATTACAAGGACATCGAAATATTTCTTAAAGCGTGTGTTTGAATGGCACTTTTTATTAAGTAATATATTTGTCAAAGGCTTGGGAAAATGTGAATAATAAAGGAATAACGACCAATATATAAATTTAACAAATATGAAACATCCAAATATAATTCGAACGTAATATAAAAAATAAAAAATTGCTTTATTCACTCTAGTTTAGAAAAAATGTTCAAAAACAGACGCATATCTGTTAATTATTGAATTTCGATTATTGCCAGTCTAGATCAGAAATTTATTTTAGAAAATGTCATTTACAAGTTTTTAAAACGATTAAATGCACAATGAATCAGAATTTATGATTATTATTTTCATTTTATTTGACTTGTGATGTAAAAAGATTAAAATCATGATTCACTTAGTTTTGAAAATTATTTGGATTATTAAAACAAATAGACATATTTGTATTATTTAAGCACTAAAATATAAGAATAAAAACATTAAAAATCTTAATATTCCTGAATGTTATATCATTTCCAAAATAAAAGGGAGTCTGAAATCAACAACGAGGACACAAATAATTTTGAAAAATTGCGAGTAACAGAAAAGTTAAAAAGATTCGTGAGATTGAAAAAGAACTAGTTAGATTTGTCAAGGATATTTTAGTAGTTAATTGGAAGGCAGCTTCCCGTGGGGATTCCTGCCATTATTGTAAAAGTAACATTCGAATCGTTGTGAAATTGTTAGTATCGAATAAAAGTTTTCCTGTGTTGAGCTGTTCCAGTATCATTTAAAAGAGCACGTGGAGTCAGAGCAAACAGTTCTACCGAACCAAATAAAATTATAACTCAACACATTTTAGAAAAAAATTCTGAAAATTTTACCGAAAACATTTAATATTTGAATTTTTTCTATTCGAAAAGTTTTTGTGCTAATTTATTTCTAGAAATAGTATTCAAATGTTACAAATATTTACAATAAATTTTGATTTTATGAACAGAGCTGTTTTATCCATTGTGTTAACAGTGATTAGCATATGAGCACAAGCAAAATATAAATATAATTAAACAGCAGTGTCCAAACTGTGGTGCACGAACGACTTGTGATGCGATAACAGGTGATAGGTGGTTTGCCAAAACATTTTCAAATTCTTTAGTTTAAATATTTTTTTATTTACCAAATTTACATGTAATTGAATTTTTATTGATTGAAAAAAGTAATAAAATTTAATTTAATCCACATAATCAGATATTTTCAAAATTTCAAACAAACATTTGTTTTGTGTTAGTATTGTTATATCTAGTCTGGTGTGAAGTTCATCATCAATTAAGAAATCCTCAACCATTTAACACAAACAAAACTAAAAATAGAGAAATGGATAATTTCGAGCTCTTTGAAAAGGAATAAATGTAATTCTGAAGATATTGAAGGTGATTTAGAACTTAAAAATCATGATGACGTCAATTGGAATGAAAAAAGAAAGAAGCTGCCACTATAAGAATGCACAATGAAGATTATTTATCACTAGAATTCATTATGTGTAAAGACGTTAGCAAAAAGCTCATTAAAACCTTCTCTTATTGAACGCCATTTAAAAACTCGACATAGTCATTAATAAGATAAACCAATTGGTTTTTTTTCAAAAAATAAAATGGGATATGAAAACGTAAGTTAAATCAATGATGTCTGTTACAGGAATTAATGCAAGAGCATTAGAAACTTCTTATCTTGTAAGTTTAAGAATAGCTTATAAAGGAAAACCTCACACAATTGTCAAAACATTGGTACTACCAGCTGCGAAAACATGGTTTTATGTATTCTTGGAGAAGAAGCAGCCATATTTGTTATTAAGTTAGAGAATCAATTGAAAAACAGTTCATCTTCTGTGAGACACTCTTAAGTCATACTACAGCAGATGAAATATTTTAAAAACTAAATTGAGAGTAACTTACGTCTTAAATTAACCAGAATTTCTCCAAATGTGAAATTATTGTGTGCGCTGAAACAAGTAAATCCAATCAAATTCGAAAATGTTAAATAAAGCGCTATTTAAAATATGATTTTTTCTGCTTTTTTGTTTTAAAAATTAAGCTATTATTGCCAAGGTTGTCTTGTATGACATTTAAGTTTTCAGAACAATAATTCACATCTTTTAAAAGGTATTTTTGGCAAAGAAAAAATATGTGGTTCACCATTTTTTTTGGGTACGTGAGCAGATAAAGATTGACAACCCCTGTAATAAATGAATCATTTCTGTTTAAATTAATGCATAAAATATCTTAAAAATTTTCAATTTTTTAAAATTTTTTTCATATTTATTTCTTTAAATACAATTTTTTTAAAAATTAAGTATGTTTTTTAAACAAAAAATTTGAAAACATTTTTAAGGCTGTGTATGAGGCGAATGATACGAATTCTGATGGTACTTTTTGCCATTTTAAAGTATGCTCTTAAAAATGATGTCACAATGTTAGAATAGCGAGAAGATATGGAAAGATCGCATAAGTTGACCACGGAAAGAGGTTATTGACTACAAAGTATATATTTTTTAATTTTTATTCTACATTTCTTAAAATTTTTAAAAGAAACTGCAATCTTTCTACAAAATAATATTTTCGAACCAAAATTTAAAATCTCTTTATGAAATAAATTTAATGGCGGTTTATTCAATCGTAAAGAGAAAAATATGTTTTCATTTTTAAAATTTTAGATGCCTATAAAATAATTTCGAAACACAAAGCAACAGGTAAGATTCGGCCGTTACGAAGAAAATAATACTTAAAGACAATAATAAATCTTAGCAGTGTTGAGCATGAATTAAGCTCATATTAACTTTAAAAAAACAAACAGATTTTGATATAAGAAAGAAAGTATAAGATTGAATTCAAAGAAACGAATACGTCACTTAAGTTTTAGAACTCTATGAAGTGAATTAATAAAATTTTTACTTTAAATAAATTTTTAGAAAACTAAATGTTTAATTGTTATATTTACAAATTGTTGGGTATTTATGGTAAATCGGTACTAGTTTCTGACTTCTCGATATCTTTATTCAAATAAATCGAACAACAGAGCACAATAGCGTTTATTCATATTGATTACAAAATTAATAAAATGTGTTGGAATAATTAAAAGATCTCAGATTGTCTCAGAAAAATATAAAATTGAGTATGAAGTATTACTGTAGTATGCAGGTCTAGATACTTATTCCAAATAAGTCACGGATCTTACATATAAAATAAAAAAAAATTTATTGTAGAAAAAAATTATATTCAATAAAACCTTACGTATTAGAATAATTTCAATGAAAAGAGTTAATAAAATGCCTTTTTTCTAAGAATAACTTTAACAGTTACAGTTAGAGCCGGAGGTAATAATTAGAGAATTAAAATTAAAAATCATTAAAATCAAAATATCCTGATAAAACAATTTTGAATTTTTTATTACAGATTTAATTCTAATTTCCTAAAAAAGAAATTCAAATTTCTTTGCAATTTGTACAAAACTGTTAAATAATAAATGACACTAAAAATTAAATTAGTTTTTGTTTTAATTCAAAATAAATAACAGAAAATTATCAAAAATTCTATCAACGTTTTATTATTTTAACAAAATTTAAATAAAATAATGTTAAAATTTTATATTAAAAAATGTATAATTTATCGTATTGTAAAATGCATAAAATTCTTCAACTTTAAATTAAGCCAGAAATGTCTGTGTACCGGTATCACATGTTTTAATAGGATTTGTTTGACATCCTTCATCTGTGGAAACTCTGTGAGAAATTTCTTCAGAATGCAATCTGGTTAAAACTGGATTGGAATCACTTTGACGGAGAGTATTATTAGACGTAAAAACGTTTATATTCTCATCTATAGATTTGCACTTGAATCTCTCAATAGCCTTACAATTGCTAGGATACATGTAGTTTGGTACTTCTGGTTGATATTGGACAAAAAAATTGTCAGAGGAATTTACATTGTAGAAAACTGTCGCCAATGAACGCAAATGCATAGGAATCTCATCGACACTTTCTTCAGTATCTTCAACATCATTAACCGAACTGAAATGAAGTTTGCAAACCATGACTTTCGGATTGGGATTTGAATGCTGTCTAGAATTCTTAGTGAAATGATTCTTTTTAACCTCTGTACCATTTGGAAACCCAACATTGGAATATTTTCTATTTGAATAAAACCGAGGCGTTTCTTTATTTTGTGGAAGCGATATTGATGATTTTTCACCATTCACCATTTTTTTCGGTTGTGATTTATCATTTGAAGATGACGAACTGTGAATAGAATCATTGTCCGTTTGACTGTCGCTGTTAATTTTCCAAAATCCTTTATCCTGCAAATTTGAAAGTCTTGGGCGTTCTTTAATTGTACACTTTTCAATAGTTTTTAAAAGTTCTTCAGAATCAGAACGTTTGAATGTATCATTATTATTCGATTCATTGGAATATTTTTTGTCACGGTTCATTGCACTTTTTAAAGTTGAATCATTATCATCATACTTTGAATTTTGTTTCACGAGATTTAAGTTACTTTTTGATTGATTCGATTTGTTTTTAGATACAAAAGTTGCTACTCGTAATGAAAAGGTATTTGATTTATATTCACTATTGGAAAGTGATAATTCCGGTCTTGATAATTGCTGCTGAGAAACACTGTAGCCCGGCATTTTCATGTAGCATCTATTAAGAAATTGAGACCTCTGTTCATCCTTAAGCATGTCTGCAATTAAATTGACCAAACAGCTCCGATTTGCATCTGTAATAATTTTTGATAATATATCACATAGACTATCAATAGACTGATTTTTTCGATAAATTCTTATGGCATATTTAACAATTTCTCTCTCTTCTTCATTTAATAACTGATGAACTTTTAATCTCAAAGTCGAGCAGCTTTTTACTCGTTTCATTATAAAAATCTGATTTTAATTCTGTATAATTCTGAAAATATTTTGATCACAATGTATAAATATACGCTATCCAATCAAAAACAGCTATTATTTTTTCTAACAGAAATATTCTGTGTGTTCTATTGAAATAAAATTTAACAGTAGCCATTCCTTAGGCCGATTAAAATTATCGATCTAAGTGGATTTAAAATGTGTAATTGATAATCTTACTTGCTCATATAAATTGTATTTTAAAATTTTTATAATTTAGCTTATAATTTCGAATTAAAATTTAAATTAAATGAATTAAAATTTTAAACTAAATTAATAGTTACTTTATTTATAAATTGTTCTTGTTTGAATAATGCATATTATTTTACATTTTTGAAAGGTTAAAGTTATTTAATTGTAAATGCGAAAAGTATTTTCCTCATTAAATAAGCAATTATATGATTTCATAAGCAATTTGTCTTATAAGAATGATTTACGGAATTGTTTACATTTACAAGCTTACGTTCACGATTGTAAAACATTAACGAGAAAGTGTTGGAATTGTAATGAAAGCTTATGTAAATGCATGTTTTTTTGTAAATGTGGCAAAATCCAAAAACCGAGTCATCAATGTACATATTTTGACATGTTTGGAATTCCTGAAAACGAATTTGACTTAGACCTAAATTTTATTAATAAAAGATGGAAGCAATTTCAACAAGATCTACATCCTGACAAATATTCGAAATTCAGTGAAGTAGTTTTTAACGATTTAATAAAAACTTATTATTTGTGGATTTAGTATGAAAAAAAATTATCTGAAGAATCTTCTGCCATAGTTAATGAGGCATATCATACTTTGAAATACCCACTATTAAGAGCTATTTATATACTTACAATAAAAGGTTATAAATTGGACGAAGAAGATATTACAATCGATCCTGATTTTTTCGGTGAAATGATCGAGTATAACGAGAGGATTGTTGAAATCAATAACGACAAAGATAGAGAAATTCTAAGAAATGAAATAGATCAAAAATTTAATGATATTTTAAAAAATGTATCAGATAGCATTTTAAATACGAGGTACGACGAAGCATTCAAACATTTGAAATTTTTAATTTATTTTAGCAATTTAAAAAATAAATTATAATTTTATTATGTAAAAATTTTTGAATTTCGATTATTATGAAAACAATAATCTATTCCGTACTTTTTGTTATAAAAAAAAACAATTGTTGTTAAACAAATCCATGCCTTGGAAACTACTGGCTGAATTATCTGATTCACTACCATAATTTATGAATTCAAAGAATAAACATGATAGTGCTTGGCTTATTGGTATTATATCATAACACAGTTGTACGACGAATCGTCTACAGGTAGTCTCTTATTCTGATAATCATCTATTTTGTGAGTCATTCGGATTCATCACTCAGAATTTCTGACCTCAACAAAACCTAAAGAAACTTATCATCAACGATTGTATTGAAGCTCTTATCTGCTGGCTTTGGAAATTGGTTATAAAATTATCATTTCAAGTGAGTTAACTCTAGTGAAATTCTTTCGTTGTTGATAGGATCCTTGACAATTTTAGACCAGTTATCTTTTAGTTCGGCTCATTCTTGTTGATATCAGTTTGAATAATAAACAAGTAAATGAAATCTTTTATTTATGAAGCCTTTTACGTTGCTTTGTTAAGATATTTGAATTCTTACAAAAATTTTACAGTTTCGTTAAATGTTGACATCTATAACTCTAAATTGCGAGTAGGCTGGGGAGCATCCATTATTGACCTATGCTCTGTGTCCCTTTATGCCTAATATTGTCCTCATGTACCCCATATCTTAGAGGACGTCCTTAATGGATGCTCCATTGTCAAACAAGTACATCAAAATGTAAACTTATTATTAGCACCTTTTACAGCTTCATCGAAATCTCTTAATAATTATTTTGATGTAGTTTTATTTTTCATTTTAAATTATGTCAAAGTCGATAAATGTGAAAATGTTAAACAATTAATAAATGGTAAAATGCTAATTTTCAATTTACTTCAGAACTTAGATGGAATGTTCAATGATTTTCAATTGATTTTCTAACGACCATCCATTAAAGACGTCCACAAAAAAGAAGCATTTTGAACACCTCACTCCTTTTTACGAGCCCCATTTTGCTAACTTTGTTGAAATTACTCTTCTTATCGGAGGTACTAAATGGATGATCACAATCATTTTCATTGTATATAAGTAGGATATCCAGTTCTCCGACATTATTGACTATCCGGGTATCTAGATAATTAAAATAACAAATTAAATTTTATTTCATTATAATTAAAATATCAAACAACTAAATAATAAGATATACCTTGTTGCAAAACATGTATTAAATGAAATTTTTTTCATTTAATATATACTTTACAGCAAGGGTTATCATATTAATTACTTGTTTGAAATTTTAATGTATGATACTACCAAGAAATAATGTTTCAGTCTCGCCCGGAGAGGTGGCAATCCTACCCTGAGACGATAATTAGAAAAAGAACCACGTGCATAAATATTTAATTTTTTTTATTTATAAAAATTAACATTCAAAAATTGCATTCCTACGAATTAAATAAAATTTCTAATTATCATATTATGCATGCAACTAATAAAACAACAAACTTAACATTTTACGTATAATATAAAAACAGGTAAATAACAAAAATATACAATATGCCAAAATAGTATTGTTGGTGTACAAGGAACATTTAAACAAGAAACTTCCAAACTTTATCAAAAACTTTCTATGCCTCCTTATTACTAGGGTTACATCTTCCCGCACACGTCACACAAATTATGCCTTACCATCACACACCCATGAGCGAACCCACATTAATACCGTGTATGACGGCCGAATGTTATTCAAGCAGGTGAGCGTCGTTACCAACGCTACTCCTTGACCAACCTTCGATTCGGGTACAAACATCATTCCTCGTCACTCTCAGCATCTTAATCGTGAACCATGGACAATTCTATGTGATTATGGAAAAACAAAAATTTTGTTTGGCCAGAACACAGACGGCCTTGTAAATGTTTAAATGAATCGGTAACACACATGCAAATATAACATGCAGATTTAAATTCAAACCTATTAAAACAACAATTAACCCTATCAAAATGCGAGAGAGAGAACATTTAAATATAAAATTATAAAACACAAAAATAAATTAAAAGAATAACAAAGTGCAACAAGATCCGCACGAAATAAACATAACACGGAAATCCAACAATTTTACCGAAATTTGACAATTTAACAAAAATGCGAAATTTCATGAAAATAAAAATCAAATAATTGAATTAGAAATAGTTCAATTAAAAATTTAAAAGAAAAATTGTCAAATAAAATTTCAAAATATTAAAAATTAAGAATAGAATATTCTAGAAAATCCCAAGGTCAAATTTTGTTTTACTGAATCAAAAAGAACACGCAAGGTTAGGGTCGTACAATAGGTATGTATACCGATTCATTTTTACACAATTTTAACCAGTTTTAACCAGTTTAATCGTTAAATCATTTTACGAATCGTTTTTCAAAACTTGAAACCAGTACAGAATTACGATGTAAGTGGGAGTGTTGTTCGGAACTCTCTCCACGTCGCATCCTCGCAACCTCAATTGAGCTCTGCTTGGGTGTCGGCGTGGGGAGAGCGGTGTATTATGATATTTATGATGAATGTATCGGGTAACTTATATTTTAATAGATTATTTAAATAGAACCAAAACTTGGTTTTGTATTGTCGAAATTTTTCCGGCCCACAGCCGAAACACACCACAAAATATTAAAATCCGACACACAATTCGTAATCGTGTAAGTGCGTGGAATATCGCCAATGATTCGTGACCGTGAAGGCTCCGGGGTGAGGAACGCAGGAGCTGGAACGTCAATATCATTCCGTATAGAGGAAGAGGGGAAAAGGGAAACAGTCTTTTGGCTGTTTCTTCGTCTCCCAATTTCCATAAACTCGACCTAAATTATATTCACATACGGCTCAAAATCATCACCCTAGTAGTCCAGTGGGCACTCATTAACTATAATATGAACACAATGCGCCTAAGGTCAACTTAAGGAAAGGTAACGGGGAAATAGAAAAATGAAATCGTTGTTATGAACTTAATACATATATTTTAACTAAAGTTAAATGAATTATAGGTATAAATTCCAAGCTATTGTTCCGTACTAAAACCAATAAGGTAATGGTTATGAACTTTCGTTATTATAAACTCTCTCGTTTTTAAACTTCTAATATCGCATTGAGAGCCTATAAAATTACTAGGGTAAACGTAAATTAATGCAGTTGTTACAAACTCTCATTGATATAAACTTTTAGGTTAAGGTCTAAAGTGAAGAATAAAATAATATAAATGTTGTAAATTCCGAAAAGTTAGGTTAAAGGTAATGAAGGTTCCCCAAATATAGAAATCATTGAAATTCCTAAATACCGATTAAAATAAATCTGTAAAAGAATAGAATGAAATAAAATTAACAACCATGAACTCTCGATAGACAATCAATAAAATTTACATAGTGCAAGGTCGACTAAATCTATTTAAGAAATAAATTAGCTGATTTCTAATACGTTAGATACTTTAAATGATAATAAAAATTCAAAAAGAAAATTTAATAGTAATGCATAAATAACTTGAATATCCGAGTTAACCAATGTGGTACCCTACGGCAAACAAAACCTAAAGCACGTAATGAATATATATAAGTTTAGGATTTCCCCTAAATTATATGATTTAACATTTGGATTCCTAAATAAGGATCGGAGAGTCAACACGGAATGAATGACTTACATTTCTTTTGTTTTAATAAACTAAAGAGTCCCGATACATGTCATAATTGCAAAGGATTTCGTAATAGAACCAAATAAACTTAAACCGTAACCGTGTCTACCAACAATTCCCCCACCATCCAAATTCCATAAAGAATTATCTTGAGATGTCGAGAGATGATACCTAAAAAGAAATTTAAATCCATAATCTAATACAATACTACCCAATCAATATCAGTGACTAAATTGATTGATGACCCGAGAATAATATTTAGCCAGAAATATCCGAACAAATCAGGCAGACAAATGGCATGCATTGAACAACATCCAGCTATTTGTACCACAGACATGACATTTATGTATTGATTGATCGAATATTGACGTCTAACTTGAACGACTTGACGACACACCGGCATACAGTAGGTGTGCGAACTAAGGACATTCTACACTGCGTGTTTAACCAGTTGACACGACCTTTATCCACTGTAATTTTCTACCACGATAATATCTCCTGCTGACTCGACACCGATCAGTAATTTGCAATAGACTAAAAAGCATCATCCATCAAACAACCAAAATCCTACAGTAAGATTTCCAGAGGACGTTGTGGCCCAAGAATCTGGAGCTGATACTTCAAGTAAATAAATTTATCTGTTGATCATGTTTCAATTTTACAAGTCCTAGATAACAGCCATAGAGTAATTATTCCCCACAACAACCTTCTAAAAATGGCCATAACTTAAGGATGCAATTAAATTCACAAAATACAAAGTGTTTAACCGAACACCTCGTTGGAGTGTTTTTTTGTTTAAATGATCCATTCGGGATAGACCAGCAACTCCAATTACCATTGATATTACTCAAGACACCAGACGCCGACCCATCACTTCAACTATAACTGTCTGACCTGTTCGATGAAGGAATAATCTGACTATGGACACATTACCAGCGTATATGATAAAATTGTCGAATACCACGGAATACGCTTTCCTTCGAAAAATAAAACTTACGATTTGTCGGAATGATTAGGTCAAGAGAACTCATGTTATATCATGTAATAAAAATCTGAGTGGTTAATGTGAAGTAAGATACTGTTTAAAATCCTCTCCTAATAATATAAATAAAGGGAATAAGATTTGTTAAATAATTTTGATCAATGGTTAATGACTGTAACAATAAAGTAAATGTATGAATAAGGAACCATTAAATGATTTTGTAAATAATTTATTTAACCATCTTTTAGTAATAATTTAAACCTAAAGGTAGTTTTTGTTAATAATGACTTATTTATTTATTTGATTAATTTTTGAGTAGGATAATGAATGCACAATTAGAAATTTGTTAAACGATTGGGCTAGAGACTTATGTAATCGATTTCTTCAGCAACAACTTAAATTTATAAATGGGTTTTGTTAGTTTTCTTGATGTTCGTTCAGCATCCATTCAGCAAGTCCCCTAAAATTGACGGAATATATGAGGAAGAGATTATGAAATGCTGTTATCCACGATTTTCTTAGGCGAGTCCCATAATAGTAATCAGAGTATTCAAAGAGTGAAGTACCAGCTCGTTTGCTAATGATTTGTTAAGCAAAACGATTTATGTAACAAGACTCTGTAGCAGTAACTAAATGAAGGAGTGGAAGATTTATCAGTGTTATCGTTAAGGATTACACTAACAACTCCTTTGGTAGTAGACCAGATCCATAAGGGGAACTCTCCTCCATGCTCTACTAATAATCGACATCACGGATTCTTTGACAAGGAGTAATACATCGGTGTAGGGAATTGCTGAATGAGTTGTTTAATGATTGTCCTTTTACCATAAACTCAATAAAATCGATAGAGAAAATTAAGGCATATTTGATGATGACATGATTCTCTTGACAGTGACGAATTCCTTGAATAGCACGATAGAACGAACTAATACGACAGATTAAATAATTGAACAACAAATAATCGGTTTTGGGTAGAGTCGAACGACCTGTAGAAACTGGAATAGTCATCGAGATATCGCGAAAAATCAGAAACCTCTTTTGGAGACGATTATTGAAATGTCGGAGTCCTAACCATTGTGAACAACGAAATGCCTTAGTTACGTGTCTCCCCGAATTCAGGTTATCACTGTATTAATAACTAGCACGCGCTAATACGTCTAAATGTAATAATTAAAACAATACGAAATAATACGATGCGTAATTCTTACGGTTCTCTTTTGACCAATAAAATTTTTAATTTTAATTGTTTTGGTTTGTTTTGCATTCATTTAATCGATTTCGCGTTAACCATAGATAGCTATAATGTACTTCACCCTACGCTGTAAATGAATTTAAATATCCTTATCGAATTCATATAAGTATTCATTTTATTTTATTTTCATATTATTTTTTATTATTTTAACTAGATAATGTCAAAGAGTAGACCTACAACTATATTATCAAGTTACTACAAATGCCCTGAATTTTCATTTACCTAAGGAATGTGGAAGGATGAATCGGTACGATAACGTACACGAAATTATTGAAGTATAATTACCTCATTATGGGTTATGACGAAATGAACACCTAGCCTTCTGGGTATTCGGAAATTCTTGAGTATTTGTGGAAACTGCGAATCCAATGCTATTATAGTCAATTACGAATTAGGGAAAATACCGAAATTTTTATGTGTAGTTATTAGGTTCGACATCCTGAAGACAACCAATTTTTTTTATTGAATTAACCGATTTAACACAACTTGAAATTTTGATTATATTCAACTTTACTTATGATTAGGAATTTCAATAAGGATTAATCTTTAAATAATTACTGGAGGGGGTTAGATTTGCCCTAGACTTTGGAAACTAGAGTTTCGTTTCCGACGATATAAAATTTGTGCTCATTATTTGATTTAAACAACAATGGAGGGGATTCAATACAAAAATCATACTACATTTTATTAGTCCGAGGAGAAATGTACTGAACATTCCCACGCAGTTCACCTCTAGTTTTAGTTTTAATTGAGATAGTCCATAAACACCTTGCAGATCTAGTTACGCGCCCTAAATTGGAGAGTCTGAAAATGAATCGAATTGCAAACATCGTGTCGCAAAGTAGGGCAATGGAATGTCTACACGTTTGAAAACCATACAAAATCTTGAAATCTGTGGCCACTGTCTTGACTTCTCGTCGGAAATATAGGAATTCCTTCTCCTCAAAGTGCACATAGAATACATAACAATTTTAAGTCTAGTTTTTCTTTTAGATAATTCGTGGATTGATGAATCCCGAATCACAGTGCGTTTTCCCGCCCACGCAGTAAACCGTTGCCGCCAGACAATGTGGGATTACCGGCTTCACCATATCCCAAGTCAGAGAAGCCAGAGCTGGTGGTATGCAACAAACAACCGATGTCGAGCTCCCGTTCGTCGCGATAAAGCGGGAGCCAGGGCGAAACCCGGCCAGGGAGATCCATGGCCAAGCTGAGTTCCTCCTCATGCGGCTTGAGGAACATCAGCGTCAAACCAACGAACAAGTAGATCGGGCACGGCGCTACTTGGCTAATGTGGAAGACGACATTGCCGCGGGCTGGATTGCGAGTACGGACGGGTATGCCCCGCCGTATAATACGTCGTACAATTTGGACGACGAAAGGTTGAATGTTCGTTCTACGGCCATCAACGTGGTCGTTCCCCAGAAGATCCTGCCCCGACACATGAGGAGGATGGAGCAGCCAGGAGGAGAACATCGGTAACATCCTTATGTTCGACCGGCCACGGAGAAGAATATCGATAGATATCGCCGAAACCACCATTATTACTAGTGATGTCAACAAACCATGTTAACTAATGATATATGTTTAGTTAGATAAAATTTGAAATAAATACTTAGTTGAATTCGATTCCTTATTTGTTCCAAAATCCTCCTATTTAACAATAATGCCTGTATTATTATATAACTGAAGTGAGACAAATAGATAAGATTTAAATCGCATTTTTTATAGATATGGAACCACTGAGAGCCCTGCAACAAGAACTAGAGCATGCACGCAGGGTCAACAAAAGCTTCTACGAGCAAATCATACAGTTATCAAAGGAAATCCAGCAAACAAAAGCCACATGGGTAGAGCCGAGGAAGGTGAAGTCGCTCTATCAAAAGCTAACCGCTGCGCAAAAGGGATGGACAGAAGAAAGACAATTAAATCAAAGCCTGAGGACTCAGATAAAGGGACTAGAGGTGGCAGTATCAGCCTGTCAAGAAGGAGCGGCAGTAACATATCCTCTCGTCTTCGCTCCTGCTCAACTGGCGTATAGAGAGGCAACAAGAGGTCCAAAGACTACGCCGAAGTCTAGTGGTTACCGACCCGGACGTAAAAAGCAGGCTAATCGCCGAACTGCTCGAATATCAACCAGCGTATAGCTGCCATGCCTAAATATGTTGTTTCGTTTATGAAATATATGTTTTCTGTTGTTTAAACGTCATTTAGAGGATCTGATAAGTGTTAGAACGCATAAAGTAATATGAGAATATTGGAACACGTGAATGTGAAGTTTACACTAAGACTATAAGACGAATGATGAAATTAACTGTATAAGGGGACCTAAAAGACGAAATCGAGCACAGGCCTTCTATCGGCGGCTCGTTGGACCCAGAGATCGGTCAATTATAGCATTAGTAATGGTGGGTTACAGGGTTTCGTATTTTGCCTATCTTCATGGTTACCCCCGTAACGCCATACAAAATGATGCTAACCGCCACTTGGCACCCATTGCTAGGCAACGTTGGTAATGTGTTCAAGTGGTGGATTGTCCGCAAAAATTGAGTATTATAGCTAGTACTATAGTTGCTCGGACAACCCTCGGGTTCACGAGCTGTCGATAGAAGACCTATGCTCGCTTTGCTCTGTCCCTTGTAGAAATTCGAGATTAGGTTCCTATTTGACTGCGGAAAGATGAGACGAAGATTCGGTGACGGGACGCGAATATTTATGACAACGCTGGCATACAAATGTATCAGAGAAATAAATTGACTATGAATACGACTACTCTATTCGAATCAACAAAACATGCAGTGTTCATGAGTTAATGGGTTTGAAGCTGGGTTGCTCGACGTCGGGCACGCTCCTTACGTCCCGGCCGACGATTATTTGCTGGAGTGATAGGTTGCTCCGCTGATTGAGTGCTTTTCTGCGGCATCTGGGATGGGGCGAAGACGAGCGGATATGTTACCGCCTCCCCCTCCCGACAGACTGCTAGGGCGACTTATAGTCCTCGGATTTGAGTGCGCAGGCTCTGGTTGAGCTGTCGCTCTTCTGCCCAGCCTTTCTGTGCTGCCGTGAGTCGGTGGTAGACCGCTTTCGTTTTTGCTGGATCTGACCATGTTGCCTTTGTATGCTGTATTTCTCGGGTCAGTTGGATAATTTGTGTGAGCAGCTCCGCGTTTGACTGCCTCGCGTGATACAGTTCATTTTGTAGGATTTGTAGGGAAGACATCACTATAATAAAAGAGAAACTTTTAATTTCTTATTGACTTAAATAGATCATAATTTATTCAATTAAACAAAATTACGGGACAAGTCTATCTATAAGGATGAATAACACGAACGACTTTTAAATTTTCTTTAAATCAATTAAGACATGAACATTGTAATATTTGCAGTTATTCTTCGGGGAAATGTCTTTTCAAGCTTTTCTTGAGAGCCGCCACCGTATAGGGCTGTCGAGTATCGCGGACTGGGCGAGGTGGGTAGGCTTCTGCAATCCGCCCGGCGAGGATGTCTTCTATCACGTTTGCGAGATACATCCTCGCCTTAACCACCTGTAGATCCACCTGTTCCTGCACCCTTTCCCATTGGGTGAGGAGGTTCTGTGCGTACATGTAGGTCTCCGCAGCAGGGTATTGCTGTCCCGCGAGTCCGCAAGGGTCCTTTTCCAAGCCTAGTATCCTCCAAGTAGTAGGATACGGCCACTGTTGTCGTAACTGGTCGAATCTTCCCTTAGTTGGCGGGGCTCCTGCCTGTCCCTGTTTGTCCGTTTCTTGACTGGCGATTCGTTCGAGCGACATGTCTAAAATATCATCGTTATCAGATTCAATTAATTCATCCACGTTAGGTCATTATCAGATAAATGGTGCCTATGTTATTGTTAAGAGAGAGTTTCTTGACTGGCGATTCGTTCGAGCGACATGTCTAAAATATCATCGTTATCAAATTCAATTAATTCATCCACGTTAGGTCATTATCAGATAAATGGTGCCTATGTTATTGTTAAGAGAGTTATCTAAATTTAAACTTATCGAATTCTATTAGCTTTATGTTTGGTTGTGACTTTTGCAAAAATGGATGGGCGGTTTATCTAGAAGCTTTAGGTGTGCTACATCCCGTCGATTAATTCCTCCCGACTCGCTTATGCATCCTTTTAAGATTATAAAAATCAAGTACTACTCTGATGCTATGTAGATTGGTTCACGGACGTCTCGGTTGACAAGGGTTCTCTCACATTTACGAATTGCTGTTTGATAAGTTAAAACGTGAATATTACTTTCCTTTACTCGATGGGACGTTGATAAGAGGGGTTATATTCTCTTACGGACCTGGCCCGTTAGTATGCACTCCTTTATAGGGTGATATATACTAGTATAATTTAACAGCATATGTGAGGTAAATCTACTAATTAATTTATTTTAATCTAAATAGGTATGTTAATTCTAAAGTATGATATATTAGATATTATGTGTATAATTTCAGTATATTGACGTAAGAGAATTTATAATTTCATTCACAGTTTTATTTAACAATTTTATCTACAAATTAATCGAACTTTTAAGGGCAAGGCCGGATGTTGAACCGGATAAATTAATTGTGCGTAGACGTATTGTTTGGTGATCTTACATGCATGATTTCCGGCGGATCTTGCCGTTGCAACTTAAGCGGTTGAAAGGAGACGATTTAGGTTAGTTTGCTTATATCCGGTAATTGGATTCATTATAGTTCATTTTCAGATTTCTCAATCAACAGGTTCGCCTAAGCTCAGCTAAATCGATTTTGGTAGGTTATTATGTTATTCAGTTTGAATATATTTTATTGATCTTTTCTCTAAGGGGACTTCTCGCGACTACCGAAGCTTTCAAGTGGGTGAAATCTCGCATCTTGGAAATTTTCTAGGTGGAATTTTATCGGTTCAAGAAAATTAATCGGTAGTAACAATTTATGTAATGTTGATACGAATGTTTATCTTTCATCTTAAGCTTTGATTTTTTGTAATTTGTGTTAATTTATTTAGATAATAACCCGTTTCGCTTCATCATTAATTACTTTACTTCAGGCTACGAATTCATATTATTTAAAGAAACACGTGGTTTTTATCTAATGGCTTTTGTCACTTCGACCCAAAATTCATTCTGATTTGAATCCAGGAATTATGTTATCCATGAATTATATTAATTTTCGTCGTTCGAGTTATTAGTAATTTAACAAATTATTTTCATATTCTAATCAATAAATCATTCTCGTGGATCTATTTGACTTATTATTTTAATTCTAATTAATGTGCTGTTCAATCTAGTCGACAATTTTCGTTATTCTAATCAACGAGTAGATTTATCAAGGAATTCATATTATTTACTTTAGTCTACAATTTTGCAAAAGAAAATTTCGCTTGTTAACTAATGGATCACGTTAGTTTACTTAATAGTCACTTTAATTACAGGGGTTTAACTAATGATGTACTTAATTTTCTCGTTCATCAGTTTACTGTTACTCGATAATTCTTTAGTTTAATTGATGAAGTACTTTAATCAATGTATTACTCTACTTTAAATTATTTCCACTTTCTTAATCAATGAATCAAACTTTACTTTATTTTTTCTTGGATATTTACTTGATTTTTATCGAAGAATTATCCTACTTTTATCCAAATTCCTTTAATTTTAACCAATGAATTCCCTGAGTAAATCAACTACTTCAATCAACGAATTGTTGTTAATCAATGAATTTATATTATTTAGCGTCACTCAGCAATTTATTTTAAAGAAAATTCGGTTCCTTAATCATGAAATTATATTAGTTTTGCTCAAATTATTTGGATTAACTTAATTTAATCAATGAGGTCTTTCTTTTTACCCAATAATCATTTAATTTTTACTAATAATTGAATTAATGAATTACTTATTTAATGAGTTTTTATTATTTTATTTCAAACTGTAAACTCAAGTCATTTATCTATTCAGCTATATCAACGATTTCAATTTAATTTATTCCCGTACCCTTTCCCTTTAATAGACCTTAAGCGCATATTGTGTTTATATTATATTTACTGAGTGCCCACTGGACTACTCGGTGTGATGATTTTGAGCCGTGTGTAATATAAATTTAGGTCGATTTTACAGAAATGAGAAACGAGGAAGCAGTCAGAGACCCCTTCCTTATTTCTCGTTTCAGCTATAGGGATAATATTGACGTTACGACCCCTGCGTTCCGCACGCTGAGTCTTCACGGGTACATATCATTGGCGATTTTCCACGCTCTTACACAAATCTGTACTATGTAGATTTTGCTATCTTGCGTTATGTGTTGGCTGTGGGCCGGAAAAATTTCGACAAAATTATTTATTTATTAAACATAGAAAACAGTTTATCAATATTAATAATATTTATTAAGTATAAACAAATAAATAGAATTACCATCCATGTCAATCCATAAAATAAAAATTTCATAACATTGCATTAAATAACATAAAATAAAAATACCTCTCCCCCCACGCCGACATCCAAGCAGAGCTCTACCGAGGTTGCAAGGATGTGACGTGGAGAGAGGGCTCCAAAATGAACATTTCTCACCTAAAGTAAGATTTTGAAAATAGTTTTAAAAGGTTTCAAAATAGTTTCAAAAATGGTTTTTGGTTTTGAATGGTTAACTTTAATGTGAAAATGGATCAGTATTTATACCTATTTTCTGTCCCTAACCTCGCATGTTAAATTTGATGCAGTAAAACAAAATTCGACCTTGTTATTTTCTAGTGAATTCTATTCTTTAATTTTATATTTTTTCCATTTATTTTAATAATTTTTCATTTAGAATTTTTATTGAATTATTACTAATTCAAATTTTTTGATTTAAGTTTCATTTTCATGAACTTTTATTAATTTTTCAATTTTGTCGTGTTTTCTTGTTATGTTTGTGTTGGTATCGTGCGAATCTTGGTGCGTTTTGTTATTATTTTTATTTATTTTTATGTTTATTATTTTATATTTAATTCTCTTTTTTCTCATATTTGATAGGGTTTAATTGGTGTTTAATAGGTTTATTTAAATCTGCATGTTATATTTGCATGTGTGTTACTGATCCATTTAAACATTCCTCAAGGCCGTTTACGTTCTGGCCCAACAGTAATAGCGCTCACTTTTTGCGGACGATCTAACCGCTCGAACACAGTTCCAACGTTGCTTAGCAACGGGTGCCGAGTGGTAAGCAAAATACATTTATATGGGGTTGTCTGGGTAAAAACCATATAGTTTTAAATATCAACACCCAGTAACCCACCAATTTCAACTGAAACTTATTAATTCTCCGAAAAACATCTTTTATTCTTCCTAGCCAATTTTATAGAAAATGACCTGATCAGACTTTCCATAGTTATATTGATAAATTATTCGTTCATTTAATTTATTAATTACTGGATTGAGAAATCATTAATAAAATTTTTGATTTACATATTAGCAAAATTACCTAAATTCAACACAGCTAGTACTATTCATCTCGTTATCAAAAGAAGCAAACAACTAAACAAAAATTTTATTATATTGTTGGGGTTATAACAAAGCATAAATAAAAATAATAAAATTTTGAAATTATCAAAAACAATTCAAATTAATTCAAATTTTGAATAAAGTAACAATCAATATTTTTCGAGATAAAAAGTGGTGACTGGTGGCCAATTTGTTGTGAAGACGAATAAAATATTATTAGACTGATATAAGGTATATTGAAGGGTCGTGAGCCCAAAAACAAATTAATTAAATTATTTACCGACGAACCCATTAATCAAGGGCCGCCGAGCTGAACTTCAGCTTAATGTGGTTCCCGGCACTTGTGAAACGGGCAATAATTGTCCGAAATGGAGAATTGTTTTTCAATAATAATCCAGATTTATGGGAATCCAAAAACTATAAAAGCAACTGACAACAAAATAAGTTGCCAGTTGGTTGGAGTGAGAAAATAACGAGTCGAAGGAAACAAGTGAATAGTCGTAAATTCAATAAAGTTAATCAGATTGCAGTTGAAATTACATCGTGAATACGATAAATATAAATAAATATAAATACGATAAATAAATTTTTGTGTATCGTGGTAAATATTTGTCAATAAAAATTTCTTTGTTGATTATTGAACATGAGGAGTCGGATCGAGAGACCTATTCATCGACGAATATTTAATATCCCAACAATTTGGTGAGCCGACGTGATCTGAATCGTCGGTGAGAAGCATCTAAAGAGCAACCAAAGCTTTGTGAAAACTGTAGTAAATTGAGATAGAGAAATAGAAATTTTTAAAAGTGTTAATATCAGACGTTCTAAATTGGAAAATAAACGAGATCCGTATAGTTTACGCAGCAAGCAACGAATAGAGATTATTATGAGCAGCAATAATTCAACTACGTCAACAACTACAGTACCAATAGTTTCAACATCAGCAGCTACCGTCAGAGATACAAATGATTATGCAAGTTGTCAAAAGTTATCAGTAAACCAGTACGGAGGAGATCCTGTAGAATTCGCTGGCTTCATGGGCAAATATTACATGTATGCAACGGCTTACAGATGGACTCAAGCTGTGATGGTACAGCGATTGTCACTCTATCTCAAAGATAGAGCACGAGAGGCATGGCAGCAGTTGGACAAAAGGAACATTGAAAATGACTGGTCAAAGTTAAAAGACGAACTTGCAAATAAATTAATCGGTGGCGATATAAGCGCAAAATGAAACAAAAATTTTACAACAGAGTTCAAAGATCAGACGAATCGGTAAGTGAATTCACTCATTACTTAACAACACTTGCAGATAAAGCGTTTGAAGTCAAACAGGAACAACCCAATACTGTAAAACAAATCAGAGAGTTGCTACAAGACCAATTTCTAATGGGCGTTGACAAAGAGATCTGAAAAGTTCTATGCTACGTAGATTTCAATAATTTTGATGAATTAGTGAAAAATGCAAAGCGAATCGAATTAAATCTAAAGAGCACCGAAAAGAAAGCTCAATCTTTTGCAGTGATTTCTGAAAGACGAGACAGATCATTAACGCCAGTGAAAAATGACCAGTTTCAAAGAACTATCAGTCCATCGCCCAAGTTCAGAAATAAATTTTACTTCAATAGATCAATATCTAATGTTCAAAGTTCAAACAATGGAAAGATAATTTAATGCGATATTTGTCGAAAGATGGGACATTATGCCAATCAGTGTTGGTACAAAGATAGCACCCAGAAAAGTCCACAATGGGTGAGGCCAGATTGGGTGAAAGGCAATAATGAGCGGAACTACCGAAAGTCGAGCTACAATATCCAACGACGAACTGACAATCTGCAATGTTTCAATTGTGGAAGAAGAGGGCATATTTCGAGAAATTGTCGATCAAAATCTAGATCTCCATCGCCACAAAGAGATAAAGTAAACCTAAACGGTCAAGTGCAATGCTATTCGTGTAAAAGTTATGGATATATAGCAAGATCGTGCCCAAAAAATGCTGAAAGATTTCAAAAACCAATTCTAAAATAGTCTATTAGATTTCAAGGGGATGCTTCATCAATGAGCAGTATGACCTATGTACAAGATGACGATTATAAAGAGAAGATGGAAAATGAGCTGAGAGATATGAGTCGAAAATTAAATTTGCTAATGTCTAAATTATAGTCTGACGACGAGCTTGAAGGCCATATGATTTCCGAAACAGGTATAAAATCTCTAGGAACGGAAAGCGACAGTAATTCAATAAAGGATAATTTAGAAAATGAAAAAGCTGCAATGTTGATCATGAAGATAGAAAAGTTGTTGGAAAACAGAGATATTAACGCTCCAAAATTGATGCAAGGAATGCAAAAGCTATGCAAATGTCGTTGAGTATTAGAAAACTTAAAACAGTGATTAAATTGTGCGCCAATTGGTATGAATTGGATCTGCGGGTGAAGGACGAGATCGAAGTTTTGATGGTAAAATTTGGTAGAAAATTTCGACGAAAAGAATTGTTAGATTTTATTTTTATTGATATTTCAGACAAAGACAATGAAATTAAAAGATGTGTACGTTGTGCAGCATATGTCAGAGTAAAAGATTTAAAACAAGAATTGCAACAAGAAATAAAAGGGACAATGATTGAATTAGAATTTAAAAGGAGATATTTGAAAGACGATGAATTTTTAGTTGATTGTGGATTAATTCCAGGTGTTAAAAATGAGTTAAAAATGATGATTATAACTAGCGTGTCAGAAGATATGGAAGACAATGCAAGAAGAATTATAAGTGATGTTGCAGATGCGTTATTAATAGGTGATGAAGATAAGATTAATGAAGAAGTAGGTGTAATTAATAATTCTGAATTCAAAGAAGAAAATAAAATAAAAATTGTTGATTGTATACGACCATACTTATATGATAAAACCAGATGTAGTGAAAAGTTGAAAAAGATGTTACGAAAAATGGGGCACGAGCTCAGAGAGGCAAAAGTAGAAATTGATCTAATGGAAATTGCACTAGAATTTGAAGGTTATAAAGAAATAGAGTATACTCAGGAACATTGGTGTGAAAATGTTTTGAAATTGAGAAAACGAGCTGTTGAAGTTATGGGTAGTGATGAAATTATAATATTAAAATATAAAGGAGAGGAACTGGATGATGACGAATATTTAATTGATTGCGGATGTATGCCACGTGAACTAGATGATGACGGATATTTAAGTATAAGAGTGAATTTCGTGAATCATATTATCATAATAGAAAAAGGCAAAAGTTTAAACGAAATTAAAAAAAATTGGAGAGGAGAAATCTAAAAGGGTTAATGAAAATATTGTATCCAACGTTCGAATTTGAAGCAGAAATAAAGGATTATTTAAAGGAAATTAGTGAAATTTTGAGAGGTTGACTTTTAGAAGTAGTACAAAAATATAGTGAATTAGATTGAAAAGTTAAGTAAATGTGGAATAAACAGAAAATCGGTAGTAAACTGGTTGATATTTATCGTTTTGTAAGTGGGAACGCATGCTTATATGAAACCAGATGAAATAGAAAATTTGATAAATAAAGCAGCTCAGATATTGAATAAAAGTTTTGGAAACTGGAATAAAGATAATGGAGGTTGGGGAAATAGTGTATCGTCATAAAATGGAAAAAGAGAATGAAGAGATGTATAGTCCTCAGCAGAGAAAGCTGAATAGAAAAGTGAATACTAAAATGAGAAAAACAATGATGTTTCCATGGGTAATGTTGATGTTTATTATTTTATATGGGGTGTTCACCCAAACCGCTTCGTTGGCAGCATATGACTGTTCTCAAACTGAAACAGGAAATATTTATTGAACAGTAGACATGGCTGATTGTTCGGAGGCGTATCCGATTAATTTAAAAATTAATGACGTTAAATATCATGTGTATCAGGAATCGGATCAGAGACGAGCAAATGTTCGGGAATGCCTGGAAAAAAGGACAACATTTATATTTTATTGTGGGAAATGGAGCCATGCGTCATTATTAAAAATGCAGGCCATTCCGAGACCGGTGAATTGAAAATCAGTTCTGAAATTAAATTAAAAGCAAAGTTAAATCATATGATTATAGAAATAATTGTAGTTAAAGGAGCTTTAAAGGCAGATGGTGATTGCGAAGGTGAACCGCACAAATTGAATAGTAGAATTATTGATAAAATAGTATTTAACGGAATTGAGAGAATTCCAAGGTATGTTTGATGATGATACAGGGAAATTGCAAACGCATCCATTTTGTAATATTGAAGCAATCTAGCTTAGTTAATTCTAGTGTATAGCGTAAAAACAAATTTATGTAATTTGGCGTATTTGAAAACAATGATTTTTAAAGAATTATTTGGTGAAAAATTCATAGAAAGACCCGATCGATTGAATTTAAATACCAGAGACAACAAAAAAGTGAGAGTGACTCCACCTAGGACAAGAAAGACACCTATAGTGTTAATGTCAACTTCATCTAGTGATGGAATCCGATTTATTAGAAAAGAGATCACAAATAAATGTGGTCAAATAGTATATGAAACAAATCATAAAAGTGTATATCTGTCAAAGAAAACAATTGAAAATGCAAAAACTAGAATCCATATGGAAGATATTAAGCTAACGCTGTATTTTAATAATAAAATGGATTATTTATTCCATCTCAGCCAAGAGGTCATGGAAAATATTTATCGCGAGATGATATTAAATGATTGTAAACTAAATAGAGATATGACGCAATCGTTTGGCAATGACTATTACTAATCCTAATCTAGTTGCACCTATGCTAATATCGGAGAATGGAGTGTTTACCAGAATAACGGTGGAGGCTCTATACAGTTATGTAAAGAGGTGATTGTGAAAATTACGAAATATGATAAGTGGACAAACGAACTACCGGTCACTGTAGGTGATAAATTGAGATTTATGGAGCCAGTCACTAGAATATTATTGGAGCAAGAATCGAAAATTGAAAATATTACAATGTAATCGATTATTATCTCCGTTATATCGTTTAGCGCCAGACTCATGGATTGCGTTACCAGATTACAGAGGAGTAAAGACTCCCGACAAATTAGAATTAATAAAGCTAGAGTATATAGTAAATTTCACGTCATTGAATAAAATGTCACAAACATGTTTATATTCAAGCGATGAAATTGATTAGGCACAAAGAAATTTATTATTCCATTTGAAAAAGGAACGCGTCATATCAGAAATGGTAGATACAATTTTGACTAATGGACAAGGCAAAGTAAATTATGATTATTTGCTGACACCCGATCATTATAAAAATGCTATGTATAATACAATGAAAAAGAGTTGGGACAAATTTTTGTTTTTATAGGAAGCTTGTGCTGAATTAATTGGTATATATGTAATTGCAGTAACAGTGCAAGTAATACTATATCAAATATTATCGACGCATAGAATATACACAATTTTGGGTTAGCTAGATTCTTTATCACGGATCACCAGTATAAAGAAAAAAGAAATGTGAAAAAGCGATTCAAAAATGACCGAAGAAGTGAAGACTCACAACTATATTCAATAAACGAAAACAAGAATGAGAACATTAATAGTGGAGACAACAAATTATCGTTTTTAAATAAAAAAATAATTGGTACTCATAGAGTTGAACCTGAATCTAGATTTCTGCTAGAACCAATGCCAAAACTTAGTGGGATAGACACGCTGACTAGATGGCACATTTCAGAATCAATAACAATAACAGCTCCAGTTTATCCAGGACTTAAGCTAAAAGAAATGAAACAGCTTAGTGATATTAAACTTGAACCAGAAACGGTTGAGCCATAGAGTGCTGAGATTGAAAGAAAAAACATGCTGGGTTTACCATGTAATTATGTGCTTATGACAATATCCAAAGTTGGAAACAACCCCGTATATTTGTGCAATTAAACAAGAGTAAAGTGGAAGCTCTTCTAGGCTCAGGCTCTAGTCATACAATCATATCCACCAAAGTATTAACAATCAGAGAGAGAATGAGAATAAAGGATACTGATGAAATGGTAACATCAATGTCGGGGAATCAGTTAAAAATATTGGGTAAACTTGAATGTAAAATATTGATTGGCAATAGAGAAATAACTCACCATGTGCTGGTTATAAAAGATTGCCCGAAAAAATTACTAATCGGTATGGATGTGATGAACAATTAGAAGGAGTCTCGTTAGATTTAGTTACAGGGAATCTAACTAACAGTAGTACAAATGAAATTGTGCACAAAACCGAAGAAGTATTTTTAAATTATACTTTAGAAGTTCCTGCAAATTCAGAGATAATTTATTATGCCAACGTGGCGAGTGTGCCAGATGACGAATATATATTTGAACCTAGTCAAACATTAATAGAGAAATGCAATACACCAATGTGCGATGAAGTAGTAAAAGTACAGGACCAATTAATCCAAGTGACAATAGTCAATTGTGACAACAAACCAGTTTAGCTAAAACCAAAGACAAAATTGGAAAAAGTATTGAAAATGAAAAATGAAGAAAGGCGAAAATTGCCTAGAAATATAAAGATCTATAAAGAACCGCGAGTCAACAGTACCGATTTAACGGAAAGTCAAAGACCAAGATTAATGGAATTGTTGCATAAATATCTAGAGGTATTTGCAAGGAACGAATACGATTTGGGTTTAACTCTAATCATTGAGCACAAAATTCCTTTACTGGACGAAACATCAATAAAATTGAGACCATACAGAATACCATATGTACATCAAGAGGAGAGTAACAGGCAAATTAAAGCAATGAAAGATTTCGTATTGATACGAGATAGTTCATCACCATTTTCATCATCGATTGTGGTCAGTAAAAAGAAAGATGGCGAATTGCGATTTGTGTGGATTATAGAAAGTTAAATCAGGTAAAAAGAAAAGATACGTACCCAATACCAGTCCCGCAGGAAATGTTTGATCAAATGGGAGAGACAAATTTGTTTACGGTTATTGATTTAAATAAAGGGTACAATCAATTTAAAGTGAAAGAGGAAGATAAACGAAAAACTGCTTTTTCAGATGCAAAGGACTATATGAATTTAACGTATTACCATTTGGAGTGGCAAAGTTAAAGAAAAGAGTTCCAAATTCGAAAAAGGAAACACAAAAGTGGTTGTCAGATCAGCTTGCATATAGTTTAAACAAACCAATGCGGAAAAGATTTCCAAGAGCTTATAAGACATTCGGTATTAATGATTTATGGCAAATGGATTTGATGGAGATGATACCGTATTCGAAGATTAACAAAGGTTATAAATATATTTTAACGTGTATTGATGTTTTCAGTCGTTTTGCCCGCGGTGTACCAACAAAGACAAAATCTGCAGAGGAAATATTAAAGCAATATAATATTTTATTTAAAAATTGGCATCCTGACAATTTGCAAACCGATTTAGGTATTATTATGATTACAAGTTAATATTATTATTATTGGCAAGGAGGTTTACAATAGTAGAGTTTAGCAAATCCTGGATAGTCTCAAAATAAATCATTACTCTGTACATTCTCAATACAATGCTGATCATGTTGAAAGATTTAATTGGACATTGAGGGATAGATTGAAGAAATATTTCGTGCATCAAGGTAATAAAATATGGATAAATGTATTACCGAACATACTTGTTAGTTATAATAATTCATCGCATCGAGGTCTGAATGGTTTGAGACCTAAAGATATCAGCTCAAAAACACCAGTACGATCTAAAACATTGTAGTAAAAATTACAAAACCAAAATATAAAGTTGGTGATTACGTTAGAATTAGTAAAATATCTTCTTCACCTATCATCAAAAATTTCGATAGTATTTGGAGTGATGAAGTATTTCAAATTACAAAAATTAATACTAAACAGAGTCCTGTAATGTATGTTATTAAAGACAGTGACAACAATGTAATACAGGGGAAATTCTATGAGCAGGAATTACAAGTTATTTCCAAACCTAAAGTGTTCAGAAATCAGAAAATATTGAAAACTAAAAAGGTGGGTAAGGATAAACAATACTATGTCAAATGGCACGGATATCAAAAACCCTCATGGATATCATCAAAAGACCTAGTAAATTGAGTTTTTATACTATTTTACCTAGCAATAGTTGCCCACTAATTCATCCGGAAAATCAAGCAAGTAAATTTATGGTTGATCTTCAAAATCCTACTTATTTACATCGAAATTGGGAAGTTGCTTTGCAAGACTTTACATTTGTGCACAATACATTCCCATTTTATAGTCTTTGTAAAATCAATTACAAGAAGCGTGTTCCCAAAACATGTACTGGTATTTTCTAAATCAATAATATTGATCGATATTGTCATATTCCGAATCAAATTCTAGATGAAAATAGTGGCATGTTTTTCAAAGATGGATTGAATGTTAGTTGTGATTTTAGTCCATTTACAATAAAATTTGAAAGTATTGAGAATGCCATAGCGAATGGATTGACGAAAATTAATTAAAGCTATAATCACAAGGATAGTATTTTTATCAAAATATCGTATTCATTTCGGGAAAATTAGCTAATTAAAATAGTTTCAAAAAAATAAATAATAATAAAAATATTATTAAGCTCAAACAAAAGACAAAATATTTTTCAAATAATCCACGTTCTCGATAGCTAAAATGACGAGATTTCGAATTAAATTATTTATCGTTCACAAAGGTAAAAAAAAATTTTAAATTGAAAATGTCGATATCATTTCGTTTACAGGCACCAAAAACTTTTAAAATCTAAAATGTTGAATGGATCGGATTCGAAATTCATTAAATAGTTAAGAAAATTTCTCTATTTAATTTAACAATAAAACAAAACATTGTAAACGTGTTCCATTGAAATAGATTTTCGGATTGTAAAACCTTTCTTGGGGGTGTTCATTTATCAACGACAGCAGAATGTTTATTTTTTCAAATCAAAATTAATATATAAAATAAAATATAATAATAAATAAAATAAATTCTTACTCACCTGGATTTTGCATAATATCCATTAAGTAAAAAAATTCCTACACCATTTGAACCTGTGAAAGTAAACTAACTGATTAGCAGGTTATATCTAAATGATAAAATATCATTATTAAGCCGGAAAATATATTAATTCCTTATTGTTCCTAACGGACAAGTAGTTAGCTTATTGAAAGTACACACACAGCATGACCATTAACATGGCCAAATGTAGATTGGCCGGGTGAACTACAGTTTACTTAAACACGCCACAGAAATATTCAATGTAGTAATGGCCATGATTTTGAGAGTTAATTGGAGAAATTGGGTTAAAGCACAAAATTAATCAAACATTTTCTTTGTATGTGTATACCACCATTCATTGTCTCTGGGAAAAAAGTTAATAAATTTCCAACGAAAAAATTTTTTTTTT
Source organism: Schmidtea mediterranea (assembly GCA_022537955.1). Classification (NCBI taxonomy): domain Eukaryota; kingdom Metazoa; phylum Platyhelminthes; order Tricladida; family Dugesiidae; genus Schmidtea; species Schmidtea mediterranea. Next base: position 185,764,221 of record CM039679.1, on the reverse strand, counting down.
AAAATGAAAAAAGGGGGAAAATTCCCCATTATAAAGGAAAAGGGAACACAAAAAGAAGAGCCAATGAGACGGCATCGAAATAGCGCAGTCTCTTTGGCTGATCATCAATTGAAAATTGTGAGGGAAAGCTGGTAAATATTGTTCGGGATCAATGTGTGATAAAATTGTAAACAACTTCTCTTCATTAATATTATCGATTTTACAGAAAGAAAACACATGCACACACGTACGAAATAGCCCTATTGTCTGAAATGGGGAAGGAAAATCATTTACGATGGCGAATTAAATTGGCATTTTGAAATCTCTATCAAATAGCGATAGTCTATCAGTTTGCATGTCTTGACAGTTTAACCACACATGCACTCTCAAATATTCCAATATGAAAACCTCACTATTGATATGACGGCCAGGATAGAAAATAAAAATCATATTATATTAGACTTTTCCCATTTACAATGAAATTCAAGTTTCCAGTAATAATGAATTTCATTTAAAGGGAAATTTATTAATTCATCCTTTGGGATTTGTGTTAATAATTGTGATAACATCGGAATTTTGTATATTTCCATCTCATTGGAGTCCTTTGATAATTTCAAATTTTAAATGAAAACCCAAATGATTTAATTATCCATAATATTTATTGGAAAACTGAAATTTTATTTTGGCAACAAATAAATTAAACTGTCATAGTGACTAGACCGAGGCTCTAAACAAATTAAATACATGACAGGAAATAAATTGCTCTTCAAAATAATGGTCACGAAATTAAAATCAGTGACTGGATTTTGAAGAATCTCTATCAAAAATAAAAGAAAATTTCTTCTGGGTGGAATCAAAAAATTGATGAGATATGTAGTAGAATCATTTTAACAATGATTATTTGTAATAATTGAAACAATAAATATTTCGCCAAATATTTTGGAAGAAAAAATCATGTTTTACTTTTGATGGATTTATTGGCAAATTTTTATAAAAAAAAGAGAAACCAGAAAAAAGTTCATTAAGTAAATTTATTTGTCATCACAACTAATTTAATTGTAAATTAATTAACATTATCAACTTACACAGAGATCTGTTTGTTTATACTGAATTATTTAAATTGTTTAATTTAATTTATTTTCAACATAGCAATAGCAAAATTGCGAGTTTCATCTATTGGGAGAATAAATTATTATTTCAGAAAATCTAGCATTATAAGATGAAATAAATTATTCACCGAACAACTGGTTATAATAATAATAATAATAATAATAATAATAATAATAATAATAATAATAATAATAATAATAATAATAATAATAATAATAATAACTTATTATTATTATTATTATTATTATTATTATTATTATTATTATTATTATTATTATTATTAGTATCATTATTATTGTTATTTAAGTTATTATTATCATTATCATTATCATTATTACCGTTATTGTTATTGTTATCAATAAAAAAGTTGTTATTATTATTATTATTACTATTATTATTATTATTATTATTGGTATTTTTGTTGTTATTATTATTATTATTATTTTTATTATTGTTGGGCCACAACGTAAACGGCCTTGAGGAATGTTTAAATGGATCAGAAACACACACGCAAAAATAACATGCAATTTAAATAAACCTGGAAACACCAATTAAACCCTATAAAATATAAGAAAATAAGAGAATTAAATATAAAATAATAAACATAAAAATAAATTAAAATATTAACAAAATGCACCAAGATTCGCACGATACCTACACAAATATAACAAGAAAACACAACAAATTCGGCAAAATTAGAAAAATTAATAAAAGTTCATTAAAAAGAAAAATTTAAATCGAAAATTTTGAATTAGTAATAATTCAATAAAAATTCTAAATAAAAAATTATAAAAATAAATCAAAAAATATTAAAATTAAAGAATAGAATTTGCTAGAAAATAACAAGGTCGAATTTTGTTTTACTGTATCAAATTTCACACGCGAGAAAAATAGGTATAAATACTGATCCATTTTCACATTTAACTTAACCATTTTTCAAACCATTCGAAATCGTTTGTAAACTATTTTGAAATCTTATTTTCGAATCGTTGTGAGACTATTTTAAAACCTTATTTTTCAAGCTATTTGGACTAATTCAACTGATTTTAGGTGAGAAATATTTATGTTGGAACCCTCTTTCCACGTCACGTCCATTGCATCTCGGTAGAGCTCTGCTTGGCGTCGACGTGGGGAGAGAGGCATTTATGCTTTCTGTTATGATATTTTATGCTATTGTATGAAAATTTTTGGAATGGTTATGAAGGGTAATTCTGTTATTTTGTCCTAACTAATAAATATTATTAATATACATAAATTGTTTGATATATATTTTTTTCATAAACTAAATTAAAATGTCGAAATTTTTCCGGCCCACAGCCAATACATAACGCAAGTAAATAAAATCTACATAGTACAGAGGCATGTAAGTGCGTGGAAAATCGCCAATGATATGTACCCGTGAAGACTCAGCGTGCGCAACGCAGCGGTCGTAACGTCAATATTATTCCGATAGCTGAAGCGAGAAATAAGGAAGAAGTCTCTGGCTGCTTCCTCGTTTCTCAATTCTGTAAAATCGACCTAAAATTATATTACACACGGCTTAAAATTATCACACCGAGTAGTCCAGTGGGCACTCAATAAATATAATATGAACACAATATGCGTCTGAGGCCTGTTAAGGGGAAAGGGTACTTGGGTTAAATTAACTGAAATCGTTGTTATAACCATTTTGGATTAACATTTGAAATGAACAAAATTTATTGGGAATCATTGAATTCGTATAAATTGAGATTATTGAAAAAATTTAGAGCAACCATTGATTGTAAAAGTAAAGTGTTTTATGGCTAAAAATTAAAGTAAATATTGGGTAAAGATAATTTAAATGCTCGTAAATTATTGATTAGGGTAATGGCAAATGATTTCATCAATTAAATTATTATAATTCATTTCAATAAGAGTAATCTGATCTTTGGGTAAGAACGAGTAATGTATACAAGATCAACCCCAGATAAAAACGAAAGCAATTAAGAGTCGAATTCATTGATTTCAAATAAAGAAACGTATCAATTAAAAGTAAAATGATTCTCGAATAAAAGTAAGGAATCTCTTAATTAAATTGCTGATTCAAATTAATGTAACGACACGTAGTTCACTAATAATTCATTTGATAAAATTGAAGAAGTGATTGAGTAAAATCAAGTGTTTAGGTTAAATTATTGATTAAAAATAAAATGAACAAAAATAAATATATCGTTGACTAATCTGAATCAATTGGTAACAATTAAAAATGATTAAATTAGTTCAAATAGCTATTGAGTAAAACCAAGATAACCTAGTTTTCGGTAAAGTAGAGCATTGAATAAGAATAAATGAAATAAGTTCCTTAACGAGCTATGATTAGTGGATTAAAATTAGGGATGAGTTGAATAACCGTAAGATAGTTTCTTTAGAAAAAATCAAGTAATTTTCGATGCAAATTAAAGTAAAACTGGATTCACGGATTTAAAACGATTAGCATTAAAATAACTTTGTGGGCTAAAGTAATAGTTGATCCAAATAGCCTTAGGGAAGACTATTAGAAATTGGAATAACAGATGTCGATATTTATTACTGATAATACAATCTCTTAATTAGGACTAGAATAATTTATAAAGTTATAAAATAAGTTTCTTCAATTATCATAAATTCAGGAATTACAGCAAATTGATTAGAGGTAAAGTGAATGAATATTCACGTGAATTAAATTAATGCAATTTAAGATAAGAGAAAATTTGTATTAATATCACATTAAATTCCACATAGCGAAATTATTCCAACAAAAGGGTATCGCATCGACTTGGAAATCTCGGTAAGCGTAGAAGTTTTCCTAAAATTTGTTAGTAAAGTACATGCAAACTAGTCAACGAAATAACTTACCGGAAATTGAGATAATCGAGTGTAGGCGAACATTTGACCAGTAATTCTGAAAATATGACACGAATAATACAATCACCGGATGTAAACAATGTAAATCACCTTTCGTCAACCGCTTAAGTGGTAACGGTAAAATCCTCCGGAAATCATTCGCCCACCAGGATACACCTACACGCGACTAAGTTATCTCGGATCAACGTCCGGCCTAAATCTTAAAGTTCGAACAACTGTAATTAAAGTTAGTAAACAAACTTTAAATCAATGTACAAATTCCCTTAAGTCAATGTACGAGTATCCGCCTACATGAAAAATTTTAATGTTAAGATGCATATATCGAATAAGTTAAACATCAGGTTATCTCATCCATATGATTAATTATATATTTTCCCCATAAAGGAGTGCACCTTAGAGAACCAAACCCACAAAGTAACCCAACTTGCTTATGAATGTCCCATCGCGTAAAGGAAGGCAATGGTCACGCGTATGACACCCTTACTAGTAACATGGACACTATCTGCTTGCTAATAACTTAGAATAGAAAATCAATCGAACCTAATAACAGTAATGTTTAGACATGTCGCCCAAACGAACTACCCGTCGAGAGACCGCCAGACAGGAACAGACAGGAGTCCCGCCGACCACGAGGATACTCAACCAGTTGCAACGATCATGTCTCTCGGAACGGCAATATCCAGCTGCGGAGACCTACCTGCACGCACAGGACCTCCTCACCCAATGGGAAAGGGTGCAGGAGCAGGTAGATTTACAGGTGGTTAAGGCAAGGATGTACCTTGCGAACGTGGTCGAAGACATCCTTGCCGGGCGGATTGCAGTCGCCTATCCACCTCACCCAGTTCGAGACACCAGAAGACCCTATACCGTTGAGGCTCTTAAACGAAGCCTGAAGAGATATTGTCCGGACGAGTAAACCAACAATGATAGACTTTATGTAGTAACTGATTGAAAATATTAGAAATTTACGTGTTACTTCTTTTCCTTATAGCTAGAGTTATTCGTGTTTTGTTTAACGAAATAAACAATTATATAACTTGATCAATAATAAACTAACATCATCTATTTGATTGTAGTAATGTCTTCCTTACAAATCTTACAATCCGAATTGAACCACGCGAGACAGACAAACGCGGAATTACACACGCAGATTATTCAACTAACTCGCGAAATACAACAGATTAAAGCAACCTGAGGGAACCAGAAAGGTAAAAACACTCTACCACCGCCTGACCGCAGCACAGAAAGGCTGGGCAGAGGAGCGACAGCTCAACCAGAGCCTGCGCACGCAAATTCGGGGACTCGAAGTCGCCCTAGCAGTCTGCCGGGAGGGGGAAGCGGTAACATATCCGCTCGTCTTCGCCCCAACCCAGATGTCGCAGAAGAACACCCAACCAGTGAAACAATCCATCCCTCCAGCAAACAATCGTCGACCGGGACGTAAGGAACGGGCCCGACGTCGAGCAATCCAGCTTCAGAATCATTAGCCTGTAAACATTGCGCGCGTTGCTAAATAAATAGAGGAATCGTGTTCTTAATTTAATTTGTTACGTTGATATATTTACACGCCAGACATTCGCATCATGTTACTCAACCTTAATTTCATCTCTCCGCAGGCAGATAAGAACCTAACCTTGAATGATCATGAGGGACGGAGCAAAGCGAGCATAGGTCTTCTATCGACAGCTCGTGAACCCGAGGGTTGTCCGAGCAACTATAGTACTAGCACATGGTACTCAATTTTTGCGGACAATCCACCACTTGAACACATTACCAACGTTGCTTAGCAACGGGTGCCAAGTGGCGATTAGCATCATTTTGTATGGCGTTACTAGGGTCACCAGGAGGATAAGCAAGATTTGAAACCCTGTAACCCACCATTATTATTATTATTATTATTATTATTATTATTATTATCAGTATTATTATTATTGTTGTTATTATTAATATTATTATTATTATTAGGTAGCTATTAAAATTAGTGATATTATATATGTATGTCTATATATGTGTATATAAGTATATTGTAAATCAGAAATAGACAGATTCGAGGACGAATCTAAATTAAAGGGGGGAGATGTGTTGGGGTTAACAAAGTTCACAAAAGTAAAATGTGAAATCAATAAAAACATTGATATTCAAAATAATAATTAAAATGTCAAAATCAATTAAAATTTTAGAATAAATATTTATCGGGGGAAACGGGTATGTTCGGATGCCAAGTAAAGAGACAAATCCAAATATAATAAAATTAAATCGATTGGGGTCTCTCAGAAGGAAATATTTATTAAAAATAGAAATTAATTAAAAATTAATTGCCTAATGAGAAACCCGAGCTAATGGGAAGTCCAAGCCAACAGAAAACCCAAACAGTGTGAGAAACCCGGAACGTCAACAAGTTTTCTAATTACGGTAAACGAAATTGGTGACGAAGAAAACCCCGGATAAAAGGGGAACCCGCCACCAAAATAATTATTGTAAAAAAATAGAAACCCTGGGAGCCTAGAAATAACTAATTTGGTTTTAGACAGAGAGATGTCAAAATTGCCCAAACCAATTTAGTTTGCGTGTGACTTGATTTGTGAGATGAGTATAAAAGGAAAAGGCAGATCAACAAAATTGCCAGTTGGTCGAAGAGAATATTTCAGAGAGCGGAGTAAAGGAAGTAATAAGCTTAAAGATAAATCAACCAGCCAAACAAATTAAATTCTTGCGCACCAGACAGGGGCATCTCCCTTTGGAAAACGTATCCCTATGCATTGAAATATTGTGAAATCGTCCAGAGTAATTGTGTAGAGTATTGTGAATTGAATCGATATTTTTGAAAGTTGTGATATATAAATTGGAAATAAATCTTATTGTGTTGAGTTAATTTAATTTATTAAAGAAGGACAACAAGGAGTCAGACCTAAGCACCGACTTTCTATATAAAAACCCAACAGATTGATATTGAGCAGCAAGTTTTTCTGGATTAAATAATCAGTAACTAATTTTTTGTTTTATTTTTTATCAAGTTCGTGTAAATTTCTTGATTTTGTGCACAAATGATTTTAAGGTATAATAGTTGTTATTTTTTTTCAAAAGTGTAAAAAGTGTAATAACAATAACGTAGTTTCGTTTGAACCTTCACGAAGGCCAAAGGGCCATGAACGATTGGAATTGGAAAATTCTAAAAATTTCGGGCAGATAGCGTCGGAAATCTAATGTGTTTAATTATCAAGGATACCCTTGGAAATTATTAAAAGTTTCATAAGATGATACCCCAATCATCTTCTATATAATTCCTGGCAAAATCTGTGATAAACCACAAACCAATATGCACGAAACTTAAATCCAAAATTTCCTATGATTATGACATAAAATTTCTCTAACTATATTTTTCCGAAAAATACAGTCAAACTTTATAGGAAGACATACTAACATATGCATGCTCATAACTCTCAAACACTAAAATAATATCGTTAACATACTATTTGAACTCAGTTTGTTTTATTGAATTGTATGATGATAGTTTCCTTTTCAAACTCTACACTCGAGTTTTTGAGCATTGTCAACTGAATAAATTGACTAATATTAGCGATCGTTTTATGTAGTGTACCAGTAAAAAAATTGGAAAAACATGGTTAACTATTAGGAACAAGTAACTTTAGAGGTTTTATTGATATGATATTTAAATTTTATAATTATGTTCAAAATAATCAGTCTACTGAGATTTTGAATCTATTTAAGCAATTGAATATTTCATTTTGTACATTGACTGTTTGATATATGTTGTTGCTTGCTAAAATGTTTATGAAAAAAAATTTAATTTGATATTTTATATTTTCTATGAAAATTGGTTTGAAAAAATGAAGACGTTTTATGTTTCTAAAAATAATTTTATGATTTAAAAATCTTTCTATTTGAAAGATTTTGATACAGTTTGAAGATGAGTATTATAAATTAATTTATTTGAGTATTCCTAATTTGCATTTAATTTTTGTTAATGTGATGTCTAGGTTGAAGAAACTAATAAACTATCGAAATACATAGTACGATGTTATTCAATGGACAAATAATAATAAACACTTCTCATTCCTATCAGTATCCAGTCCTTGGATTGTAATTAGAAATTCAACTCTACCTTAAGGGTTTTGTTTGAATAAATGGAATGGAGGGAAACAAAATGCATGGAGTTTATGACGATTGCGTACTTCAATCTCCTATTTTAATAGAGTGCATAATGTTAAGGTCTTTGAAACTTTCAAAGGAAATCCATCTATCCATCTAAAGACTTATTTAAATGGAACATGAAAACAATTAACCATCATTACGAAACTTTTTGTCAATGATTCTTCACTCAGCTTTACAAGATTCGAATCTTGAAAGATCGGAAATGCGTAATAACAGCAATCTGCTTGTATTTGCGATTAATTTTTGTCCATTAATCAACAAACTCGTTTTCCGAAGTGACTTAACGGAATTCGAATAGAAATTTTTACATCGCGCTTACACAATTACATTATCGGCGTTTGCAAAACCATATATAAACGGTGAGTATTGCCACTGCCGAAAAATGTAAATCTAATGAAGAAACAATCGTACATATTCTTCAAACATATAAAATAAATCGATCTCTAGCAATAAATCGACACAATGTTTGCTTAGAGAAAGTCAAAAATGAATTCAAAAATCCTGTATTTTTAGTTGTAGTAAATCAGAAGTGTTCTCTTGTTCCGATTTCAAATGAAATCTTTGATATTATCATTATGCTTAACATGAAGCATGCAATTCATACTGCAATCGTAGTAAAGAAGGATGAATTCAAATGTAAATTATCAACTATTTGATCAATCAGTCTCTTTTGCAATTGGCGTCTTCTGAATTTTCTTTTGATTGATCTGATATGATGATTCATCGGCTTCGTCATCCGGAATTGCAAATATAAATTTTGAAGTAATAAATACTACAAACTAAATTCTGATTTGATTTTCTAAGTTTTTTAAATTCAATTAAGACTTTTACAAAGGCAAAAGTCAGATTAATAGTACTGAATTTAAAGATAAATTATAGTTTGAATAATCTAAATTAAAAAAAACAATTCTGATCTCACTGAAAAAGTTTAAGTTAGTTTAAATATCCATAATTTTAAATTAATTGCAGAAGTCTGGTAAAATGCCGTGCACATGGTAATATCATATTTTAGCTCATTGCATATTCTTTAAGCAGACCTTCTGTTAGAAGTGGTTCATGCCAAGTTTACAAATCAGGTCATAAGTTGATGGAGGAATCGAGCATAATGCTCCAATAATACAAGTGTAAAACTCTACCTTATAATCAGGTTTGGCAACTTGTAATTCACTCTGAAGCAAGCTATACTTCTCAATAGTTGCCTTATCAGTCAAGTCAAAATATTAAACAGAATCCATTAAACACTTAATATCTATCATGAATATTATATTTCTTTCAGTATCAGTTATTATAAGATCGACACGCTGTTTTGAATTCAGGACAAGAGAACAAGAATGATCAACCACGACAATAAAGTTAGGACTTTTTAAATTACTCGTTATTATCTTTAGGCAGTCATTGTGTCTCTCTAATGTTAGTATTTGGTGAATCTTACACTACTTTAAGGCATGAGACATAGTTTCATCCTCTTTCTCACAACGTCTACAAAGTCTAGAATCCCCTTTTCTATTAGGTTTTGCATTGATGTTAAAGAGGACCTTAACGAGTTGGACAATAAACCTTCTACGGTAGTCCATGAACTCAAGGAAGGTTAAGGCATTAGCAGTTCTTGTAGAGAATCTCACCTTTTGTTAACTTTCCACCCATTAGTGTACAGTACCAACGTCACTTTTGACGGGTGCCTAGTAGTAATAATTGTTATGCGCGTACGGTATGGGGTTTTAGCCGTTTCCTTGACACTCATACATAGTTCTTCCCCATAAGTACCCAGCATTTTAATTTACTTTTATGTTCTTTGATTTGATATTTAATTATATTTTTTCTCATATTTTAGATCACTCATATTTTATTTGGTGAGTATAGGTTTGATTTTCGAATATGCATTGATGTGTTCGCAATGTTGGGCAGTAGTAGGATGTGAGCCCGTCAGATACAACCCCATCCCTTGGCTTACGCAATTATTACATAACATTTGACCTCTATCCACGCTGTTGGTACCTGGAGATTGACCTCTGTCCACTCAGTTGCTACCTAGTAATTGACCTGTGATCAATGACCTCATGATTATGTCACTGGTCACACACTTATTACATAACACTTGACACGTGACCACTGGTCAATAACTACACTTATTATGTCACTGGTCAGTCACATACTTATTACCTAACCCTTATTATGTCACGTGGACCAACACACTACCTTATAAAACTTTCCACACACCTACCTTTCTGTTATTATGTCACGTGGACCAACACACCTACCTTATAAAACCTTCCACACACCTACCTTTCTGTTATTATGTCACGCAGTTGTGGACCAACACACCTACCTACTAGAACCTTCCACACACCTACCTTCTAGAACTTTTCGTTCTTAAACATTTCACACACACACACCAATCAACGATCCGCACCCATCAGCACTCATCCGCACCGATCAACAACGATAAACACCGATCCACACCCATCCGCGCCAATAATCGTCCATCAGCACCCATCAGCGCCCAACAGGACTACAACTACGTCTACGACTAAGTCGTAGGCTTAATAAAATCACTCACTAGTACTATTCATATTATTATTATACTGTTTCATGAAATTTTCAATTGATAATTATATTATTACATAAAAATTTATAAAATAATCATTAAACATAATAATTTAACATCAAACGCGTCTTAAAATAAATGTTCAATCCTAAATTATTTAGCTTACTGACTATTTTGTTAGTAGTATATTACATAACAATTTTATCAAAATAATCATAAAACCTTAATAATTTTCATGAAAATTTAAGTTTACAACCATTCTAGTATATTGATAGTTTATTTAAATAAAAATAAGTCACTCAAAACTTAAATTTGAACACTGGATTTACAAAATTCAATATTTTAAGAAAATAATTCACAAAGTTTAAAATTTCAACTTAACTTACCACAAAATACTAATAAATTTATCAATATATTAAAATTATTACAGTTTTCTAGAAAATAATTTGAAAACGTACAAAATATTTTCCAATAAAACTATTATAAAACTAAAAATAGATGAAAAGTTGAATAGATTTATCGATATATTTATTGTAATTTTTCTTGAAAATAATTTGAAAACGTACAAACTATTTTACAATAAACTTATTATTTAACTAATACCGGTTGTTGAAAATACTAATAAATTTTTCAATTAAAATAATTACAGTTTTCATGAAAATAATAATTTGAAAATGAAATTATAGAACACTTGATTTTAATTGGTTAACTTTATTTATTACCAATGAAAACGACTCAAATTAATTCAAATTTTAATGTTCAAATTATTTTCTAAATATTATTGGTACCACATTGATAGGAAATCATACTATTCAATCGAACATAATTTCATTAATCTTTTTAAATAAATCATCAGAAGTCATTTAAAATTATTATGATGTTGAACTTGTTGCTAATCACTGATTTATTTTATTTAAATCTTATCCGAATCTAATTACATACATTGTAAAAAGCTACAATTTGCATAATTCATTACTCTAAATTTTCCTTATAAAGAATACTTCAACAATGTTTCCAAATCTTTACATATAAAAGTTGTAATTATAAAGATTCAAGCAAAATCAAATAGATCGACTAGAAAATTTTCATGTACAACAAATATTGGTTAAATTGACTATCGAATGTCGTAATTTATGGTTACCGTACAATAAGAATTTGCTTCTATAAAAATATACTAATTATCCCTTTTAAAAGTTTAACAATTTATTGAACTACACATACTTTTCTTCAATACAAAATGAATTTAACAGAATAAGAAAAACAATATTTGTTAGCATATTGATAAAAATTAATATACTTTAATGTCCAAATGGATATCCAACCACCTTAAAATCTTCGATAAAATTTAGTGAAAATTTAGTAAAATACCACAAATTACCGACAAAAAAGGATAAATCTACTCAATCCTTGAATTCATCTTCGATTCACCTAAAAACTATAATTACTATCATGTTACCAGTAAAGATTACATTAATAAGCTACAATTTACCGACAATAATTCCATATATAAAGCTAAATTATTGATTTCTCTACACATACTTTACATTGGATTTAACACCTAAAGTGACTGTAAGTTAACGAATTACCACATTGAAATTTGTATACATAAATCCTGTAATAGCTAGATTTATTAAATGCAGTAAGAATCTTTAATGAATTTCTCTTACACGCAATAGTAATACCCTGATATCCCAACAAATATTTGATTAAGACTTCTCAATCGTAACCAATTATTAAACTTTTCACCTTTATTTGGTAAGTTACTGATCATTTCACGTAAAACTCTACATTTATCTGTACATACTTGATATTTAACTATAATATCCTCCTTGAAATTGATATATTATTGATTATTTCATTTAAAACCCTAAATTTATCCGTACATACTCAATATTTAGCCATAATTTATCCCTTAAATTTGATATATTACTGATCATTTTCATTAAAAACTCTATATTTATCTGCACAAACTCAACATTTAGCAAAAATATCTACTTTAAATCGATATATTACTGATCATTTTATGGGTACATATACGCAAATGATACTTATTTAGAAATTTGTGTAATTATTTAAAGGGAAAATTTGATTAAGAAAATTAAATGGACCAAAATTTTGCACATTAAAACTATTAAGAAATTATATTTCAGAATTAATTTTAGTATTCAATTTGTTGACTCTTCTTTACAACAAAATCATTACGGAAAATACTATGCCGGACGTTTGGAAATCTTTTAAAACTCTAATGATTCCTAAACCTGATAAAGTTGATAAATATAATCTGATCTCTTCTTGGTGACCAATTGCTTTGTTATCCGTTGTTTATAAAATATTTGCGTCAATATTAGCTGGATGCTTAGCATCGTGGGTAAATCGAAACAATCTACTTCATATCGGACAAAAAGATTGGTTCTGTGCATGATGGTTGTGTAGAACACAATTCTGTACTTTCATCTTGTCTTGAACACTCGAAATATAGTAAAGATACACCTATCATAATTGCATTTCTTGACATCAAAGACGCTTTTGGCAGTGTTCCCCATGATTGCATGTGGAAGATTTTACGACAAATTGGAGTTGGTGAAAAATTCACAAACACTTTGAAACTTTTATACACTGAAACTAGCTCATACTACACATGTGGTCCAATTGTTACTCCGAATATTCCTATAAAGCAGGGCGTCAAACAAGGATGCCCTCTTTCAATGATTTTGTTTGCCATTGCAATAAATCCTGTCTTTCAAGCTGTTACTCTTTCTAAAGTAAAACCTTTCAAAATTGGTGAATCTTCAATCCAAGTTCTTGCTTACGCTGATGATATCGCTCTTATTGCTAATAATTCTCATGATTTGCAAAATATCTTAAACATTGCTTTTGATGTAGCTTGTGAAATTGGATTTGAATATCGACCTGAAAAGTGTACATATATTCAACTGCCAAATGTCGACACGATTAGTGAAATTTCAATTAATAATATAAAAATAAAGAAATTATTGAGTAAAGTATTTTATCAATAGGTTCCAATAGGTGAGCAACCTAACCAAAGTCATTATGAAATCTTGAATAAGATGTCAGTGATGCAAAAAAGCTAGCGAATTCCGATTTGTGCGATTGGCAAAAGTTGAAAGCTTATAAGACCTTCCTTCACTCTCGCCTAACCTTCCCATTATGAACGAGAGAAATTAAAATTAGTGCTCTTTCTGCAAATGTTTGTAATAATACTAAAAATCTTCGTAGTCATTTGAGAAAAATGATGAGTTTACCTAACAATTCTGAAATCAGTTACTTTTATAACTCGATTGAAAATGGAGGCACATCTTGCACTGATCTTTTGGATGAATATCACACGCAAACTATAAGCCACTTTTTTAGACTTTTTACTACTAATTGTGAATTTACAAAACGTATTAATATAGATTCTTTAAAATTTTTCACTGGACCTAGGCTTGGGAATAATAACCCATCGCTCCAAGACAGTTTCAATTGGATTAATAAAGCTGATATTATTCAAAAACACGCTGGGAAAAAAACTCGTTTCTTTCGAACTAGAATAGCAATTCGGTTTTTTGAAAAAACCCATAATATTACAATATCCTTTGAAGTGTTGGATGATAAGCCAATTCTTCGCCTGACAACAGCTTTGAAAGGAACAATAATATTGACTGAGTTCGATCGTCGTTTGGTTTCGAAAGTTCTTCAACTTGCTCTTTATGATTCATATTTTACTAAATGGAAAAACAGTAACATTAGTAATTCATCAACATTCTATTTGTCCCCTAATATTAATAGAGCAATATTTAAAGGAGAATTACGAGAGGATCATTGGAAATTTATTCATCGTTTCCGAACAAACACATTGGCTAATTTTGCAAAACCCTGTATAAAAGGTGAGAATAGATTGTGTAGGCGTTGCCATAACCAAGATGAAACGTTGCCACATGTTTTGCAAAATTGCAAGGTTCATCTTACTCTTGCCCTTAATCGTCCCAACGATTCCCTTCAACAAATAGTACATCATTTGAAAAGTCCTTCACTGATTGTTGTTGTGGACCACACTTGCTCCTTGGTATCAAACTCTAAAGAACGAGTCGATTTGATTATAATTAATAATGAGAAAAAGACAATTCTTATGGTTGATATTAAATGTCCTTTTGATTCTTTGGTCACGTTTAAAACTGTGAATAAGGAAAATTTGGCAAAATATGATTCTTTAAAAAACCAAATACAGACCGCCAAACCTAGCTTTACTGTTGAAATCTTTACTTGTATAATCGATTCTATGGGATCTGTTCCACCAGCATCTTATGATCTACTTGGTAAGATGGGAGTTTCTTTTGAAAAAGTCGCTGGTCTGGTAAAAGCATGCGCAATAAGTAACATCGCAAATTCTTTAAGAAAATGGCATTATCATGTCACTGGCGTTCTAAAAAGCCAATAAATTGATTTTTAATTTGATTAAAAATTATTTTGATAATATTCAATTAAAGTTTTATGAATAATTTTAAATTCAAAATAAAACAATAGAAAAGTTTTATTTTGTTTTAAAAATATTATATTTAAAATAAAATGAAAAACAAAACTATTTCAAATGATGCTCTTTCAAGCCAATTAGATCCGCTGGAGAAACATTTCGATTTTCAGCAATCGAGTTGTAAACGATTGATGGATCTTATCAAATCCCAAATTGTCTCCTCTGAAGCAATAATGACTTTATTTCAAAAATCTGTCAATCTGCTCTTTATGTCAAACCTTCGAATATGACCTATAGCGCAAAGCCGGATCAAATAACCAATTAAAATCAGTAAAGCCAGAGAAATTTCGAGGAGTGGAACTTTATTGAGACAAATCTTTTCTCAAAATTAAATGATAATAAACCGAAAATTTTATCTCGATCGTTCAGCCTCCTCGATTGGCTGATTCCAAGCAGAATCATTTCAATTGATATGAATCAAGAACTTGTTGTATTAATAAAATTTTAAATAGTACTAGTGAGTGATTTTGTTAAGTCTATGACTTAGTCGTAGACGTAGTTGTAGGCGTGTTGGGCACTGTTGAGCGCTGATGGGCGATGATCGGTGCGGATGGGTGCTGATGGGTGCGGATAGGTGATCGTTGGTTGGTGTGTGTGTGTGTGAAATGTTTAAGAACGGAAGGTTCTAGAAAGTATGTGTGTGGAAGGTTCTAGAAGGTAGGTGTGTTGGTCCACAACTGCGTGACATAATAACAGAAAGGTAGGTGTGTTGGTCAACTGGAGATAATAAGGAATAGGTAATAAGTGTGTGACTGATCAGTGACATAGTAAGTGTGTCTCCGTGTAGTTACTGACCAGTGTTTATGTGACATTGATGTACGATTTATGTATGAGTTGAAAATGAATTTATTGATTGATGCAATGACTTACGATGAAGCGGGTGAACAATGTTTATGCAGATGAACTTCCAATGATTATGTGACATGCCAAATAAACCATTTAATGCATCGAAAAGTCCTAATGCAATTTTTGTTGTTTCTGCCACTTCCTTTCTGCTCGTCCTGGCCTTGCGCGGGATTTTGGTTTGAATGGTTGGTTCTCGGGACTCATCGCGTTCTTGTAGGCTACTTGGGCTGGGCGAACACCAGGGGATAGGTGACAGCGTGTCCCTCCTGATCTGCCGCTACGGCTATTTCCAGACCACGAATCTGGATCCTTTGGGCTTGGTTCAGGACTCTCTCCTCTCTCCAGCTCTTTTGTGCCGCGTCTATTTTTTGGTAGAGCCGTTTTACTCTAGTCGGCTCCGACCAAGTGGCCCTAATCCGTTGCAGCTCGCGGATTAATTGCAGGCACTGCTGATGTAAATTTGCATTTTCTTTGCAGAGGTCCTTTAATTCTTTGCCGATTTTTTGCATCGCATCCATCATCGTTTTTCCTTAATAACAAATTAGATATAGGATAAATTTCAGAGATTAATTAGGAAAAATATACAAAATTTTTAGTCCCCACCCCATTATCATTTTATGCGTTGCTATCTCCGGGGAGCATGTTCATTGTTCACCTTACTCAGTACTCGCGTGCCACTTTATTATTTAAATTAATAAAAAGAAAGTTACTATTACAACAAATTTATTGAAATACAGAACGTAATATAAGTCTTAAATTTTGTTGCGGTCGATTATCAGTTAAGCGCCTCCACGAATAGGCATGCTCCTCGGCGTCCCGATCCTCCAGAATGTCCCGAATATCTGGCCGTAGGAGGCCTTTCAAGACCATCAAGTGCACGGGTGCGTCGTTCTCTAGTACGGCCGGATCCCGATGATCATAAGCTATTCCGTAGGAGGGCAGATGCTCGTCCGAAATGTGAATACGTCCGTTGGCGATGTCCAGGTTGATCCTGGCGAGATGCTCCTTTTGCCGTCTCGCTAAAAATCGATATCGCCACTCCAATTGCTCTAGGCGGTGGAGCTCGCCTTCGGCCCTTTGCCGGATCTCCTGCGGGGTTTCGACCCGGCTTTCGCTTGATGAGGATGCTGGGAGTTCGACATCTTCTCCTGGCCCTTGACTTTCCGGTTCGGCCACTCGCGGGTACCATAGGTCGATATGGTATATCCCCGATACCACAATGCTTGCCAATATCTCCCGGCAAATCTGGTCGGCACTGTTAGCGTAGTGCGATCCGCGCCTTCCCAGTTGCCACTACGCGTGCCTGTTAATGATAAATATAATAGGTTATCGTTGTTTCTTTCATCCCACCATTATTGGCGATAAGATTAGTTTACTTTCTCGTCAGTACAGGGTTGTTCGTAAGTTCTTACCATTTGGCCTTCTCTGATAGTTTCACCAAATTCGAAAGTTTACATAGGACAGGCCTGAATGAGGTTTCTTGTCTTGGGAGACGCTGAAGAAAAGGGGAACGGATTCTTTGATGAGATCCAACCAAGTGGATATCAAACGTCAACAATGAACAAAATTAAATAAACTACGGGTTAGATACAAAAGATACCTAATTAATTAACTACTGGCTTCGTTTAATGAACCTTGGTCACCTCCAGTGGGTGATAAAACACATCGAGTGATTTTGATATCATGGTCATAAAAATTCAAAGTTAAATATTCCCACCGGTTTCAAAGCCATTTAAAAAACGTAAAATTGGATAGTTCGAAACGATCTACTTACGAGGAATACAAAGTCAAATATTTCCAATATTTAAGTATTATGATCGTAATATTATATCTTTCAAAAACCTAGCTACACTTTATAAAATTAACAAACACTAAAGTCATAAAATTAAATATTTTCAAATGCCCCAAATACTATAATCTAAAATTGAATATTACTAATAATCTAAATGTAGTAATTGTAAAGTCAATCTAAGGATTTAAATATTATGACTAAAAATTTGATCCAATGATCCAATTGCCGTGGAAAATGTCGGGGTCATGGCGAATAAGTTTAACAACAAAAGAAGAAATTTAAATGAAAAATAAAACATTTACTAATTTACCAGGTCGTTAATTATCTATGAAGGGAATTGATGGTGATCGGATTGACCGTTTTAAATCATCACGAACACTCTGTGGGTATCATTGGCTCACTACTTTCCATATTTTATTCTACGTTAGTTGATGGTGAAGTGAATGACCTGACGATAAATTGGCCAAATTACTCGAATGAGGGTGGTGTAGCTAAACTAGGAGAATCCATTACAAAGCAGGCAAGGTAGATTCGCCAATAGACTCATGTGGAGTCTATCCGATTCTAATTTGGGTGATTATGGGATTTCGGTTCAAAATTCAATAGTAAATAATCATTTGAACGAGTGAGCATAATAGAAAAAATTATATTTTCTCATAATACATTAAGGATGGCTAGAGCAGTAGTACCTGTCGAGCGATCTTCATTACGCATACTCCATTGGTCTCGCCTTGAAGTGGACTTGGTTGAACAAGTTTGAATTTTGGAAAGTTTTCGATCAGGCACTCCTATAGGCGACCTTCTATGAATCTCCTCGGCCTCAGTTTCATACACCGCTACGGTTGTCTTTGGTAAATTCGACATAACAATTATGAATCAAAATGGAACCGATTTCTTATTTATACCTCGTTGTTCTGTGTGTTGCCACGTGGCTCATAATGATTCCGACGCTAAATAATGATTGGTGGCTGTCCTACACCGATCGATAATTTCTCTTCCCCGGATGAATTTCCAACTTTTCTCTACCCATTCATTTCTCTCCATTCCGTATTTCAGAACTAATTATTTGGTATTTTCTGCCACAAATATTTCATCATTATTTCTCCGATTTCATTTTTTATATCTGCTTATTGATTGTTGAGGTTTGATTTAATCAATTTATTTTTGGTTTAACTAATTTATTTAGATGATTATGCTCCTTTTCGACAGAGATATTTTCAGGCAAATCAGTTTCATCTCGGTCATTCAGTAATCGCCGCGTTCCTCGTCGAGGATGATTTTTCTCAACATCGTGGATCTATGAATTAAATTTATATATGCATGTTTTCGAATTCTCTTTTGTGAATAAATATTTCTGGGCTTCTGTTGGCCGCGTTGGTATTTGAATTATAGTGAGGTGTAGTCGGAACGATTGTTCTAATCACATAGGCTTGGACGTGTGGGGTCAATAATTTCGAGAAGGTCTTTCATATAATGATAACTGGATTTTATTCCGTTACAGGTTGTGGTATACGCGGGATTTAGAATTATTTTGTTCGCCATTCTTTTCCAGGTTCTTTTATTCTTGAATGATTTAATTAATTAAAACAGTCTTTTAATGAGCTGGTTTTAATGAGAATATTGGTTAAAATGAACTCACTATCCCTTTAATAAATAATAGGACTACTATTTACAGGTTTACTTGTGATGGTGAATAAACCATTTTCCGGACAAAATTTTACGAAAGGGTTGAATTTTTGCGAATAATAACTCGTGAGATTTTCGTTTGGTCGTATTTTCTCAAATTATTGATACGTTATAAGAGTTTTGCTCAATTTAACTGTATATTACCAATTTATTAATGATTTATAAGACTCTTTATTTAACTGGAATCCCATTTTATTTAACCCATTATGATTTTTAAGATTATTAGTCTAGTTTGGTCCTATTCTACGTCATCAATAATGATTGTTTAAGATTATTTAGCCTAGTTTAGTCCTATTTTACGTAATCAATAATGATTCTTTAAAATTATTAGAAGTTCGATGCATCGATTTCCGCAAGCCCTCTTCCCGTTAACCCCAAGTTGATCTTAGGAAATTTCTTTGTTGATGTTAGATTTTAAGAGTGTCCACTGGACTACTCCGTGTTGATATTTTAGCCGTTGCGTAATGATATTTTATGTCGATTTTTTGGGAGTAGGTAAAAAGGTAGGCAACCAAAAGATTGCCTCCTGATCTCCCTTCTGCCCATATGATAATGAATGAATTGAGTTTCGAGTCCGTCGTTACCCACGGCGAGATCTCACGGTGGCACAAGCTGTTGGCGGACTTAAATCGCACTTACACTGCTCGATCTTTATGTAAGATTTTGCTAACTTGTTAATGTGTGGCTGTGGGCCGGAAAAAATTCGCTTTATTAAATAAATTCATTTAATATATATATTTGATCAGTATTAATAACAAGCAAGAAAACGGTGAGACGACATTGGACAACTAGTAATTCGTAAAAACACCAACAGAAGGATTTAAAACGAGTTAGTGGCTAGCAAACGCGAGAATCAAGACATTTGACAGTAACCACCGAGACGATATTTCAGACAATTGCAGGAGGAAATAAATAGAAGAAAATAAAACAAAAACTATGAAAAACGACAAACTTATCTACATGGAAAGTAAACTAACGAGTAAAAGAAATACAGAAGTAAAGATCAGTGCGAGATAAAAAGTGAAAAACTTTGTTTGATCATTCGAATCTGAGATCTAATGATTATTTTACAACAGAAAACAAATGTCAAAGAAAATTAAGAAACTACAAATATTCTCAAGAACACACTCAACTTAACATGAATGACGATTCTAGATGGAAACAAATAACGATAAAAAACAATAAATGTTTGGACGGAATTTCACCGAAACGCAGACAGATAACAACTGGAAAATATTGACAGAAACTTTGAAAAATGACCGGTTTATCTACAGGGAAAATAATAACACAGTATGAAATTTTAGAAACGGTAGGACATAAATTTACTCCAGGATGTGAAAGATATTAGGGACAGCAATACCGTCAAGATTACTGGAAAAATATGGGGAAAAATCAACAGGAGAAAAGTTGAAAATTTCACGAAATAAACAATAGTTACTGGAGATCCACGAAAATTAGATATTATCGTTAAAAATAAATTAGGAAAGATAGAAGGTATTTTAGAGGTTCTAATAATATGAAATAAACTTACAAAAGAGAATAACAAAATCATAACAGATAAAAAAATTATAGATAACCTCTGAAAATACATGAGCATAGTTGATCAAAAATGGAGGAAGGAAGAAAGTATTTAAAAAAAATGCAAAATCTGACAATATTATGGAACAAAATAACAGTTTAGAAAACTAATGAATGACGAGTATTGTAAAAGAATAGAAAATATTAATACATGTAAATATATTAAAATATTAGATACACAAATATTTCATATATGAAACAATTCAACAGGAAAGTGGGGATAAAATTAACATTTTGTAAAGCAGAAATCAAGGAAACAAGAAACCATAAATAAAAATAAAATTATGAGTAGGTTGTATAAATCAATGGAAATAATCGTGTAAATATCATCCAAAAACCGTAGAAGTAAGAATTAAAAATATAAAAAAAAATAATAAAACAGGGAAAAGGTGGAAATCACGAGAGTTAAAGTGATTAGAAAAGGGGAAACCACAAAAATGCCGGTCGTGTAAATATCGTGTAAATAAATTCCAGAACCATGCAAATAATAATTGGATAGGAATACCGGTAAGAGTTCGTAAAAAATTGGAAAACTAGAAATTTCCAGATCAAAATTTTTTGAAATAAGACGGGATCACCAAGTCAGTTAAAATAATTTTAAACGTAATAAACGATTAATTAAAAGTAATTAAGTTAAAGATCAAAATTATTAACAGAAACTCATAAAAAAGGTTGCAACGATTTCGAACCCCTACTCCTATGAAATGAGAAATTGTAGCGGAAGTAACGAACGACCAGTTGTGTGAATTTCAAAAGACATGAGGTTAAGCGAAGCCAAATTAGATACTAAATGAGAAAGAGATAATTGATCAAGTTGGAGAAATTGACGAAAAGATAATGAAAAAACTTTTGGCGTGGATAAAAGGAAATGTTCTGGTGTAAATGAAATGAATAAGTTGCAATGAGCGTAGATGAATAGAATGATGATGCTAGTTATAAATAAAAATAAAGGATTTGGAGTAAATAATAATGAATTACGAAAATAATAGTCAGCAACCAGAGGAAAATAGATTATTGAAAACGAGTACGATAAGCTGAGATAAATAATAATGAATAAGACAACAATAGCAACCGAAAGGTGTAAAACATACGGAAAAAGCCGGACACTTCATGAAAGCCGTTAAATAAATTCTGAGTATACAAGTAAAACACAACTTCAACAGCGAAAGCTGAAAAATCACACAACAGGTACGGTAAAAGTTTTGATGCATATTAATTTCTTAAAGTATTTTGTAATGTTATTTATATTATGTTATTGTGAAATAAGATTGGAAAGTAAGATTTCAAACCGAGCTATCATAACGATAGTACGCTTACTCCGATGGGAGACCCTGATCAACCCAAGGAGATGAATGTAGTAGGATCCGTCGCAAATGTTGGGGAGTTTCTGGCGAGAGATTGATCATCTCTCTGGGGAACAAACCAACGCGATTACTACAATATTTGAATAGGGAAAGTGAGGGGGAAACCGAAAATAAAAATAAAAATTGAAAAATGCACATTATTTAGACGCCGAAGGTGAGAAAGCCAAAACGTCTCGCAAAGGTACCTAGGAATATTTTTTCCCTAGCTGGTGGTGAGGCACCAGAGGACAATGGCGGACTGTCGTGTTCAGGAATTTATCAGCCAAGGGACTGGTAGCGCTGAACCGCTCGATACACAACCCGGATACCCACACCGAGTATCGACCGAGAATATATATAAATTGTTGGGTAGGGACTCGATACACAACCCGGATCCCACACCGAGTATTGAAGACACCAAGCGGTAGGTGAGATGTGAACTAACCAATAAATGGTTCATACTCGAAAGGTCCTACTAAGGATCAGATTGAGGCAGCCAAGCAGAGCTGGAAATCTAACGCGGGGCGGACTGATAGTAGACGGCGATATTAAGAATTACAGCGCGCATATATTGCTTCTTTTTCTTTTCACTATTCGAGAAATCAAGAAAACTTCTTTTGGAACTTGGTTGAACGTCTAGGCATTTCCATTCTTTTATATTCTTTGAAGTACACAACCCGGATCCCACACCGAGTACTGAGGGAATGTTTTTTCTTTATAATTAACCCAGCAAGGAGTTTGGTACAAAACCGCGGATCCCACACCGAGTTCTAAACATCCGAATGGTGGTGAGATAAGCGTAACGCTATCAAAAGACGACCATGGATTGAGAGTCAGTGTGAGGCCTCAAGCTTGTCAACTAGACAAGTCACCCAACAGGTCACTGACATAAACTTAAATCCGGATAAAGATATATTTAATTAAGAGAGACATAGAAGGTCACAGAGAGCCAGCAAAAATATATTTAATTAAGAGAGATATGAAGGCCATAGAGAGCCAATAGAGAGGATAAATTATAAAGGCCCATAGAGCGCAAGTTGAGACAATAAAGTCTAAGACCAAAGCAAACCAACGGAATAGATAATAGGATTTAGATAAAGGCCCATAGAGCGCCAGTAATTAAAGGAAAAGAAAAGGAGTTTATGATAAATGAAGGATACATAGGAAAAATAATTAAAGGATTGAATGATGATATAATTGTAGCGATTTTATTTGATAGAAATATAGATAATTAATGCGACTATATAGATAACTGATAAGACTATATAGATAATTAATACGAGATATAGATGGATTTGGAATGAATGGGGGTGAACCAAAAGGGAAATGATCATACCGGATAAAGTTTAAGAAAACGACCGGAGGATTAGACTATAAGGCCCATAGAGTGCCAGAGCATGGAAAATAAGGAATATTTGAACAAATTATGAAGAAATAAAGGAGATTAATTAACGAGACGACTGACGATATGATTGTGATGATTTATTTGATAAAAATATTTAATTGATATGACCATATAAATAACTGATACGACTATACGGATAACTTATAGATATTTGATACGAGTTATAGATAATTCAAAATAAACTTAAAATGAAAAGACAAAAAATTAAAAAAGATAAAGAATTGACACAGCGAAAAAGAATTGAATAAAAGGAGCAGCGATCAGAATAATACAATAAAATGAATGCTAAAATTTATGTAGAATAATATGTCTTAGAAGTGTCATTTATTTTTAGATAATTGACAAGGAATAAAGATATCAAGTAAACGACGAATAATAGAGCCACTAGACTAGAGATAAATCAAGAAAACAAGTAACAAGAAACCGGAATCAAGGAAACCATCGAGTTAAGAAACTGAGAATATACCAAAACGAACGGAGAACAAGGATAAAGAAAATAGACCATTTTATTGGAAGTCAGAGAAAGTGAAAAGCAGCAACGGATAGAAAACTTAATACAGTAGCGAAAGAAGAACCAATGATTACAACAAGATTAGAAAGTCTGAAAAAAGAATCCGAAGAATCCGATAAATTAAATGAAAAGCTAACCGACAAAGGAAACAATGTGAAATCACCCAAACCAAAAATTCCAATTTAGTTGAAAACAAGTACGAGTAAAGAGATCACAAAACTCCGAGAGAAAACTAACCATGAATTGCCAAGTAAAAATACTGATGAAACAGAAATATATTCGAGATAATCAACAATGTACAAAATCACACGCGATGAACCAGAAATGAGGAAGCAAGAACCAATATCGTCGAGTTTAAAGCGGATTGTACTGGAGATGCATTTGGAAAGAAAATGAAAAGGAAACTGGAAATTCGGAAATGAAAACAGTTGAAACAAAAATAGCTGAAACATGTAAAACGGAAATCATATGGGAAGAGAAAATATTAACCACAATTGAAGAAAAAGTCGAAAGAGAAAATGATCAATCTGAGTTAAAAGATCAAGTATCAGAACCAATAAAATCAGCGATGAAAACAACGAGACTAACGAAAGATATTTACCTGCAAACAAATCAATACATTAAAAAACCATCACGAATTTGCAATATGCCAGTTAAGAGGATTCAAGACAGTAGAGGTAAATTAATAAATTATAATAATTATTTCAGGATTAACAACGCGAGCTACAATTCAAAAGAAGGATTCCGAACTGACCGAGGTTATCAAATAAAGAATTGCCAAGAATATGATAGAAGAGTTCGCACAGAAAGTATCAACTGACAACAAATAGTAATGAACCCTACACGAAACGTAGGAGAAGAAATTATAATCTGTTTTAATTGAGATCAAACTGGTCATATGTCAAAGAATTGTCGAATGAGAAGAATGCAAAGTCAACAAAAACCATACCAATTCAAGAAAAGTTCACAAAATAACCAAACACAAGAGATTAGACATTTAAAAGATATGATGATATTGAGGACAACCATAAGATTCGAGAGTAGAACCTGTTACAACTGCAACCTAAACGGACATATAGCTGCAAATTGTCCAATGGAGAGAAAATCGAGACAACCAAAACCGAACAATTATAGCCAAAGTACACAAAGCAATCAAATACAAGAGATTGAGCAATTAGGAGATATGATTCAACGAATATCTCCAAACAATCAAATACAACGAAGTAATACGAGGAAAAACATGAATGATGTTCGATGTCAATGGACCAGAAAATATCCGGAACAGTAACAAATTGAATGGCAGAGATTACAGAGAGAGGAAACCCAAGAAATTCAACAAAGACGGATGAACAGAAATCAAATATCAAGTAGAAGCAATATATCGAGAATAATCAATACAAAAGAAATTCACACTGCGGAGCAGTATGTTGTCAACAACGAAGATGATCTGACAATAAATAACGACAAAGAAAATGAAGTTATTAAGAAAGATGAAACTCAAGAGGACAAAATAAAGTCAGCACGAGAATTGAGCAGCGAAGAAAATATAAAGACAATAAATAACGACAAAGAAAATGAAGTAATTAAGAAAGATGAAACTCAAGAGGACAAAATAAAATCAGAGCGAAAATTAAGAGGCAAAGAAAAAATAAAGATAATACAAAAGTTCACGATACAAGAGAACAACAGACGACGAAAAAACAGTAAAATCAGCGATAAAAAGATATTAGAAAAACAAAATATCAAAATCAGAGGGTACTACTACAAAAATCGAAAAGAGAACCGATAAGGAAAGCGAAATTAAACATGTTACAGCAAGGGCTAAAATAAAATTGAAATGGTCATGAAAGAGTCACTTCAAATAAACGTGAAATGTAAAGTATTGGAGTCAAAATCTATACAAACAACAAGGGACAATATAGGAATAGGAGTGACGTTTATTTGAGAACTAATCGAAAAGAAAATCCAAAAGCAACAAACGAGAAATTTGAATATGCAAGACAGATCAAAAACAGTCAGTGAGTTGATAATTGAGACCAAAGAAGATGTAATTGACGAACTCAGGAAAATCACCCATGTGGAAAGGAAAATTACAATACGGCACGGATATACACAACAAAACAAAATTAGGAAAACCACACGGAGAAAGTATTTGGACAATCAATACGAAAGCTAACGAAGTTAAAATCAGAGAATATTGTAAAAGTTGTCAAAAATCGAGACACGCAGAGAACGACTGCTATCGACATTAAATATGCCAACTATGCGGAAGAGAAGCCACGTAAATAACATTTGTCACAAAAGACGCGGAACATGTTTCAACCATCTAAAATAGGGACATTTGGCTCGGAATTGTCCAAATAAACAGACTCATATGAAACATTAGAACTAATGAGAGGAAGCAATAAGAAACAAGATGAGATCAATACCAACACCAGAATAAAGCCAGCGAATAACACAAGTGTCAAATCAAGCTACGAACCAG
Organism: Schmidtea mediterranea; assembly: GCA_022537955.1. Lineage (NCBI taxonomy): Eukaryota > Metazoa > Platyhelminthes > Tricladida > Dugesiidae > Schmidtea > Schmidtea mediterranea. The sequence continues at coordinate 185,737,372 of CM039679.1, read as the reverse complement.
GAAAAACATGACAACTGGAAGACAGGAAAACCTATTAGACATTGCGAAACAAGTTACCAGAGTCGCAAACAGCCAAGAGACAAAATCAAAATATTATAGTAATCAGGCGAAACAGAAACGAGAATATAACGAAATCCGTGATTCTAGAATGAATTACCGGAAACAGAATGGTAGCAATCGTCAAAATAACTAAGGAAATAATGCCGAAATGAACCAGAAAAAAGAATACCACCGAGATATTAGAAGGAGTAACAAAGGTGATCACTAACTACGCAAAAGGCTCAAAATCAACAGCAGAAATCAACATCTTAAATAAAAGAATGCCAATATTATTCGCAATTATTGACATAGCGGGTAATACACCACTACACCATGCCATAGAAAGCAAAAACGAAGAACGAACGATGGAAATTATCGACGCAATGAACCAATGTGGACAACATACAAATATCAAAAATGAGAAGGACATACACCCATGATGATTGCAGTGTCAAGAGATGCGTCAACGAAAATTCTGAGGGAGTTATTAAAAACAGGATCAACTCTAAATGAGAAGGACAATAAAGGAAAAACGATGTTAAATTATATTATGATGTCGCTAGAAGCAAGTGCAATACAGTTCGTTACGATAAATGAAATTCAAGAAGACATCAAAATAGTAGGCAAAAAATTTAAATCCAATCCTTGAACCAATCGAGAGAGGATACTATGAAGCAGCAGCAAAACTGATCAATTGAAAAATAGGAAAATTCGATAACGAAATCATAGAGGTAAAAAAAATCAAAAGTAGTGAAAATATATTACTAAAAAGAGCAATAAAGTCCAATATGCATTACTTCAGACAATAAAAGCTCTATTAAAGAGAGGAGAAATAAAATTCACGGACAATAAAAGAGAGTCTGAGAGAATAGGGAAGAAAAGAACATGACACCAAGCTTGCTAACAAAAAATAATACAGAATCAATATATCAGATATGGCAAGGATTATCCCAAATCTCTTTCCAAAGGGGAGTGAGAAACAACAAAGGTGAAACTACGAAAGAAAGCGCAACAAGGAAACAAACCGATAGTAGGAAAGTAATAAGCAAATACGATCGTCACTTATCAGAAAAGGAAACAAATCACTTATTAGCAGTAGTTAAGAGAGTTCTAACCACGAAAACCCAAGAATGAAGACAACGAAATTAGAAAACACAACTTCAAACACAGTTAAATTGGTAGCGATATCAGAAATTGTCACAGACGTGATAGTTATGTGGATAATAATTCAGCAAGTGAAAGCAACTGAAAAGTAAAAACAAAACCTATGGGAAAAAGAATGTGGCCGAAACCAGAGAACCCAGAACACGATAGTACAACGAAACTGAACAAGTACCTAGTACCAAGAGAGAACAAAGGAAGTAAAGATATGAACCAATACCCAAGTACGATATGGAAGCAACAACCACCGTCACTAATAGCACCACTCAAGTGGCCAAGCGAGATTGATATATATCAAGTAACTGACAAGAGATGCGGAGGGATACGCATTATGCGCGTAGACCCTTTGGAGACGATGAAGTAATAAATATTCAGGAGTGTGTACATAGTGTATATAACATATATGTTTATATAGTAATCTATAAAAGTGGTGTATAAATATTATATGGAACGAGTACAATAATATCCGATAATATATAAAAGTAGTATATAAATATTATGGTCGAGAAGCGAAAACAAATTAAAAATCAGACGATGTGACAAAGAATAAAGCGGAATGAGAAAGACAAGTGATGCGATAATACTTTAAAATTGAGAAACGAATCAATTGGAAGCTAATCAAGTATATTAAGTAGTAAAGCTTAGTTGTAGCGACGATGGCCAACATCGGAAAACTATATGTGCAAGCAGAGATAGAGAGTCGAGTTTGGATCAAAGATCAAATCAGGAGCAGAAATCGAAATAAGAAGTCAAGTACCGAAACCATCAAGGAAATCAGAGACAAGAATAGACTTGGAGAACAAATTAAAACTTGGAAAATCCAGTACAACCAAATGAGAGACGAAAATGAGAAACAAAGTTAACAAATTCACGATCTGAGCAAGATAAACCAGCAAAATAGTAAAGAAATTACCAAGACAAAACAACAGCAATGAAGAAATAGATGAAATATCAAGTCAGTCAACAAAAAAGACGATGGAGAATAATTCGACAAAGAACTGAATCAATTAATGCGAAACTGACGAATAATAACAAAAGGCACCTAACTGAGAAACAAAATTTGTGGTCATTGAGTTAAGCGGAAAACGAAAAAGACAAAGAATTAGAACCAATAAAGCTCAATATACAAAACTAAATGAATACAAAAAAGGGTGGAAGAGACTAAAAAATCAATTCGAGGAATAGAGCAAGAAAAACAACCAACTGCAAGTGAAACTAGATGCAGCCAAACGAGACAAAAGGAATATCACGGAATAGTAATTCCAAGCAAGACTGACGTTCAAAAGCGGATATGAATAAAGAAAGGATCAAAGGACAAATCAAAACAAATTCAACAATCAAAAACCAGAAAACAAGAAAAACAAATCAAAGCAGTAAAGAGAGATGGCAAAAACAATGCCAATAAACGACAAGACAAAAGATGATAAGGCTCCACTACAAAATGCACTCAATCAAAATGGAGTATCTAAAGAATCTTGCAAATCCTATTAAAGGCAAACAAGGAAGATAAGCAATGTGTACATAAAGTTAATACCAATCACAGAAATAAGAAACTAGATGTGATAATAAAAGCAACAGAGATAAAAATGAAGAGAAACAGAAAGTCAAACCGCTACCTAAAATCATGAGGAATGATAACGAGTCTTATTAAAATGTCTCGAATTTTGTCGTAAATAGCATCTAATCAGTCCTATATCAAATAAAGTCAATTTCCCAGACTAAACAAAATCTCAAAGCTAAATCGCACAACAGATATCAAATCGTCAAAATCAGAACCTGCTAAAGAAGGTAATCAATCAGAAACCAAAGAAACCCAAGACATTAACGAGACGAATACCTAAGTGACAGAATTACGAACTCAAGATTGACAATGAACTAATGGTTCTTATACAATTAACTATTCTTTATGTGTGATCATAACCGGACTGTAGGTTCTTTATCACTTCATCTTGTAATCCATATTTTGATGTATACTGTATGATTATTTTTATGCATGTGGGTTTTGAGGTCACGACTCTGTAGACCCAATAGAATGAAAAATGTAAACTCTGTTTAGTTCATAGCTTAAATCTTTTAGAAATTGCGGGTCACAATTTTACGAGCCCCGGAGTGGTTTATGTTGGGCCAGATCACAAACGGCCTTGAAAATTGTTTAAATATATCAGTAATACAGCCCGAAAACCCAGTACCAAGATAACTTAAAATACAACATACAAAATCAACTAAACACTTTAAAATTTGAGAGAATATAAATAAATATAAAATCAAAAAACATAAAAGTAAAATAAAATAAATACAAAATGCATCAAGAACCGCACGAAATCTACATAAAAAATAACATAATAACAAGAAAATTTGACAGAAAAACGACAAGTTTTGTAAAAGTAAAAAATTAATGAATTAAATGAGTTAAAATAAATTATTTTTGGTTGAATAAATTTATTTAAAAATTTAAAAATAAATTTGCCAATATAAATTAAGAAATTAATAAAAATTAAATTTAGGTAACACAAATAATTTCAAGGTCAAATTTATTTTATCGCAATAAAAATAACACGCAAGGTTAAGGTCAAATTATAGGTATATATACTGATGTGTTTTGACAAATTATCAACTACTTTGCAGCATTATTTTCAAACTTAATTGACACTTAACTCACTCTTATTTTTCAATATTATCTTGCTAGCATTATTTTGCAGGCGTATTATTTTAGTTAGTGTGCATTGATGCACGATTTACATGCTGGTGGGTTTCTGGGTGTTGATATTTTGAAACTATATGGTTGTTACCCAGACAACCTCATACAAATATCTTTCGATTACCACTCGGTACCCATTGCTAAGCAACGTTGGAACTGTGTTCGAGTGGATAGATTGTGTTGGGCCAGCACACAAATAGCCTTGAGAATTGTTTAAATGCATTAGTAATACAGCACGAAAACCCAGCACCAAGATAACTTAAAATACAATATACAACACCAACTAAACACTTTAAAATCTGAAAGAATATAAATAAATATAAAATCAAAAACATAAAAGTAAAATAAAATAAATACAAAATGCATCAAGAACCGCACGAAATTTACATAAAAAATAACATAATAAGAAGAAAATTCGACCGTAAAATGACCATTTATATAAAAGTAAAAATTAATGAATTAAATGAATAAAAATAAAATATTTTTTGGTTGAGTAAATTTATTTAAAAATGTTAAAAATAAATTACCAATTTAAATTAAGAAATAAATAAAAATTTAATTTAGATAACACAAATAATTTCAAAGTCGAATTTTGTTTAATCGCAATAAAACTAACACGCAAGGTTAAGGCCAAATTATAGGTATAAATACTGTGTTTTCCCAAATTTTAAACTACTACTTTGTAGTATTAATTTCAACCAAATTTAAGATGCACATTTTTTATAAATCTTACTTTGTTGTGTGATTTTTTTTCAGATATTTTCAGATCATTAATCTACAGTTATCAATATTTTCAGGTTATTAATCTACAGTTATGTTTTGTAGCAATATGTTCAGGTTATTAATCTATAGTTATGTTTTGCAGCAATATTTTCAGATTGTTAATCTACAGTTATGTTATTTTGGTTTATGTACATCGATGCCCGATTTAAAATTTGTTTATATGAATGCTAAATATAAAGTTTATGCGTCGAGATTTTTGCCTAATTCATTCGGTAATTTATTTTTTCTATTATTTAATTTTTGGTGGCCCACAGCCAAAACATAACGCAAGATAGAAAAATAAAACACAGTATTCAGATTCGTGTAAGTGCGTGGAATACCGCCGATGATCTGTGCCCGTGAAGACCCGGCGTGCGGAACGCAGGGATCGGAACGTCAATATTATCCGTACATAGGGGAAATTGGAGGGTAAATGAGTAGTTTATTGGCTGCTCCTTCATCATCCGTTTCCTGTAAAATTGAAATAAATTTTTTACAACAATCGGCTCAAAATATCTAACACCGAGTAGTCCAGTGGGCACTCATTAATTATGAAATGAACATACATAGATCTTAAGGACAAAGAGAGGGAACGGGTAGTGGGGAAATTTGCGAAATCGTTGCAACAGTTAAAATGAATAGCCATCGGAAAAAGATTAATCCGAACGACCAAAATCATGAAAAATAATGTGTTTAAATAAGAATTAAATAAATTAATTTGAGTTGAGGCGGAGAATATGGGCGGGACGCTGCTCAAATTTTCCGAATTAATTCAAATACTTAACAAAAATAGTAACGTAAAAATGGAACGCGTAAAATAAGGGTGGAACGCTGCTCAAATTTTCCGAGTCAATGAAAATACTTTGTCGAAAACTGTAGAATAGGGATGAACCTTGAAATAAGGGCGGAACGCTGCTAAAACTTTCGAATTTACAAAAATACTTTATCGAAAACCGAAAAATACAGATGGACTACGGCTAATGTTGTATATCAATAAAAAATTTTAACGCTGAGGAATAAGGACGGATCCCTACAAAATCTTAATAATAATAACGATAATGATAAGGGTAATGGTGATAATAATAATAATAATAATAATAATAATAATAATAATAATAATAATAATAATAATAATAATAATAATAATAATAATAATAATAATAATAATAATAATAATAATAATGATAATAATAATAATAATCATGGTATTTGTAGTAATGGTGATAATAATTATGATAATAATAATAGTAGTAATAATCATAGTAGTAATAACAATAAATATAATGGTAGTTATAGTAATAAAAATAATAATAAAGGTAATAGTAGTAACAATTAAGAAAGGTAATATATATAATAGTAACAATGATGATGCTAGTAATAATAATAGGGAACATTGTAGTTATAATAGGGATGAGGGTAAGAGATGTACTGTGTTTACTTAACATAACCAAGGGTTTACAGACCATAAAAAATCATCAACATGGACAATAATAAGAAGGACAAAGCGAATGGACATAAAGATAGATGATATGAGAGTATAGGTTAACATTTGAAAGAGATAGGAGAATAATGGGACCTAAAAATCAAAATCGAGCACAGGCCTCCTATCGGCAGCTCGTTGGACCCATGGATCGTTCGGTCAATTATAGCATTAGCAACAGCGCTCACTTTTTGCGGACAATCTACCCACTCGAACACAGTTCCAACGTTGCTCAGCAACGGTTGCCGAGTGGTAAGCAAAGGAAATATTTGTATGGGGTTGTCTGGGTAACAACCATATAGTTTCAAAATATCAACACCCAGAAACCCACCAATCGTCAGCAAAAAGTGAGCGCTATTGCTAATGCTATAATTGACTGAACGATCCATGGTTCCAACGAGCTGTCGATAGAAGGCCTGTGCTCGACATTCTTCTCCTATCTCCTTCAAATATTAACCTATATTCTCATATCATTTATCTTTATGTCCATTCGCTTAGTTCTTCTTATAGTTGTCCGTATTGATGATTTTTCTATAGCTTGTAAACCTTTTGTTACATTAAATATTCTCGCAGTATCTCTCTTACCCTTATCTGTATTATTAATACTATGTTCCATATTATCGTTATTATTATATGTATTATTCTCATTAATTGTTACTAGTATTACATTTATTATTATTCTTATTACTACCATTACCATTATATTTATTATTATAATTATTATTATTATTAATATTATTATTATTTTTATTATTATTATTATCATTATTATTATTATTATTACTTTAATTATTGTCATTTTATAATTACTGTTATCCTCACTACTATTATTATTATTGTTAAGTTTTGTAGTAATCCATCTTTATTCTACAATTTTCGAAAAAGTATTTTTATTGATTCGGAAAATTTGAGCAGCGTTCCGCCATTATTTTACGGTTTTACCCAGATATTCTATCAATTATTGAGCCGTATTCTACTTTTACTTTGCTGTTTTTGAGAAGTATTTTAATTAATTCGGAAAATTTGAGCCGCGTCCCGCCCTTATTTTACAGTTTTATAACAATTGAACAACATTCCACTTTTACTTTACTATTTTCTATAAGTGTTTTAATTAATTCGGAAAATTTAAGCAGCGTTCTTCCCTTATTTTACAGTTTTATGATAAATGTTTTAATTATTTCCGAAGATCTGCGCAGCGTTCTGCCCATATTTTCCGTCTCAATTCAACATCATTTATTTAATTCTTATATGTTATTTAAAAAAATTATTTTTCATGATTTTGGTCGTTCGGATTAATCTTTTTCCGATGGCTATTCATTTTAACTGTTGCAACGATTTCGCAAATTTCCCCACTACCCGTTCCCTCTCTTTGTCCTTAAGATCTATGTGTGTTCATGTTATATTTGATGAGTGCTCACTGGACTACTCAGTGTTAGTGATTTTGAGCCGGTTGCTGTTAAAAATTTTATGTTGATTTTTCAGGAAACTGATGGCGAAGGAGCAGCCAAAAGACTAACCGTTTACCTTCTAATTTCCCCTATAAAAGGATAATATTGACGTTTGGGCTCCTGCGTTCTCACGCCGTAGCCTTCACGGGCACGAACTATTGGCGGAATTACACCGCACTTACATAGTTCGATAGTTATGTGTAATTTCACTTCCTTGCTTTATGTTTTGGCTGTGGGCCGAAAAAGAAATAAAAAATATTGCCAGATGAATTGGGCAAAAATTTCGACGCATAAATGGTATATTTGGCATTCATATAAACATTGTTAAATTGCTTCACCATTAGCCATTTAATCAAATTGATCGATAAAAACCTACATTTTTAAATCGTGCATCAATGCACACAAACCAAAATAATATAACTGCAGATTAATGATCTGAAAATAATACTGCAAAGTAGTTGAAAATAACACTGCAAAGCAAGACTCTAAAAAAGTGTGCAACTTAATTTTAGTTAGTTCTTTTGTCAAAACACATCAGTATATATACCTATAATTTGATCTTAACCTTGCGTGTTATTTTTATTGCGATAAACCAAATTTGACCTGGAAATTATTTGTGTTATCTAAATTTAATTTTTATTAATTTCCTAATTTGAATTGGCAATTTGTTTCTTAAATTTTTAAATAAATTTATTCAGCCAACAATATTTTATTTTCACTCATTTAATTCATTAAAATTTTACTTTTACATAAATGGTCATTTTATGGTCAAATGTTTTTGTTATTATGTTATTTTTATGTAAATTTCGTGCGGTTCTTGATGCATTTTGTATTTATTTTATTTTACTTTTATGTTTTTTGATTTTATATTTATTTATATTCTCTCAGATTTTAAAGTGTTTAGTTGGTGTTGTATATTGTATTTTAAGTTATCTTGGTGCTGGGTTTTCGTGCTGTATAACTGATGCATTCAAACAATTTTCAAGGCCGTTTGTGTTCTGGCCCAACAAAATAAAGACGGAACGCTGCTCAAATTTTCCGAATAAATGAAAATTCTTTATCGAAAACTGTAAATTAAGGATGGATTACGGCTAAATTTTCATCTAACTAAAATATTTTTGTAAAGCTGAGGAATAAGAGCAGATCCCTACTAAAAATTTAATAATAATAATGATAACAGTATGGATAATGGTAATTATAATAATCATAATAACAATAATAATAATAGTAGTAGTAATAATAATAATAATAACTATAATGGTAATAATAAGGATAATAATAATAGTAATAGCAGTGGTAATGGTGTGGGGTTTATGGTTTGTGTAACCTTGACCTCAAATACAATATTTTTCCTTGCTCCCAATGGCTACCCGTCGCTAAGCAAGTTTGGAAATGCAACAATTGGTTTTGAGATCGCCAAAGGTGAGCGCTATGAAAGAACTACTCTAGCTCGACCTCAATTGCGCTTTCCTTTCTTGGTCCTTCTCTGATGTATCTCATACTCTCGCCATCTAGATTATTTCAGATTCGAGTTTATTAATCGTCTAAGGCTAACTAATTATTTAATATAAGTTATGTATATTAAAGAGCTAATCAGGCACATTTATTAAATAACAAGATAATGTAATTATAAAGAATCAATCTTTAGTCTGAGCGGCTCGTCGATTGGCTCGCTTTGATTTTCCAGGACGCCTCGAGACGGCCCAAGAGGAATTCGGCTTGTCCCCGGATTTTGCGTGCCGTGTTGCGTCCAGGTTCTCGCTTTATAGCGACGAATGAGAGATCGACCTCATCGAGATTCCGTTGCGTACCGAATCTGGATTCTTTTACTGGGGAGACGGTGAATCCCGCGTCCCACATGGCTTGGCGACATCTGGTAGCCGCGTGTGCAGGGAATCGCACAGTGATTCGGGATGCGTCGATCCGAGAATTATCTGGAAAGAATCTAATAACTATCCGGTTCATTTGTAGCTTTATTTCATTAATTTGCTTAGATATGGATTGCCTAAACGATTATTGTGTATTCTGGGAGTCGGGGAGATAATGTTGGTTTCATCTAGCTCGTTATGGCGATTATTCGATCTTGTAATTTACTTTATCGTATTCTGGTAGTTGCCTAATCTCATGGTTTCAATCTTTCGGATTTCGCAATTTGATTTATCTAGATTTTGTAATTTAATTCATCGAAATTACTTAATTTAATTTAAGTTATACTTTGCTTTACGCCCTTAAATATTTCGGTATAATAATCATTAAATTACGAATTGAAACTTGTATCCAGTTTGTCCTAGTGATGTCTAAGTTGGAAATGAGTAGCCACCTGGCTCGATCTCAACACAGCAACGATTTAAACTCTTCGAGGGATAGCCTCTTTCAACATGATGGTTGTCATAATTTCTACTGGGGTTGGTGTTTCCGTCCTTCCTTATAGTAATCGTTTCCGAAATCTCTTGATTAGATCTACTATATCTGGTCTCATGTGTGTAGTTGATTCGGTCGGGTTTAACCACTGGACTTATCTCCTCTTGCTTCGCGGGAACGTGTACCTTTATGACGAAGTAAGTTATGTCGAGGTTGGTCGATACCCGCATGCATTAACGTTGTCTAGATTAACTAAAATCCGTAAATAAATGACGTGGATAATCAATTTCGATATTCAACTATTGACTAATAGTGTGACTGGTCAATGCAAACATTTTGTGTCATGCCATATCGTTCGTCTAAATTATACTAAGCGTCATAGGTATCAACAATACGGAGACTTCAGGGTCGCCAATAAAAATGCGGTATCCGTCATCATGAAAATGATATATTTAGACTCCGAGTTGGGCGTAAAGAACATAGCAAACGGCCTCATTTGATGATACCCACTGGTTACACAGTAAGATTTTAGAAAAAGTCATGGTGAACAAAGCATTATATTCGTTGAAAATACCAGGCATGACCATCAATCTTTGCAGCTGATTTTGAGAGGCTTGCGTTCTGGATGGGAAATCTACGTTAGGGATCTGTACTTTTGAGTAATCTATGCCTCGGACTTATATTAAGACTTAGTAATTAAGAAAATTGAAATTAACGTCTCTATTAGTAGCCCTTTGTTCTATTACGATCTCGTCGTCTTTGACTCTTCGTAATCTGGCTGCGGCTTCGTTTGTCAAATGGCCTGAATTGGATGGCATATCTACACCAAGCCCCATTGAGATAAATTCCGCTATAATTCAAGTTGATACATAAATCAACTTGGCGGAATTTATTTTGTGAAAAAATAAATGCATTTCAGCCATTTTTAAATGGCTGCTAAGTAAGTTATTTTTTATATAGTTATATAACTTAGTTAAATTTTAAGAGTTGAATTATGATTTCATAAGGAAATATGATCATAACTCAAGCTCTTAAATATAACTTTGATCAACTATTTCATATATATTATTATAAATAATATTTAGGAAAATTAGTAACAATAACTAATCTCCAAAAATATGTATTTGTTTTCGGATATTATTCAAAAATGTGAGTTAAATTATTTTTGAAGTTATAAAAATTATTATTTGCGTTAAATAATTATATTTTTTATAAATATTTTGAAAAAAATCATCGATTATGTACACAAAATAATTTGATTTATGATTATTTTTTAAAACTTACTAATATAATTTAAAAATTTATGCTTTTATCGGATTTCAGGTTTTGCTTTTTTTTGACAGAAATATCTGAAATATTAAATTAATTTTAGTTTTATTGGTAAATCTTATGAAGATACATCCTCATTTACTCGAAATTTCCTAGCAAAAACCTCAAAATTTAAATTAAAATTTTTTCCGCCATTTTTCTTTCTAAAATTATCTCAAAAATGTCTATAAAATTATTTATTATAAGGGTTTTTTTCAACTTCGGATGGCTACATGTTAAAAGTTTACATGCATGTTTTATTATGGGTTGTGTTAATGTGCATTATTTTATTTCTCTCTCACTTTTTGTGTCTCTATAGTTTAGGGTTTGTCTCATTAAAGATTTTACAAGCAATCTCAATGTGAGTTGGTGTGTTTATATGCTGTAAATTTATTGATTTTCTTTTTATATTATAGATGATTTATCTCAACTTCGCTTGGTGTAATCAGAAATAAGGAAAATGTCAAATGTCCAGTCGGTAATATGATTATATATGGATATGTGTGTCATTCCAGGATAGATCAGAAACGGTGTGTATGTCGAGTTTGATTGTACCCTGTTTCTGTCGTAAGTAGTGTGTGGTTTCGTATTCACTGGGATGCATGGGCGTGAATCAGTCTGCCGAGGTTGGTATGTTAGACATTTTGTCGATTAGTATCTGATAAATGTCAGGTCAAATTACTATTGATTTGGCTATTTATCCACATGAATCATTTTGGTGTCCTCCTTAAAAATTCTATTATTTGGCGATTTACCCGCAATGTGAATATTTAATGGTTATTACTTTGGCAGCTCGTTGGTTATAAGGGGTTACTTCCTCGAGGCTTTGTTCTTGCGGAATTATTAGTAGTATCAGACTATTTTATTGAGTGTCATAGTACGTATTTAATCCTTGTTAGATTTACTATAATGAATTATCACTTTTCAGGTTTCACACTTTTGGCAAGCCGAGGTGTATTCCACTCGTACTTATTTTCCAGGTTATTTCAATGGTACGACTTTTGTTACGCATCACCAGTGGATTTACTATATGGTGGCTTCGGTGGGCACAATTGATTATGTTACTGTGTTGGGATGTTCAGAGTCGTATAACTTTCGGACAAATATTCGTTATGAAGTTCCTCTATTTTCGTTTCTATTTGTTACTCTTTATTAATGGGTTTTGATCTATTAAATGTATTTGTTCCTTTTATTGTATACGCTAGTATTTTGGGTAAGTAATTTAAAATTAATATTGGGGATTTTGTGTTTCTGTATTATGCGGTATGATGATTTACTACAAACGTTTTACGGTTATCATTACTCCTCATTGTGCTTCATTTTTAATGAAAATGGTTATACATTTGGGTAATTTATTGCTTTACTTCTACTTTTAATAATGTAAATTAATAAATGTCGTAAGTGAGGATAGATGTCAGGTTGTTCATTCGTCCTCATACCAGATTGGGATTAAGCAACCATTATAATAAATGTAAGAACTGAAATTTAATTTTCATCGTAATTTAAATGCCTTCATGGGCATTTCAATGTCGTACTCATAATTTCCTTTAATTATTTAGTGGTCACGTAGTGAATAAATGCAAAGATTTTTTAACTTTAGTATATCGGCGGAGTTGTGGGTATTACGGACTGTGATCTTGAGTTTTAGTATAACGAATTTAGAGAATGAAACTGAGTTTTGACTGGGGTTAATTGAAGTCACGTATTTTTAATTCTTAATTATTGACATAACAACGATTTTCAGCGTTAAATTTCCCCGTTACCTTCAATCAATTGATCTTAGGTTAAATTGTGTCGACATTAAGAGATTATAATTGCCCACTGGACTACTCGGTGTTTTGATTTTAGGCCAATTTGTATCATCATAAGTTAGGTCGAGTTTTCGGGAGATGGGTGATGATGGAATAGCCAAAAGACTATTTCCTCTTAAACCCATTTTCCCCTATAACGGATAATATTGACGTTCCAGCTCCTGCGTTCTCGCGCCGTTGCCTTCACGGGAACAAACTATTGGCGGACTTACACCGCACTTACACAGTTCGATTGGGGTGTGTTGATTTCACTATTTAAGGGGGTGTATTGGCTGTGGGCCGGAGAAATTTCGACATAATTCGTGTTTTGTTTAAAGTTTTATTTAGAACATAACTGGCATAATACTTCATTACAACATCAGAATAATTCAATATAAACCTTTCCCCACGCCGACGCCCAAACAGAGCTCGCTTGAGGTTGTTTGTGCGTGACGTGGAGAAAGTTTCGGGCATTCCTTCACTTACATCGGGAAATCGTAGAGATGAGCTTCTACTAACACGAATAAAAGGTTTGTTCTATAAGACGAGCGTTCGAGTTTTTAGTTACGAAAACTGATTAAAATTCTGTGAAAATGAATCGGTATATATACATATTATACGACCCTAACCTTGTGTGTTAAATTTGATATGGTAAAACAACATTTGACCTTGTGGATTTCTTGTATATTCTAACTCTAATTTAATTATTTTCGTGATTTCATTTGACAATTTTATTTTTTGACTTTTAATTGAATTGTTTCCAATTCAAATTGTTTAATTTTAGTTCCAATTTTCGTGAACTCTCGCTTTTTTGGTGAATTGTCAAATTTTCGTCAAATTTTCGTGTTCTCATGTTATTTCTGTGTTTATTTCGTGCGGATCTTGTTGCACTTTGTTATTATTTTAATTTATTTTTATCGTTTTCGATTTTATATTTTAATTATTTCTTTCTCGTATTTTAACGTGGTTAATTGATGTCTTATGGGTCTGATTTTAAATCTGCGTGTTGTATTTGCGTGCTATTACCGATTCATTCAAACAAAACTCTGTTCTGTCCTAACAATGGATTAGAATAATACATACAATAGTAGCAATGATAATACTAGTAACAATAATAGGGAACATAGCAATTATAATAGGGATAAGGGTAAGAGAGATACTGTGTGGATATTTAACATAACAAAGGGTTTACAGGCCATAGAAAAATCGATAATAGGAACAATGATAAGATGAACTATGGGAATAGACATAAAGATAAAGGATATGAGAGTATAGGTTAATATTTGAAGGAGATAGGGGAACAATGGGACCTAAAACTCGAAATCGAGCACAGGCCTTCTATCGGCAGCTCGTTAGACACATGGATCGTTCGGTCAATTACAGCATTAGCAATAACGCTCACTTTTTGCGGATGATCCACCCACTCGAAATGAGGCCCACAAAATGAATAATAATCTTCATCAGTAGTGATAAATAATGATGATTCCCGAAGTCCCCTCACAAGAGACCAGCATTAATGATAAGGTAAATTACAGAACCCAACGCATACGATACGTCCCATACTTTCTGTCGTAATATTATACTGAGAGCTGCCCACCAATTTGAACAATAGACGCTCAGTGAATTAAACATAATAGTTCTGAATAAGACAACTGGATCCGCATGTCGATAAGATAAATCGGATGTATAGGTCACCATCGAACTCAATTTCATCATTAGAATAGGATCGTGATCCAGGAAGTTGTTTTTCGGGAACAGGGAATCCCATGCCAAAAATCTGAGTTTATCTAATTCGTAACCAGGAAACTGTATGACCATTTTGTAAACTGATACATCATCTTGAGAGCAGCCACGGAAGGAAAATCATCCACGATAGATCACAGACAGATAGACCTAAGACTTAATGTAATTATTAAAGAGAATAAAAGTCATCATACTCACCCAACTTCACCGACCACCGGAGCAACAAATCTAGAAAAATTCAGAACTAGTATAATCCAGCGAACCGGGAAAGTCATAAATGTAAACGTCAAGATCAACAAATGTTGCCACGCATATAGTCGAATCAAAATAGAAAAGTAGTAGAATATCTCGACCAATCCAGTTTCAAACTGCACAACCGACCTATTGCTATGTTAATTAGTGTAACAGCACACTGACAAGAAGGTCAGAGAAATATCAATCATGTCCCGACTAGAGACAAACAGGGAAGCAATCGACACGAGTCAATAAGAAATGCGATTGTTACAAAAATTAAATAAATTAGATATGGAAAATCCAATTCGCAGAAATCATTCGATGACGTGGCACTACCCTGATGGTTTATATAAAACCAGATCGTTGTGTCAATTCCACTATTTTCTAACGGAAATAATAAGAAAAATTATGAATTCTCGTAACGAACGACAGAGAATCGGAGAAGCCAACAATTTCCGGAGAGAGGCCAACACCACAATTAGTAGAGAGCCAACCATGCCGCGAGACGGTAAGTTTCTTATCTTATTAAACCGTTTTATCATATGAATTCATGCGACGACCAAGCTTTTGAGACGCTACAATTCCTTAACAGACCAACCACAAACATTCTCCAGTAAAGATTTTCAACCTGTAAATAATGTTATGCTCAATAAAATTTTTATGGAACTATATGTTTTATTTGCTCACTATCGACTATTGATATAAATTGACAAGGTCATGAATTTCCAGTTCCCCAATGACTTACCGGCACCCACATCGAATCTCGCCCATCCATAACTTCTGACGAATGCTACCAGTGACCAGCACAACCTGAAACAATATAATTCTAATCTAAACATTGAGATAGCCATTATGCACTATGCTGGGCACTGATGGGTCACAAAAATGTTTAACCTGCCTAAGGGTCACTACTTTCCACCCAGCGCTTACATAAGAGATTTTAACCGCTAGTCACTTGTCAAAATTTGACGTTGGTACTGTGAACTAGTAAGTAGAAGGTTAGCAAAAGGTGAGCTCCTTTACAAGAACGATAATGCCCTAACCCTCCTCGGGTTCACGAGCTGTCATAGAAGACTTCGTGCTCTACTCTATCGGTTCCCCTCTCGTCTATTTATCTAATTAATAATTAACTTGATCATTTAACCATTTTAATATTTCAATATCCAACTGGTTTAACTCATGTTAAACACTAATATCAAAATTAACACTAATAAATTATTATTCAAATCTATCAACAATTACAACATTAAATAATCTATTATGAGATCAAAGTTAATGCACGCGCGGGATTTAAAACCCGTTCGCGTCGAGGATATGCCCTATCAAACGAACTTTATGCAGCTTAAATAACCTCTCACGCTTCTTCTTGCTAGACCGATTTCTCTTCTTGTTCCTTTTCAGTGAGCCATGAACCGACTTACTGCGGCCAAACAAGGCTGGAAGGACGAAAGGATGCTCAACCAAGCTCAACTGACTCAAATAAAAGGCTTGGAGGTCGCTCTGTCAGCGTGCCAGGAGGGAAGTGCGGTCCAGGATCTCATCAAAGCATCCCAGCAAACGATCCCAACTGCACGCCAGACCAGGCAGGACTGAACGATTACGGAGAAGTGCCCAATGCGAAAACAAATAAAGGATTAAATTTGTGTTTTAATACAAAAAACTCATTTAATGATAATGCAATAAAATTGTGGTTTTTGGTATTTTGTTCATTGTTGATAGGTAGTGTACACGAACCAAATAAAGAAAAAGTGATTAAGGGATCTAAAAGGATAAGACGGGCAGAGGTCTTCTAACGGCAGCCCGCTGGACCCGACATAGGATCGGACCTTAGCAGTTCTGACATCGGAACTCACCTTTGGCAGTCATGTGACCAATGGTTGCAGTTCCAACGTTGCTTAGCAACGGGTAACCATTGGTAGGAGTGAAATATTGTATGTGCTGGGGTCAAGGTCACGAATACCACTAACCCCACAAATGTATCAAAACACACACACGAAAAATCGTGATATATAAGGCGATGCTGGTTGAGCAAAAAAAACTCTTACTCTTACTCTCACAGACTCTCAAAAAACACTCCCACTCTTATTTTTAATTTTATTATTGCGTTATCTTGTTAATTTATTATTTTGGAAGAAGACAAAAGTAAATATTATTTTTTTTATGTTTTATTTTTAATTGTTATTATTGATGGTTGCAAACGTTTATGATAGGGTATAAAAAAATTATTATTTTTGTTTTGTTTTTTGTGTGACATTTTTTTTGAGAAAATAAATTTTTAAATCAAAATAATTTTTTGTAATTTTTGATGAATCCCCTTTATTATCGAACCTCCGTCATGAGGATTTAATTTGAAAATGATTTTTGTGCGTTGCGGATACTCACCATAGAATTACACGCATGCAAGATAGAAAATTTTAAAACTATTTTTCTCGTTACCCCGGTTCGAACCGGTATGTTAGTGGGGGAAGCCGTGGTGAAGGCAGTAGCTGGAGCCGCTCAGAATTCTCCCTTTCCTAAATCCTATAGCCCAACCCTCGAAAGAGTAGTGTTGAGGTCCTGCGAAAGATTAAATATAAAGTTTTACACAATAGCACGAAATATATGTATAGAGATGCACTTAGTAGAAAAAACCGAGAAATCAACGACAATACGAATCTCCACACGAAACATCACTCCATTAGTCATATAATATTAAATCGCAGTTATGATCGATAAATCGTGACTTGTAACGTAGAAATAAACCCCATCTGACAAGGATCGACTTTATATTTAATTGGCTTTGCATCGAATTTTCATAATGTTATTAGTCGTATTCTATCAATATTTTTAATCCTAATATTCTAAATGACCAAAAATCGACTTCAGAATTCGGAATTCCACGTTGACCCCATCAATCAGACTATCCTATTTTCGATAAAGACAGAATTTTTACAAAATTAATTCCATGACCCACAGTTCGTAAATGACTATCATTATAACTATCATCATTATTATTGTTCATTTAGAATTATTATTATCATTATAAAAATTAATATTATTATCATTGTTTTATTATTATTGTCGGGTTTATGGTTTCGATAACCTTGACCCACATATAAAATTTCCTTGCCCAATGGTTACCCGTCGCTAAGCAACGTTGGTGATGCAACCATTGGTTTTTGAGGTCGCCAAAGGTGAGCGCCACATAGGAACTACTCTGGCCCGACCTCAAACTGAGTTCAACGCGCTACCGTTAGAAGGCATACGTGCGCTTTTATTCATTCTGGTCCCATTCTTGTATATTCAATCTTGCTCATTCTATAAACTAAATCTTTTAGTCTTACTAATTACTCAAGTTCGTCCAGACGTTAAAGTTATTAGACAAATCAATGGAACAAAAAATAACATTTATTTGATAATAATCATAAACACATTTTCTTCAGTGTGTAGCGCGGCACGTCGCTTGGGGTGCTCATTTCTTCCTGGACGATGTCTACTTGGTTTTGGGCTGGACTTCGATGTAACCGCCACATCTCTGTAGGCCAGCTGCGCGGGGGCGAAGACGAAGGGGTATGTCACCGCCGCGCCTTTTTGACAGACCGACACTGCTACCTTTAGGCCTTTTATCTGTGTTTTCAGGTTCTGGTTGAGCTGTTTCTCCTCAGCCCAACCCTTCTGTGCCGCTGTCATTTTCTGGTAGAGCGTTTTGACCTTATTTGGCTCTACCCAGGTAGCCTTAATTTGTTGTATTTCCTTCGTTAAGTGCAAAATTTGCTCGTACAATTTCTTATTCGCTCTGCGCGCGTTGTCCAATTCGCGCTGTTGGATTTGGCTTGGTTCCATATCTACAAAAAAATGATTATTAGGCCACACAATTCCACACCAATGTTATTTAACAAAAAAATCATTTAATCGTGGAATTTTTATAGATACAATCGTTAAAGTTTTGGATCGGAAAAGAAAAAACTCGTAACTAAGAACTAAGATATTTTATTTTTTTTACAACTATTTACAATTCGGTTCGTGATGATGTATATTGTTATCCCGCCTTGAAGTTGTCCGAGCATAAGGGTACTTGCGGTGTTCATCGGTTTGATATCTTTCCATCCTCATGTCACGGGGAATGATCCTCCGTGGGACCACCACATCGATGGCCGTGGCTCTCACATTCAATCTGCTGGCATCGAGGTTAAAAGATGTGTTGTACGGAGGAGCGTAACCGTCTGTACTGGGAATTCTCCCTGCTGCGATGTCTTCATTAACTCTGACCAGATAACGTTTAGCCCTCTCTACTTGAGCGTTGGTTTGCCACTGGTGCTCCTCAAGGCTAGCAAGGAAAAACTCAGCTTGACCCCGGATTTCTCGTTCCTGGTTGCGCCCGGGTTCCCGTTTTATAGCGACAAACGGAAGCTCGACCTCCTCGGACAGCGGTTGTGTACTGAATCTCGATTCCTTCACCTTGGAGACGGTGAAGCCCCGCATCCCACATGGCTTGACGACATCGATTTGCCGCATGTGCGGGGAAGCGTACCGTGATCCGGGATGCATCGATCCACGAATCATCTAAAAGGAAGAAAATTTCAATAGTTAATCGGTTCATTTCTTCATTTATTTCGAAGGTGTACTTAGTCGTGGATTGCCGAAATGGTTGTAGTGTAACTCGTCGGTTGATTATCGCATGTTATTTTGTCTAATTCCTTATGGTGGTTACTCACTCTTTGAAGCGGCCAATTCGTTGCTTTAAGTTCATCTTTTCCAACTTCCCCTGTAAATCGTTTTCTTTGCGAGCTTTAGTCATCCAGGGTTCATCTGTCATTCCTTAATATAATGAGTGTTGAGTTTGTCGCGGATCTAGGAGCGACTACCTCCTAAAGCGTGTAATCATCATATTGGATTCAAGACATTAATGATCATGGCTCTGTAACGGATTACTCCTTATCATGGGATTGGAATTCTTGCCAGTGGTCCGTATTACCGATTTTTTTGTCAGGTTGGCTAGTTACTACTCTTTTTGCCGGGTCTACCGTGCTTGATCTCATGGTTTATTCAAGTGGGACTCGTCTCACATTCTTGGGTGAAAGTGTATCATGGGAGAGAAGCGGCTATGCTTGCGAGTGCAATCATAGCAACAATTTTGTTTCGTTATGGAATTTCACGTTCCCATTCTTTAATTGATCCTAGGAGAATCTATGTTTATATTACAAATTTATGAGTGCCCTCTGGACTACTCAGTGTTGTGATTTAGAGCCGTTTTGTCAGTATGAATTTAGGTCGAATATACATGAACTGAGTGATGACGAAATAGCCAAAAGACTATTCCCCCTTCAACTCATTTCCCTTATACGGAATAATAATTTACGTTTCAGCTACTCGTTCTCACGCCGTAGCCTTCACGGGTACGAATTATTGGCGGACTTACACGCACTTACATAATTCGATAGGGGTATGTCTAGTTTATTTTCTTGCGGTGATGTGTCGGCTGTGGGACAGAAAAATTTCGACAGGAGTTCATTTATGAAAACTTTTATTGCATATAATATACATCGTTTGAAATCATATTTGGCATTGATTGTTTCATGTCGACACCTCAAACAGAGCTCATATGAGGTTGTTTGGATACGGCGTGGAGAAAGTTTTCAAAAACATTCCTTCACTCACATTGAAAATTGTCGTTTCTTTCACTGATTAAGACTGAGTTATCAAGGACTACTAATTCAAGTTTGCAAAAACTGATTCCAGTTTTTCAAGACTGATTAAAATTATGTGAAGATGAATAGGTATATATACCTATTATACGACCCTAACCTTGCGTGTAAAATTTGATTTAGTAAAACAAAATTTGACTTTGTATATTTTCTAGTATATTGTAATCTTAATTTTATTATTTTGTAATTTAATTTGACAATTTATTTTTTAATTTTTAATTGAATTGTTTCAAATTCAAATTATTTACTTTTTGTTCCATTTTTATGGATTTTTTAATTTTTTGGTAAATTGTCAAATTTCGGTCAAATTTTCATGTTCTCATGTTATTTTTATGTTTATTTCGTGCGGATCTTGTTGCACTTTGTTATTATTTTAATTTACTTTTGTGTTTCTTGATTTTATATTTAATTGTTTTCTCTCTCATATCTTAGCATGGTTAGTTGGTGTTCTATGGGTCCGATTTTAAATCTGCACGTTGTATTTGCGTGTGTATTACCGATTCATTTAAACAAAATCGTGTACTGGCCCAACATTATTATTATTATAATTATTCTTATTATTGTTAATATTAATCTAATATTATTAATATTATTATGACATTATTATTATTAATATTATTATTGTTAATAATAATATTATTATTAATTATATAATATTATTAATGAAAATTCAGTATTATTATTATTGCTATCAATATTATTATTGCTATTATCATCATTAGTGTTATCGTGGTCATTAAGATGACTCTGACATCAATATTATTGTTGGGCCAGAACACAAAAGGTCTTGTAAAGTGTTTAAATGAATCGGTAATACACAAGCAAATACAACATGCAGATTTAAAATCAAAACTATTAAAACATTAATTAACCCTACTAAAATGCGAGAAAGAGAACAATCAAATATAAAATTATAAAACACAAAAATAAATTAAAATAATAACAAAGTGCAACAAGATTCGCACGAAATAAACATAAAAATAACATGAGAACATGAAAATTTGACCGAAATTTGACAATTTACCAAAAAATGTGAAATTTCATAAAAATGGAATAAAAATCAAAGAATTTGAATTAGAAATAATTCAATTAAAAAATGCAAAAGAAAAATTGTCAAATAAAATTTCAAAATAATAAAATTAATAATAGAATATACTAGAAAATCACAAGGTCAAATTTTGTTTTACTAAATCAAAAATAACACGCAAGGTTAGGGTCGTACAATATGTATATATACCGATTCATTCCTACACAATTTTAATCAGTTTTACAAAACTTGAAATCAGTTTTAATCTGAACCAATTTTCGTTTTTTTAAACTCGTCTAACCATTGTAGATCTTGAAATTTGATGTGAGTGAGAGATTGTTCGACACTCTCTCCACGTCGTATCCTTGCAACCTCGAATGAGCTCTGCTTGGATCGCGGCGTGGGGAGAGGTAGTTATGATATATGATGTATGAATATGCTAAATGACAATTATGAGGCAAAGTATATGGCAAGAATATATGTATATTTAAATGAATAGAGTTTTCTGTCGAAATTTTTCCGGCCCACAGCCGAAACATACTACAAGTCATTAAAATAAAATATACAATCGAAATCGTGTAAGTGCGTGTATTATCGCCAATGATTCGTGCCCGTGAAGGCTCCGGCGTGAGAATGCAGGAGCTGAAACGTCAATATATTCCGTATAGGGGAAAAGGGTGAAGGGGAAATAGTCTTTTGGCTGTTTCGTCGGAACACATTTCCCATAAATTCGACCTAAAATTACTTTTCACATACGGCTCAAAATCTAAACACCGAGTAGTCCAGTGGGCACTCGTAACTATAATATAAACAGAATGCGCTTAGGAATCAAAATGAAGGACGGTGACGGGATTTTAAATAATAAAATCGTTGCTATGATATAAATGAAAGTTATTAAAACTTATTAAGCAGACTAAAACGAAATCTTCTAAATTCTACCAAACTAAAATCCTATGTTTAAAACGCAAAGATCTGCGCTAAAAAGCAATTAAGGAAATTGGATACTAAGTTCATAGTATAAAGAAGTTCTACTAGAACCAGTAAACTAACGCACTACAATCTAAAGAGTTTCATAAAGAATTAGTAGTTAAATGTAACTGAAAATATATAGAAATTAAGCCAACCAAAATCTTGAAATACTATGACCAGAATACAAAGTTTTGTAAATTTAGCAAGGAAGTAGTTAGATATCTAAAAACGTGACATTTTATGAAATATCACGACAAACAAAAAATTTGATGCACAACTGCTGACAACAGGTGAGAGATAACTACCCGTTATAAAGAGAGTGTGTACAGGTCACGAATGTCTACACTAGTAGACACACACTCCGGTATAAAATTCGCCATCGATAAGAAATCATTCATTTCAACTTACTATCAATATGTCTGGCAAAGCTGATCAATCTTCAAGGAACCGCCACGGGCGCTCGGAATTCAACGCCTCGAGTACTGACGAACCTTCCCAAGCAAGTAAATATTAGTATTTTCATCATTTGACTTAAATTTACCTTCCGAGCCTTAGACAGATGATCCAATTCACGAACCTATCCCGGCACAGACTCTAACCGAATCAGGACCCGAAGATAATTTTTGTTAAAAATTAATAAATTAGTTAATACTCAGATAATTTTGTTTTTGATGTCTATTTTCCCATCGCGTAATTTAATAAACATACAAAGAAAACCAGTTGTGGACTTATCGGCCGATCAATGTTTAAGCCACCGACCGCGATGTAAATGACTATGAACCCTTTAAAATTCGTTGGTAATGGTCAGAGTCCTTCCGTGTAGATCCTCGATGATACCAAGTATATTTTGATCTGAACTCGAGATCTGCAATTTTATGATCCCCAATGGAAACGAGTAAAAGTAACCGGTTATCGTAATAAAGTACCTTCACCAATCTAGCAGCATGAGTAAGGGTTACGTATTGATACTTAAATAGTATATAAGTATATTAGTTTTTAAAGATTTTGAGTCAAATTAACTAAATGTTAAAAAATCATTTCAAACCTAAATAGACACTATTTATTAGAATTGTAAAAGTAGATTTAATTTTTGTTAAACGGAAAATTTGGAGTAAAATTATCAGTATGAAGGGGGAAAATTTCAAACCTCGTTTTCAAATTTCCATTATGCATTGGTTACTAACAATTACAAATATGTTGACTTCAAATAGAGTGTGCATTTAATTACGAATACTAATAGCATCCCGAATTCAAATGTATAATAACTATTGCGAATTACAAAACGACTTTGGGTAGATCACAATTTAGAGCAACGAGGCCTGCAGAGATTTACGAATACCGTTCGGTTCTAAGATTTATTATTTATATTTTTTTTTATTATTTTGTTTCGAATAAAATCTGTAGTATTATTTTAGACGTAGACATTTGACAAATTAATTAGTTTTATGGGAAAACCGGGTTTAGTCAGGTAGACATTTGAGATTCAGACTCAGTTAATCTTGTGAGAAAATTTTTGACGCCCAAGTGACTGCTGAGATACCGTGGAGTCGAATCGTCCAACCGAAGCTCCGTCTTAAACTATATTAATTCAGGTATTCATAACGTCGGGAAAAAATTCCGTAGTATCACCGATGACGTGAGTAGTTAACGGACTCTGGACGACTACCAACGAGTTGTAAAATTGGAACGACCCCACCGTACATAGACCCATGAGTTTGACCCCCGACGTAGAACGACCCGTATAAGGCACCTTCACCTACTCAAACCTGGGATTCACTTAGACAAATGAATAACCTGACGGATATTAATATGTAAATAATGATTTTCTTATTTCCAGAAGACTCGTGGATTGACGCGTCCAGAGTCATAGCTCAGTTCCCGGCTCACTCGGCTGCCCGATGCAGGCAGGCGATGTGGGATGCGGGATTTTCTATCTTTCCGGTCCGCAAAACCCAAGGTGGCACACAAGGAGACTCCGATGAAGTGGATCTCCCGTATGTAGCAATTAAAAGAGAGCCCGGAAGGAATCCGGCGAGGGAGATGCGAGGACAGGCAGAGTATCTACTGGCGCGCCTCGAACGACATCAAGCCGAGACGAATCAGCAAGTAGAACAGGCTAGGCGATATCTGCAAAGGGTCAACGAAGATATTGCGGCTGGCAGGATACCCAGTACCGACGGGTATGCCCCGCCATACAATGTTTCCTATGAGTTGGATGACCCCAGGCTCCAGGAGCGAATTCCCGAAATGCACGTGGTAGTCCCACGATATATCCTGCCAAAGGAGATGAGGGAGGAAGATAGAGTTACCGAAATTCGACGTGAATACTCTTATGCGAGAGAACGATACCTCAAGAGGAGAAGATAGGATATTACGAACATTTTGAATGTTCATGAATTTTTAATGGAATGCTTTAAATAGAGGAGTTCGTCTTCACGCTTCGGTCACTTTACTAAAATTTCCACGATTTATTACTGCTTTACCTGACCAGCTTTCCGGAATTTAAGCAATAAATAATTGTCCGAATAAATGATTAATTGCTTATAGTTGAAAAATAAATGTTATAAGATCTTATTTTTTTTCAGAAATGAATTTTCGTCAATCACCCATTCTACAAAGGGAGTTAGACAAGGCCAAGGCAGTTAACCGGGAGCTACAACAACAGCTCCTCCAACTCACTCGGGAGATCCAGCAGACCAAAGGAACCTATATCGAGCCAAAAAAGGCGAAAATGGTCTACCAAAGAATGGAGGCAGCGCAAAAAGGGTGAGCTAGCGAACGACAACTGACGCAAAATTTGAAAACTCAAATCAAAGGGCTAGTGACAGCACTATCAGCGAGTCAAGAAGGGGCAGCGGTAACTTATCCGTTGGTCTTCGCCCCGGCACAGCTGGCTTACCTAGACCAGATGCCTTCAGCAACATCCAAGAAAAGACCCATTAGACATCGGCCAGGAAAAGCTGAGCGCGCAAAACGTCGGCGGCTCAAGGTGGCGAATGTGATCTAATTTGTGAACATACTGTGTTATTTAATAAATGATATATTTAATAGTTCGTATTGTCATCCGACCCAACTCAATTGACCTATCCGAAGTGTGAATCTGTGGCAACCACAACAACGAAAATATACTTAGCAAGGGACCTAATAAAAATTTAAATCGAGCACAGGTCTTCTACCAGCAGCTCTTTGAACCCATGGATCGTTCGGTCAATTATAGCATTAGTGATAACGCTCACTTTTTGCGGACGATCTACCCACTCGAACACAGTTCCAACGTTGCTTAGCAACGGGTGCCGAGTGGTAAGCGAAAGAATATTTGTATGGGTTGTATGGGTAACAACCATATAGTTCAAAATGTCAACACCCAGAAACCCAACATACATTATTATTATTATCATTATTATTAGTTTCATATTATTGTTATTATTATTAATCTATTATTATTCTTATTATCATTATTATTATCATTGTTAATTTAATATTATTACTTATTAGTAATTTATTATTAATATTATGAGTATTACTATTATTATTATTATTACTGTTATTATAATGATAAATCTAATATTATCATTATCATTAATATTATTATGTCTACTATTATTATTCTTACTAGCATGGCTAGTACCATTATTAATATAACTCTAGTGTTACTAATCTATTATCATTATTATTGGTGGGTTACAAGGTTTCGTCATTTGTTTCATTTTTATTGTTGCTCCAGTAACGCCATACAAAATGTTACTCTGACTACCACTCGACACCCGTTGCTAGGCAACGTTGGAAATGTGCTCGAGCGGGTGGATTGCCCGCAAAAAGTGAGTGCTATTGCTAATACTGTAATTGCTCGGACAACCCTCGGGTCCAACGAGCCGTCGTTAGAAGACACATGCTCGATTTTTTATAATTGGTCCCTTTATGTCATGTATTCATCATTAGAGTCTAATAAATTACAGGAATTCTATCATGATTTCTGGACTATCTTACACATGAGTCAACACAATCAAACAACCAAATATATATTATCCATGAGTTAAAATGCTTGCAAATTTGATTTGGGCTGAGTCAGTAACCGAGCGGCACGGCGCCTGGCTCTTTCCTTGCGTCCTGGACGAGAGTGGGTATTTGTAGCCGTTGTTGGGTTCGAGACCGAGGTTGGAGTAGCTGCCGACTCCCGATAGGCTAACCGAGCCAGTGCGAACACGAGCGGATAAGTAACAGCCGCTCCTTCCTGACTGGCCGACAGGGCAACCTCCAGTCCTCGTATTTGCGTACGTAAACTTTGATTTATTTGCTTTTCTTCTGCCCATCCTTTCTGAGCAGCTGTGATTCTCTGATATAGGGGTTTTATTTTTGCTGGATCTATCCAGGTGGCTCTGGTTTGGTGTATTTCTCGAGTCAGCTGGATAATCTGATCATACAGAGTCTTGTTATTTTGTCGTGCCACGTCCAGTTCTGTTCGCAGGATTTGTAGGGAATCCATTTCTGGAATAGATAACATCAAAAGATAACTATTACCATAGAATTAATAAATACATCAGAATTAAACAAAATTTCCTCTACGAATTATTACAACATCAAACGAACGATATTAATTTCTAACCGAACAAAATCTTTATTTTAATAACCAAATATAAACTAAGGTTAATTCAAAATATTAATATTAAGTGTCAGTGAATCCCCTCGCTACCCACTCCTCCGGGGAGCAGTTTGAGATAATCATCACTGGCCGCTTAGTATTTCGAATTCGGTGCGACCCGGTCATCTGAGAGTCCGTCCTGTTCACGACCGTCTCTCCAAAGGTGTCTCCGTACAGGGGTCTGCGTGGCCGTGGGTGGTGATAGGTAGTGGCAATCCGGCCGGTCTCGACGTCCTCCTCAATGTTTGCCAAACATTGACGGGCCCGCACCACTTGTAGGTCCACTTGTCGTTGATGATTGAGAAGATCGTCGAGTAGGTGACGAGCGTGTGCATAGATTTCTGCTGTTGGGTGCCACTCCTCCCAGAACGGTTCCGGTGCTTCGGGATTTCGGTTAGGATCTTCTGATTTGCCATTGGTTCGTTGGAATTTGAGTGGGGAAGACTCGCGACGTCTAGAGTGTCGGAAAAGCTTCCATGCTTCTCTCCATCGGTCGGCAAGTTGCATCGGAATGAGATCCGGATCTGACCTTCCTGAATGAAGTCATAATTAATATAATTCCTCTTGAACGCTACATCGGTGATATATTTGTTTATACTATTCCGAACGAGATTTAAAATGGTTTTGCTATACCCTAAATGAAGAATTCCCTATATTTGGTGATTTCCCATCTATAAGTGGTGAAAGCTAAAATCTAAAGATTATGCTATTAATTACAATATAATGAAGAAAGAATCCAATAACCTAAACCTAAAGAATTACTAATAAAAATTTGACAGCGAGTTCAATACTAAACCGTTCACAAAATGCGGCGATATTATTATGATGTATACACAAACAAAGCATAAATTTCAATAGGGGAAAACCATCATTACTTATACATTAATAAAAAAAATCATTACCCATGAGTTGTTGGTCAGAATCGGCTACCGATCTTTCGCCAGGTGGGCTGGTCAAAATAGTCTTCTTTCGATAAATTCGTTGTCGATGCATTTTGTAATATTAATCCACTGATATCGGGTGAGGGTTTATATTCTGATGATTGTGGTCATTTGTACTTTAGGTAGTGATTTAATATAATTGTATTTATTTAAGCGATCATGCGATATTCGCCATTCAGCGGAAATGTTAACATTATTTAATTAGGTTTAAAATCTCTCAATTTTTTATTTGCATAATTTGGACGTGCAAGTAAGCAAATCTCCGATTTGGTGAACCGAACGGATGTGTCAACGTCCAAGTTCAATTAGTGCTATCACATCTAGGCCGTAGAGTGATCGGCGATTTAGAATGACTTAACTTTGGTCGCGTATCTCTGTGGGTTAATAAGGTAATCAATTTGTCGTTTGTTATTTCGGATGTTTCCGGTCGGTATTGATTATCATTTTTAACGTATTTATTTTTCAGATCTAATCTTGCTGGATTGGTGTCTGATTTTTCGGAGAAAACATGATGGTTCAAGATATAGGACATAAGTCGGCTTGATGATGATATTGACCGTCTGGGCGGCTTCCTTGTTAACAAGTGAGTTAGTTTTCTGGGAGATTTGCTTCGTTTTATTAATGAGATTTTCTTTAGAATCAAGAATGCTTGTCAATTGACAAAAATTGGAGTCTTAACGTCGGGTAATTTTGATTTATTTCAATTAACTTTAGTCATGTCTCAGATTAATCGCGGGCAGGTGGGAAAATTCACCCTCATTCGGACAGCGAGATATTACTCAGTTGAAGGTCGCAATTCGGATCCTCCATCTTTGGATTTAAAACTTTAACTCATTGGAATTACATGTTATGAATTCATATGTTATTTTTGAATTCGTAGTTTTTTAATTTTGATATTCGTTGGAGCTGTGGATTTTATCTTCGTCAACTTGATTCTGAAGATTTCCGCTTTTATGTAAATTCTAATCTTATTTTAAGGACGTTGGGAATGTTATTGATCATTGGTAATTGAGTCTTTAAGTTTCATCGGAGTTATTATGATTTTGATTACCGTAAGTCTTTTGATTGTCGCGGGCGATTTTTCGGGGTTAGCTTCATAATTTTGATCACTAAGTAAAAATCTTTAATTAATAACCTGAAATTATAATTTATGCCCTACATAATAATAATATCAATTTGCAATCATAGTTAACAATAGAAATGTTTAAATAATAATGTAACTTTATAAGTAATAATAGGGATTTGTAAATAAACTATGAATTGTATACTTAAGCGCATGATTTTCTTAACTAATAATATGAATCTACAGCTAATAATTGATAGTTAATAATAAATTTTATTAATGACGTGAATTTAAGGATATGAATTGATAATTGATAATATGAACTTGTAGTAAAGGTTTATAAGTGATAATATAAATTTATAATTAATAATATGAATATGAATTTACGATTAATAGCATAGGTTTTTCCGTCAATAATATGAATTTACATTTAGTATTATGAATTTACCATTAATAAAAGCATTTACAATTAATAATATGAATTTATAATTAATAATATGAATTTATAATTAATAATATGAATTTATAATTAATAATATGAATTTACCATAGGGATAGTAGAAATATGTAATGGATGACATAAATTAATAACATGAATTTATAACGAATAGCAACGATTTTAGTTTTATTTAATTTCCCGTCACCTTCCCTTAATTGACCTTAAGCGCATTTTGTGTTCAAATTATATTTAAAGAGTGCCCACTGGACTATTCGGTGTGATAACTTTGAGCCGTTTAGGTCGAATTTACAGAAATCGAGAAACGAGGAAGTAGCCAAAAGACCCCTTCCTTATTTCTCTTTTCTTCTATACGGAACAATATTGACGTTCCAACCCCTGCGTTCCGCACGCCGGGTCTTCACGGGCACAGATTATCGGCGATATTCCACGCACTTACACAATTCTGAATTATATGTTGATTTTGCTGTCTTGCGTTGTGTCTTGGATGTGGGCCGGAAAAATTTCTACAAATAAATTAATTATAAAACAAATTCAATTTGAATATTATAAATATTTATTAACATATTAAAGAACAAAATACAAATATTACTTGACCAAAACCATTCATAAGAGCATAAAAATACATCTCCCCCCACGCCGACATCCAAGCAGAGCTCTACTGAGGTTGCGAGGACGTGAGGTGGAGAGAGAGTTCCAAATAAAACTATTTCTCACCTAAAATTAATTCACAATAAAAGTTTTATAATTTTTAAAACAGTTTCAAAAATGGTTTTTTGGTTAAATTTTATGTGAAAATGTATCGGTATTTATACTTATTTTCTGTCCCTAACCTCGCGTGTTAATTTTGATGTAGTAAAACAAAATTCGACCTTGTTATTTTCTAGTGTATTCTAATCTTTATTTTTATTATTTTTAAATTTATTTTGATAATTTTTTTATTTAGAATTTTTATTGAATTATTTCTAATTCAAATTTTTGATTTAAATTTCATTTTCATGAACTTTTATTGATTTTTCAATTTTCGGTCGAATTTGTTGGGTTTTCATGTTATATTTGTATTTGTATCGTGCGAATCTTGTTGCATTTTGTTATTATTTTAATTTATTTTTATGTTTATTATTTTATATGTAATTGTCTTCTTTCTCATATTTTGTTAGGGTTTAATTGGTGTTTTAATAGGTTTGAATTTAAATCTGCATGTTATATTTGCATGTGTGTTACCGATTCATTTAAACGTTTACAAGGCCGTTTGTGCTCTGGCCCAACAATGATATTAATAATAATACTGAATTTATAATAATAATAATAATACAATAATACTAATAATAGTCATAATAATTATGATGATAATGTTGTGCCAGAACACAAACGGCAAAATGTTTAAATGGATCGGTAACACACATGCAAACATAACATGCAAATTTAAATAAACCTATTAAAACATCAATTAAACCCTATCAAATATGAGAAAAAGAGAACTACATATAAAATAATAAACATAAAAATAAATTAAAATAATAACAAAAGGCAACAAGATCCGCACGATATAAACATAAACATAACACGAAAACCTAACAAATTTGACCGAAATTTGATAATTTAACAAAAAATGTGAAATTTCATGAAAATGAAATAAAATTCAAAGAATTTGAATTAGAAATAATTCAATAAAAATTTTAAAAGAAAAATTATCAAATAAAATTGCAAAATAATAAAATTAAGATTAGAATACACTAGAAAATCCCAAGGTCAAATTTTTGTTTTACTACATCAAAAATAACACGCAAAGTTAGGGCCAAAAAATAGGTATATATACCGATGCATTTTCACATAATTTTTAATCGTTTTTGAAAGTCATTAAGCAATTTTTAAAAATCTATGTAAGTGAGAGTTTTATTTGAAAACTCTCTCCACGTCGCATCCTCACAACCTCGATAGAGCTCTGCTTGGGTGTCGGCGTGGGGAGGGTAATATTTTTATGATGTCTTTATGGAAGCTTGGATTGGTAAATTTTTAATATTATTTTAATAAATTATTCATAATTCATAAATTGTTTTTTATTATTGTCGAAATTTTTCGGGGCCCACAGCCAAAGACACACCACAAGTTAGTAAAACCAACATATTATTCGAATTCGTGTAAGTGCGTGGAATATCTCCAATGATTCGTGTCCGTGAAGGTCCGGCGTGCGGAACGCAGGAGCTGGAACGTCAATATTATCCCGTATAGAAGAAAGGAGAAATATGGAAGCGGTCTTTTGGCTACTTCCTCGTCTCTCGTTTTCTTTAAATTCGACCTAAATTATTCTACACACGGCTCAAAATCACCACACCGAGTAGTCCAGTGGGCACTCATTAACTGTAATATGAACATAATGCGCCTAAGGTCAACCAAGGGGAAGGTGACAGGAATAAAAAATGAAATCGTTGTTATAAATCTTTCATACGTTAAAATAGCTCAAAATCATTCGTACATAAAGTTCAATAACTCAACGCAGGAAATTTCTAATATGATAATCATGAATCAATACCATTAAAATTAAGAATTCAGTAAATTATATACCCCTACCTAACGAGTACCCAAGGCACGTTTTAATGATCCAAAAAATTATTTTTATAACGAGTGCTAAATTCGATCTCCAATTCATTGAGTAAAATCGAGAAATCTAAACTGAAAATAATTAGCTACCATATTTAAGTTTTCAATCACCCTCCAAATCACCGAGATTTAATTATACTGTAAGCAAACAGATTAAATAATAACCCCACTTAAACCCAGAAGATCCGTGATCGCTTAACCACAACTGACAGATCAAATAAGGGAGGCAACTCTTAGTCCAAACAGCAAAAATTTAGCACTTCGTCCTTCTGTATAAGCACAATTATCAAATCAAACCATTTGCTTGAGATCATATAATTGTTTTGCGAAGTTTAGATACTTAAACATAATTAAATCTTGATGCATAATTAATTAACTGATGCAATTAACTTAGAATATAGCTTTAAAAATTATAGTACATAAAAATTCAAAAGGGAAAAGATTTGAACATTTATCCTGATTCAGTTAAAAGGAGACAAGACGAAGTAAAATAAGATAATTAACTTAAATCAAGTTCATAGAAACTCACTTACTCATCCGATGAAAATTCGATTCATAGGGTTTCGGGCTTGCAAAAATTTACATTGACAAGACTGTTAACCCAAAAAACTTGACACAATTAGCACGGTACGCATAAAAACAGAAAACGGAAAAACAAAATAACGCCAACTACTACTGTACTATCATGAAAACGTAACTAAAATAGGATACCACAATCAAAATATTTAACAATAAAGTAAAATTCCATAACGGCAAGGAACTCCTGGATCACACTCGAACCACCAAGATCTGCAGGTAATAAAATTTCCAACACCATAGGGAAAAAACGTCCGATAATCTGAGTTCCATTTAACTGACCCAACCTGGAAGCCATTATGGGTACCAAATTTGTGAGAAGAAACTAATGAGAAATCACGGTTCCCAGTTCCCCACGTGGCAAGATCTCACGGTGATAAATGCAAACGTTCTAATTCCCTAATCAAATGTATAACTAAGCTAAAGATTGTTTAATACGGTGATCATAAAATAAATCAAAGAACACTTACCCAAAAACCGCCCTAGTATGAAAATTACTAACTTATCTGATAGAACGAAAATAAATATTTTTCCTTTCAATTAGCCTCATTATCAAAATGGTTCCCAACAGCGACTAACGAACCAACTATTAACAGGAAAATCCACAAACGACGAAATAGTTCTAACCACGGATCCCTTCCATCTAGCCAATACCTTTACTATCAATCCTGAACGGACAAAACCAATTTGAAAAATAAAGACTACCAGCCGTTCACATGGCGTCCCACCCGATTTGCCCATCAACCCTGACCAAGCAAGCGTAGATCTATAAGTTAATGAAATAACTATTGCGCATAAATTTAAATTACCTTCCCCATACCAAAATATAACGGATAATTCCAAGTGGAATTAAACAACCCATTCCTAGCTTAGGGTGATAGAATACTGTAAGAATAAAATTAGAATGAATAAGATTTAAAAGCCCAATTAATACCTGCAATTAACTCGATCATTTCCAAACCGCGAGTAAACCTGAATCTACAAGGAATAAGTTGCTAAATAAAATCAGCGAAAATAAAATTGAAAACGTACCACATAATAAATCAATACGTATCATCTCATATGCCGAATAATGCGTCACTAAATTCCACCAGTATGCACGAAGTTAAATGTCACACACACCGACCCGACGAATCCGTGAAATAGAAACCGAAATCAACACGACACCTGCATGTCGTGATGACATACCGGCAACATGTCTACTATAGTGGTCGACCGCGCTGAGAAAATTACACACACGCGATTCCCTCGATCAATGTCAGACTACATAGGAAAGCATCAGGAGAGAAGGAATAGTATCTTTTTTTCTTTGAAGACAATTATCCAAAATGTATTACCGTCCGAATCATGTTAATGGGACTCCGTCGTCCGGGTCACTCGACGAAGACGTGTATCTAAGTTCAGGAGTTCGTAATTCAGGTAAACTTGACATCCTATGAACTATTTTAATTTAATCCCTTTAACTATCTTTATTACGATACCTTAATTTGGTTAAACCACGTTAATATTATTAACTATTATTATTATTGCTAATTTTATTATTGTCACTACCATTTATTGTCATTATTATTATTATTCTTATTATTATTTCTTCATTATTATCATTATTATTATTATTATTATTATTATTATTATTATTATTATTACTGTTATTATTATGGTTATTATTATTAATGTTAACAATCATAATCCTCGACAATTGCTGAAGAATTTTTCTCCATTAAAATGAATTTCTTAAATAAATTGTAAATAGGTGAATTTTCTAGTTTATTTTATTACTGCGCTCGGAAATAAGAATACAACGATCAATAATTTTGAGGACGTTTGTACATCAAGGGAGATTTTTGTTTAGAGTTTATATAAGAATGCGTAACTAATAAACGGAAATGGAGACTTTTTACTGAAAAATATCTAAGGTATTTAGAAGGAACAGAATTGCAGAGCCCTGATCTCACCGATCTATTAACTAAGGACCTTTTAATTTTGCATGAATGCGATTTTAATAAATAACTGTTAATTAAGATTTTCCTTGTTATTCGTTTCATAGTGTAACTTTACAGATTTATGTTTGAAATCAAGTTCACGTTTAACAATTTTTGGGTATAGTAAAAGAATTTAATTTTGTCGTTATAGAAATGGAACCCCTACAGACGATACAAACGGAGCTGACCCAGGCAAGACAAACCAATAAAAACCTCTACGATCAGATTATACAACTATCTCGCGAAATTCAACAAACAAAGGCTACATGGAAGGACCCAAGGAAAGCCCCGATCAATGTACCAAAGAATTACAGCAGCTCAAAAGGGATGGGCCGATGAAAAACAATTGAACCAGAGCCTCAGGACTCAGATAAAGGGGC
This sequence comes from Schmidtea mediterranea, assembly GCA_022537955.1. NCBI lineage: Eukaryota > Metazoa > Platyhelminthes > Tricladida > Dugesiidae > Schmidtea > Schmidtea mediterranea. Next base: position 185,702,029 of record CM039679.1, on the reverse strand, counting down.
TGGAGGTCGCCTTATCGGCCTACCAAGAAGGAGCCACTGTAACGTACCCCTTTGTCTTTGCCCCAGCTCAATTGGCTTACCGAGAGACGGCAGCAACTCCAATGACGACCACACATTCAACCCCGACAATAATAAAGAACAGTTATCGTCCAGGACGCAAGGAGCTGGCCAAACGACGGCCGCGCGACTGCTAAATATAACGCAGCCAACAAACTGAAATTGATTCACTTCTTGTAGAAAATTTGTTTTATCTAGTTTTATTTTAGTTGTTTTTCATTCATTAATAAGTGTTCACTAGTTTTATTCTCAACATATATTCATTAATATGTTTTCTTTGACTAAAGAACTCAGGGAACAGGATTGATAAAGCCTACGACTTAAAGGGGACCAAATGACCTAAAGCGAGCACAAGTCTTCTAACGACAGCTCTAGCACATTTCCAACGTTGCTTAGCAACGGGTGTCAAGTGGCAGTAAAGAAAATATTTATATGGCGTTACCTGGGTAACCACAGGGAGATTAAAACAAAACATAATACCCAGTAACCCACCATCATTATAGAATCATTATCGTTAGCGATAATGAATAAAACTCTTATCGAGATAGCGATAACACATTTATGGCACCGACAGGATGTAGAGGCACACACGCCCATATAAATTCCGTTGAGCGACTAAATATTGTCATTTCTCTTAACGAAGTATGACTTTTAATTCGATGTATTCAAATGACGACGCCCCGGCCAGGTTTTAAGAGGACGAGATAACCGTGGAGCCAAAAACTAGAACTCGAAATGGTAAGATTTATTCCTTAGTTTAATAACTTAATGCAAATATGAGACTTAGATGCAGCGCACTACGTTAATTCCCAATCCAAATGCAAGCCTTCCAAATTTTGAGAACAGACCCTTCCTATTTGCAATGAAATAAAATCTTTGATTTGTCAGGAATTATTTTTACTTATCAATTTCTGCCAACCCCAGAGAAGAAACGCTCACGAGACCATTTTTGTTATGCCTTACCTAATTCGGGCGAAAACACCAAGCATTGATCAAACATTATAATACTACCTGATGTTGTCAACCCGAACCCGTAATAACGCCGACATCTATGATATCGACGAAATTCCGTGCTTATAATAATATTAGACGTGGAACGCTGGCGTCGCCCTGACTAACTTGTGCTGAGATGGTAATTCGAGAGAATATACAGAAGGTTCAAAAATGGTTAGCTAGTACATCATAAAATTTAAACTTAAAGAACAGTTAAATATTACCATGATTATTGATATCCATCCACGTCAAGGAGAAATTTAAATTCAGGTTTATATTCATGTAAATAGTTAATTTTAATAATTTAAATAAAACGTCATTTTATTAGTACAGTATAAAGTAAAGAAATGAATCAATCAGTACTATTAAAACAATCGGTTTATATAAATGGTTTATTTTAGTAATTTAAATAAAATGTCATTTTTATTTGCTTTATTCAAGCGGGTGTAGAGTAAAGAAAAATGAATGAATTATTTTTATTGGAATACTCATTTTGCATAGATGATTAATTTTAATAATTTAAATAAAACGTCATTTTATTAGTACAGTATAAAGTAAAGAAATGAATCAATCAGTACTATTAAAACAATTGGTTTATATAAATTGTTAATTTTAGTAATTTAAATAAAATGTCATTTTTATTTGCTTTATTCAAGCGGGTGTAGAGTAAAGAAAAATGAATGAATTATTTTTATTGGAATACTCTTTTTGCATAGATGATTAATTTTAATAATTTAAATGAAATGCCCTGTTCATCTGCGCAGTGTAAGGTAAAGGAAAGTGAAGGATTTATTTTTATTAGAACAAATAATTTTAGGTTATTTCATTTTATTAGAAGTAACAACTCTCGGATTCCTTTCTCATTACAGTGAGGTCAAAAAGTTGAAATCGCCATTATGACATTTTTCTTAGAACGTTTCTTATGGATCCAAATTTGTTGCTCTCTATATAATTTGGTCATCTTTATGAATTCATCAAACCACAGCAGAACCCATGTATGATTAGTACACCAGATAACCTCAGGCACTCGCAAGCATAGCCGCTTCTCTCCCATGATACACTTTCACCCAAGAATGTGAGACGAGTCCCACTTGAATAAACCATGAGATCAAGCACGGTAGACCCGGCAAAAAGAGTAGTAACTAGCCAACCTGACAAAAATCGGTAATACGGACCACTGGCAAGAATTCCAGTCCCATGATAAGGAGTAATCCGTTACAGAGCCATGATCATTAATTTCTTGAATCCAATATGATGATTACACGCTTTAGGAGGTAGTCGCTCCTAGATCCGCGACAAACTCAACACTCATTACATTAAGGAATGACAGATGAACCCTGAATGACTAAAGCTCGCAAAGAAAACGATTTACAGAGGAAGTTGGAAAAGATGAACTTAAAGCAGCGAATTGACCGCTTCAAGGAGTGAGTAACCACCATAAAGAATTAAACAAAATAACATGCGATAATCAACCGACGAGTTACACTACAACCATTTCGGCAATCCACGACTAAGTACACCTTCGAAATAAATGAAGAAATGAACCGATTAACTATTGAAATTTTCTTCCTTTTAGATGATTCGTGGATCGATGCATCCCGGATCACGGTACGCTTCCCCGCACATGCGGCAAATCGATGTCGTCAAGCCATGTGGGATGCGGGCTTCACCGTCTCCAAGGTGAAGGAATCGAGATTCAGTACACAACCGCTGTCCGAGGAGGTCGAGCTTCCGTTTGTCGCTATAAAACGGGAACCCGGGCGCAACCCGGCATCGCAGCAGAGAGAATTCCAAGTACGGACGGTTACGCTCCTCCGTACAACACATCTTTTAACCTCGATGCCAGCAGATTGAATGTGAGAGCCACGGCCATCGATGTGGTGGTCCTACGGAGGATCATTCCCCGTGACATGAGGATGGAAAGATATCAAACCGATGAACACCGCAAGTACCCTTATGCTCGGACAACTTCAAGGCGGGATAACAATATACATCATCACGAACCGAATTGTAAATAGTTGTAAAAAAAATAAAATATCTTAGTTCTTAGTTACGAGTTTTTTCTTTTCCGATCCAAAACTTTAACGATTGTATCTATAAAAATTCCACGATTAAATGATTTTTTTGTTAAATAACATTGGTGTGGAATTGTGTGGCCTAATAATCATTTTTTTGTAGATATGGAACCAAGCCAAATCCAACAGCGCGAATTGGACAACGCGCGCAGAGCGAATAAGAAATTGTACGAGCAAATTTTGCAATTAACGAAGGAAATACAACAAATTAAGGCTACCTGGGTAGAGCCAAATAAGGTCAAAACGCTCTACCAGAAAATGACAGCGGCACAGAAGGGTTGGGCTGAGGAGAAACAGCTCAACCAGAACCTGAAAACACAGATAAAAGGCCTAAAGGTAGCAGTGTCGGTCTGTCAAAAAGGCGCGGCGGTGACATACCCCTTCGTCTTCGCCCCCGCGCAGCTGGCCTACAGAGATGTGGCGGTTACATCGAAGTCCAGCCCAAAACCAAGTAGACATCGTCCAGGAAGAAATGAGCACCCCAAGCGACGTGCCGCGCTACATACTGAATAAAATGTGTTTATGATTATTATCAAATAAATGTTTTCTTTTGTTCCATTGATTTGTCTAATAACTTTGACGTCTGGACGAACTAGGGTAATTAGTAAGAGTAAAAGATTTAGTTTATAGAATGAGCAAGATTGAATATACAAGAATGGGACCAGAATGAATAAAAGCGCACGTATGCCTTCTAACGGTAGTGCGTTGAACTCAGTTTGAGGTCGGGCCAGAGTAGTTCCTATGTGGCGCTCACCTTTGGCGACCTCAAAAACCAATGGTTGCATCACCAACGTTGCTTAGCGACGGGTAACCATTGGGGCAAGGAAATTTTTATATGTGGGGTCAAGGTTATCGAAACCATAAACCCCACAGTAATAATAAAATAATGATAATAATATTAATTTTTATAATGATAATAATAATTCTAAATGAGCAATAATAATGATGATAGTTATAATGATAGTCATTTTACGAACTGTGGGGTCATGGAATTAATTTTGTAAAAATTCTGTCTTTATCGAAAATAGGATAGTCTGATTGATGGGGTCAACGTGGAATTCCGAATTCTGAAGTCGATTTTTGGTCATTTAGAATATTAGGATTAAAAATATTGATAGAATACGACTAATAACATTATGAAAATTCGATGCAAAGCCAATTAAATATAAAGTCGATCCTTGTCAGATGGGGTTTATTTCTACGTTACAAGTCACGATTTATCGATCATAACTGCGATTTAATATTATATGACTAATGGAGTGATGTTTCGTGTGGAGATTCGTATTGTCGTTGATTTCTCGGTTTTTTCTACTAAGTGCATCTCTATACATATATTTCGTGCTATTGTGTAAAACTTTATATTTAATCTTTCGCAGGACCTCAACACTACTCTTTCGAAGGTTGGGCTATAGGATTTAGGAAAGGGAGAATTCTGAGCGGCTCCAGCTACTGTGCTAGATACATTTAAAGAAAATCTCCCTTGATTAAATTCAGCTGTAATCTATTTATTTTTATTTATTATTTTGTTATCCTTCTCAAGTATCAGTCCACCCGCCCGTATTGCCCGCTAGTTCCAACAGTGTACTTCAACTTCATTTTCACGTTAGCCTCCCCTTGGAATACTCAGAGATATATTTTTTAACGATCCACCTCATTTTTAACGATCCTGGTTAGTGTAACCTTGACCCTACACATAACTATTCTCGCTCCCAATGGTTATCCGTTGCTAAGCAACGTTGGAAATGCAACCATTTGTTTTTGAGGTCACCAAAGGTGAGCGCTGCGAAAGAACTACTCTGGCCCTAACCCAAGGTGGGTTCAACGCACTACCGGGTAGAAGGTCTGCATGCGCTTTTGCCTATTCTCGTCCCATATTCTTACTTTTGTCTATTTCGTCACGTAGAATAAAATCTCTTTTATTTTGTATTTACACTGACTAAATCTTGGCATTACAAATCTTAATCGATAATAACAATATAAACGACACAATATTTATTAAAGGATAACGAAAAACATGTTTTATTCAGCTGGTCGGGGCGGTTTGCTTGTTAATGAGTAGATAGCTATGGAACGGCGAGCTAGCGTTGGATCGGATCGTCGGATTACAGCACGGGCACTGTCATGAGTACTGTTGTTTGTGTCGTTACGTGACTAGCTCATTACTTACATATCAAGGTTTCTTTTCGTGCTCTAGAAAATCTTTCTTATGTCGCGTCGGTAACTATCACCATAACTACTCGGCTTTGTAATATACTCGTGGTTCTTATGGTCATAATTTGGAACTCGTGATGGGCTTGCCTTCGTTTGGGCATTCTTTTACGGTGACTTCACGTCACCATGTCCGTTCGTTTCTTGTTTCCCAACTTGTGAGCAGAAAGACTATATCTGATTATGATCATCCTACTATATGATGATCAATTAAACTATTTAATGATACTTTTGATCTTACTATATCTGTCTATGATTTTGGTAATCAGACTATTTAATTGATACTTTTGATTTTATGCATGATATTGCTTTAATGATTCAATTTTATGTACATGTATAAGTCACGACTGTAATCGTGCATAAGTCAATTGTCTCAACCAGTGGCACATTCGTAAACAAACTACAAACATCAAACGAAACCATAACATCATTCATACTTCGTTTTTGTAGCTTTGCAATACAAGAAACAAACTCAAAGCTATCCTTACATTCAAACTCTGATCGCATTAATGGTTTTAATAATCCATCTAAAAACTTTGCTATTTTATACTGGGCAGTACCAACCATCGACAAAACTGGTCTCATAGGTACACCATCTTTATGGATTTTTGGCAGCACAATTGACTTATGCTGTGCGTTGTGGAATGAAAATGATTCGGAACATCACATTTTGGATAGAAGGGCATTTCGAAAACTTCTTGAATTTGCTACTTCAAATGTCAATTTTCTTTTCAATGATGAATGGTATCAACAAATAGATGGAGTCGCTATGGGTTCCCCTTTAGCACCAACGATGGCATCAATATTTTTGGCTAGTTTGGAAAAGAAAATTGCTTCTTTCCAATTTGAAAAACCTTTTGTTTATAAAAGGTATGTGGATGATATTTTTCTTATATTTGAAAACCAGAAACATGTAGAACCGTTTTTGCAGTTTATGAACAGTTTACATAAAAACATTGTATTCACATGTGAAACGGAGAGAAAGTCATCAATTGCGTTTTTGGATTTGTTAATTCAACGCAAAGATAAACAGTATGAGACAGAGATTTATAGAAAACCAACTGATACTGGTCTTTATACTTCTCCAGAAAGCTTTTGTGAATTTAAGTATAAGAGAAATATGGTGAAAGGATTGATTTATCGTTCATGGGCTTTATCTTCTACTTTTGCTAATTCGGTAAAAAGTGTTGATAAATTGGTTGAGTTGTTGATAAAGAATGGATATTCTAAATCATTTTTATTGTTGATGATAAAAGAAACTGTTGATAAATTGATTAAAAATCCTAAGGATCCATGTTGTGGAAAGTCTGGATGTAATTTGTCGGATGGGTGTGAATTGAGTGTTGATCTGGGTGATTGTAAAAATGGATTTAAAAAAATTGAGCCTAAATATGTGTTAGTATTGCCGTACTCTGAAGGCTTTACAAATTATAAGAGGAAGTTGGGTAAACTGATAGGAAATTTAGAGTATAAGATCGTCTCTAATTCGTGTAAGGTACGCAATATGTTTATTAATAAATCAAAAACTCCGGTTGGATTGTGTTCTGATCTCGTTTATCAATTTACATGTAATGGGTGTAATGCCACATACATTGGAGAGACTTCCCGTCATCTCTGTACTCGAGTTCTAGAGCATTGTCGATTGAAGGGTTTGACCAATATTAGTGAACACAATAGAGGCTGTAAAAGTGATATCGGAATGTCTGATTTTAGAATTTTGTTGAGAAGTTTTAATAGTTATTGGGAACGAGTGATATGTGAAGCATTGCTGATAAGGTCATTGGATCCAAAGATTAACGTGCAGAGTGCTGTAACTACGAATGTTTTGAATGTTTTTAAATAGTTTACGTATGTTAAATCATGTTTGTTTTTTTAATATTATTAAAATAATTGAAAATTTTAAATTGCATTAATTTTTAAAAAATTAGAATATAAGTAAAAAATTTAAAATTTAAAATTAATTTAAAATATATTTTTAAAAATATTTATTTATTAAAAAATTAAATTAATAAAAAATAATTTGTTTAAATTAAATGTTAATTCATCATATTTTTAGTTGGTTTTGAGTACCTGAAGATGATAGCTGTGCTATCGAAATATATCGTAAGAAAGGTTTTTTATTGGCGTTATCGTTTAATTAAATCGTTGCCAAATTTATTTAATTATTTATTTATAAATTATTATTATTATTATTATTATTATTATTATTATTATTATTATAATTACCATTATCCTTACTATTATCATTATTATTATCAAGTTTTTACTAGGGATCCTTCATTATTCCTCAGCTTTATAAAATATTTTTCTTGTATAAAAATTTAGTTGTAATCCATCTGTATCTTTCCGGTTTTCGATAAAGTATTTATGTTAATTCGAAAATTTTTGCAGCGTTCCGCCCTTATTTTACGGTTTTATCCTTATTCTGTAGTTTTCGATAAAGTATTTTCATCGATTCGGAAAATTTGAGCAGCGTTCCGCCCTTATTTTACGCGTTCCACTTTTACTTTACTATTTTCAATAAGTATTTTCATCAATTCGGAAAATTTGGGCAGCGATCCGCCCTTATTTTACAGTTTCATTTTTACTTTACTATTTTTGTTAAGTATTTGAGTTAATTCGGAAAATTTGAGCAGCATTCTGCCCTTATTTTTCAGTTTCATAATAATCTTATACCAACCGTTGAGTCGCATTTCACTTTTATTTTTCTATTTTCTATAAGTATTTTAGTTGATTCGGAAAATTTGAGCAGCGTTCCGCTATTATTTTACAGTTTCATTTTTACTTTACTATTTTTGTTAAGTATTTGAGTTAATTCGGAAAATTTGAGCAGCATTCTGCCCTTATTTTTCAGTTTCATAATAATCTTATACCAACCGTTGAGTCGCATTTCACTTTTATTTTTCTATTTTCTATAAGTATTTTAGTTGATTCGGAAAATTTGAGCAGCGTTCCGCCCTTATTTTACAGTTTTTTATGATAAGTGTTTTAACTATTTCCAAAAATTTGCGCAGCGTTCTGCCATTATTTTCCGTCTCAATTCAACATCATTTATTTAATTCTTATATGTTATTTAAAAAAATTATTTTTCATGATTTTGGTCGTTCGAATTAATCTTTTTCAGATGGCTTTTCATTTTAACTGTTGCAACGATTTCGCAATTTTCTCCGCTACCCATTCCCTCTTTTTGTCCTTAAGATCTATTTATGTTCATATTATATTTAATGAGTGCCCACTGGACTACTCGGTGTTAGAGATTTCGAGCCGATTGTTATTCAAAAGTTTTGTCGATTTTGCAGGAAACGGATGATGAAGGAGCAGCCAAAGGACTACTCATTTACCCTCCAATTTCCCCTATATACGGATAATATTGACGTTCCAACTCCAGCGTTCCGCACGCCGGAGCCTTCACAGACACGAAATCATTGGCGATTGTACACGCACTTACACGATTTACGATAGTATGTTTTATTTTCTAACTTGCGTTATATTTTGGCTGTGGGCCGAAAAGGAGTAAATGAAAATTACCAGATCCATGGGGTAAAAGTCTCGAATGCATGAAACAATTTTCGGAAATTTGTAAACATAATAGAAATTAATAATCCATAATTCATCCTATATTGTAAATCCGTAATAGCATAATTCAACATCAAAAATCATATATTGAAAATTAACAATTTGTATCATAATTTACCATTAACAATTCACAGCATAATCCATAAAAATTTGCAACATAATTCCTTAAAAATTCCAATCCTTTGATAATCCATTAAAATTTCGTAACATAATTCCATTAATAATTCTTAATATAATAAAAATTCATCAAAAATTCGTAATCTAATCTATCGATAATCCATCCATTAATAATTCGTAATGTAATCTAATAAAAATTAAAAATTCGTAACCTAATCCATTGATAATCCATTAAAATTTCCATCCATCAATAATCTAATAAAAATTTAATAAAAATTCGTAACCTAATCCATTGATAATCCATCCATTATTAATTCTAATAAAAATTCCAATCAAGTGTTATGGTGCACACTAATACAACCGGTCTCCCAGTAAGACGGAAAATTGAAATTCTAACCAAGTTAGAAATAATACTGTCGAATAATATTTAGTTTAATTTTAGTTCTAGTACTTGTGCTTGCTAATTTTTGAAAACACGTCAGTATGTATACCTACAATTTGGCCTTAACCTTGCGTGTGAATTTTATTGCGATTAAACAAAATTCGACTTTGAAATTATTTGTGTTATCTAAATTAAATTTTTATTTATTTCTTAATTTAAACTGGTAATTTATTTTTAACATTTTTAAACAAATTTATTCAGCTAAAAATATTTTATTTTTATTCATTTAATTCATTAATTTTTTCTTTAATATAAATGGTCATTTTACGGTCGAATTTTCTTGTTATTATGTTATTTTTTATGTAAATTTCGTGCGGTTCTTGATGCATTTTGTATTTATTTTACTTTTATGTTTTTGATTTTATATTTATTTATATTCTCTCAGATTTTAAAATGTTTAATTGGTGTTGTATATTGTATTTTAAGTTATCTTGGTGCTGGGTTTTCGTGCTGTATTACTGATGCATTTAAACAATTCTCAAGGCTATTTGTGTGCTGGCCCAACACTATTTAGGAATAAAACTTTTGTTCTATTTGAGTTTCTTCTATGCCCCAAGAGTTTGGAGCCTCCTTGTTAAAGTTAGTACGTATTTTCGAGAGGGTAGTCATGATAATTTTAAATATTAACTTGGATTGTGAATAATTCTCTAATTATTTTCTAGAACTTGAATATTTTATTAATCGATATAGTTTTACTTTCAATGTTTCTTTAAGATCATAGCAACCATTTAATGTCATTGCTTTTCCCGTACCCTTCCTCGAATTAATCCTAAGATAAGTTTGTGTCAATATTAATAGTTTAAGAGTGCCCACTGGACTACTCAGTGTGGTGATTTTAAGCCGTGAGTTGTAGATAATATTTAGGTCCAGTTTATGGGACACGAGTGACGACGAAACAGCCAAAAGACTATTTCCCCTTCACCCGTTTCCCCTATACGGAATATATTGACGTTTCTGCTCCTGCGTTCATCACGAAATCATTGGCGATAATACAAGCACTTACACGATTTACTATAGCATATTTGATTTTAATAGCTTGCGATATGTGTCGGCTGTGGGCCGGAAAATTTTCGACTAAGAAAAGAAAATATCTTTTTCGTTTTAATATATATATTTCATCATATCGTTTTGTCACACGGTTATCCGTAATATTCATACATCGCATATCATAACTCCCTCTCCCCACACCGAAATCCAAGCAGAGCTCATTCGAGGTTGCGAGGATACAACGTGGAGAGATTATCGAACAATCTCTCACTCACATCAAATGTTGATTCTACTGAATTACACTGGTTTCAGATTTGGAAACTGATTCTGGTTAAAAAACCGATTGACTGGTTAAAAACTGGTTTCAGGTTTTTGTAAAACTCATTAAAATTATGTGAAAATGAATCGGTATATATACCTATTGTACGACCCTAACCTTGCGTGTTCTTTTTGATTTAGTAAAACAAAATTTGACCTTGTGATTTTCTGGTATATTCTAATCTTTAGTTTTATTATTTTGGAATTTTATTTGACAATTTTTCATTTGAATTTTTAATTGAATTATTTCTAATTCAAATTATTTGATTTTTATTTCATTTTCATGAAATTTCGCATTTTTTTGTTAAATTGTCAAATTTCGGTCAAATTGTTGGGTTTTCGTGTTATGTTTATGTTTATTTCGTGCGGATCTTGTTGCACTTTGTTATTATTTTAATTTATTTTTGTGTTTATAATTTTTATATTTAATTGTTCTCTTTCTCGCATTTTGGTAGTGGTGGGTTACAGGGTTTCGCATTTGTTTAACACCATCTTATTGTTACCCCGGTAACGCCATATAAATATCACTTTGACTACCACTCGGCACCCTTTGCTAGGCAACGTTGGAAATGTGTTCGAGTGGGTGGATTGTCCACAAAAAGTGAGCACTATTACTAATACTGTAATTGCCCGGACAACCCTCGGGTTCAACGAGCTGTCGATGGAAGACTTATGCTCGCTTTATAACGTCCCCTGTGTGAGAGTGTTCAAGATTAGACTCATTGGTAGAAATATAACGATGTTTCGGTGACGCGGTGCGAATACTCACGACTTTTCGACGACCATTCAATTTTAATCATATCTGGTGACATGCTACTTTAGATTTGTTTAATCATAATTACGATTTTATTTATTAAAACAAGAAAAGCGATCAAAATTATATATCATGTCGGTAATTAATTCGCTTTGTTTAGCAGACGTGCGGCTCTGCGTCGATCACTTTCCTTGCGTTCTGGCCGGTGACTACTTGATGGGACTGTTGAGGGGTTTGCGGCCGGTGCGGAATCGTTGATCGGATCCCGGTAGGTCAACTGGGATGGGGCAAAGATAAGCGGGTAAGTTACCGCTTCCCCCTCCCGACTAGCAGCCAGGGCGACTTCCAGCCCCCTTATTTGTGTCCGGAGACTCTGGTTCAATTGACGTTCCTATGCCCAACCCTTTTGAGCGGCTGTTAGGCGTTGGTGGATGGATTTGAGTTTGGCCGGGTCCACCCAGGTAGATTTCACTTGCTGCACCTCCTTGGTGAGCTGAATTATTTGTTCATAGAGGGATTTGTTGGCTTGCTGGGCTCGGGATAATTCCTTTTGCAATAGTTGGACGGGTTCCATGACTAATAAAAATAGGATTAAGTAATAAGGTGAGTTAGGATAAGGGTGTAATCGCATCATGTTAGAGTTATTTCAAAACAAATTCATATAGTGATTTAATGATGACAAAATTCTAGTCAAGCGGAAAAACAAAATAAAGAAAATTCACCAATTTAATTTTTAATTATCAATAAACAAATCAAAAATACTAAGAGAACACAAATTGTGGTCAAATCGTCACCAATCGAAATTTATATTTCTTCATGGAAACCGGCTCGCTACCCACTCCTCGGGTGTGTAGCCTGAGATCGACATAGTCGGTCTCTTTGTGTTGCGGGCTCGGGCCGCGGTGGTATGTGGGGTCTGGACCGGGAATATCTTTTGGGGATGCCAGTAGATGTCAGCGATCCGACCCGCCAGCAAATCCTCTTGTACATTCGCCAGGTGCTGGCGAGCTCGGGTCACCTGCAGATCCATGTCGCGCTGGTGTGCCTCCAGACTTTCTAATTGCTGCCGGGCCTGCCGATAGATCTCTTCGGTCGGGTTCCATTGGGTGGACGTTCCCAGCCCCAGATTGTTCCTATCAAGAAACTTCGACGGGGGGAATTCGGGGCATTTCTCCTGCCGATATTGGGCCAAAGCCCATCTCCATCGATCTGCGAGGGAAATTGAGGTTTGATCTGTTGAATTGATGGCTAAAATAAATATTATTAGCATGAGTATCTGACCACGAGAACATAGTTATGAATTATTATGGTTATTATTCAGTTATCTTCTTTCCCCCCCCCCTCTGGTGCACGTATAATGTGATATCTGTCCGGCTAATATTAGTCCACATATCATAAATTTCATTAGGTAGTTTACTCGTTCCAAATAAAAATCGCTACACTAGTATACTATATTTTCTAGCTCGGCTTTTACAGTATCCTGTCTATGTAGAAAATTCTGGTATATTCAATGGGTACCTCAAAATTATGCGTAAGGCTCCTTCACGAGTTTTCGGGGTTTGCTGGTCAAAAAAATTCCACTTCCCTCCGTGTCATTGCTTTCATAATTTCAAAATCTTGGGATATTATGAGGGTACGAAATCAAATGGATTTGAATTCTTAATTCAAAACGTGAGGGCCGGTTGTTCCTAACTTCCTACTTTTCTGATAAGAGAAAAAATTGTTTTACGGAATAAGGATTAATTATTTACGTTTGGAAATTTAGTTATTTATTACTTAAGGTTCGGATAATTTAATTGATTATAATAAATAAACCAAGTATAATGATTATAGATAAAAATTTTTAGTAAAAATAAATTTTCAATACAAATTACCAGCTGTTGTGGGAATCAATTCCCCTGATGTTTCTCCTTCCGGCCTCATAGTATTCGAATTTCCAAATTGCATTTTCCAAATAAACTAATGAATCGATAATCTCTCATATAAAGGACTAACCTAAAGTGGTGTGCATCCGCTGTATTATAGTTGGATTAAATCGTGGTAATGGACTTTCGTCCAATCGGATACTGGTTGTTGTTCCATTTACATAAACAATTCGTCCGATCATGGAATTTTCGAAAATTTTGAATGTCGAATTCGACATGATTAATTTGGTAAGTTTTTTGTCTTATCTCTTTGGGAAATAACGGCGGAAAACTCGCTCGTCTCATCGTCAACTTTACGATGTCACGGCGGGTGTTCCCACGTTAAGTCCAATCTACATCTAGTTTATTTAAAAAATTTTAATATATTCATATTTTTATTCAATATACTCGCTTTTCCAGGAATAATCCAACTTATTCATTTTACGACTTAATATATGGAATCATCGCGCTATAAAAGTCGTGAGATTATTCTCGTCCCTCAATCTTGGAATTTCAGATTTGATCATCATTAAAATGATGAATTCATTAATTTGCGGAATATCGTGCATTGGGTCTGAATTGGTGATCATAGATCAGGAACTTGTTGGATATTCAAATCAAAATTAAGTGTCTTATTTCTTTTCCGGAATGAATATCAATGGATGGGTTACGTAACTTTATTCGGGGATGCTACAAGGAAATAACGGTGGGTAAAAACAGATAGGACAGCAATTTAATTATCCAAATGGGTTAGAAGTCTGTGTTATGACGCAATTTATCCTATGCTTTTGATTTAGTTATTGATTTAGGCTGATTCGGTTTAGACAGGATCCACATTAATTTATGGCCGACATTTTTAGTCAAAAACTTTACAAAAGGAGATATCTCTGATAATCGTGTGGATTTATGTCGAAATAATTATCTGTTAGCTAGGGTATGTGATTAATAAATAATAATTCAGAAATTCTCGTTTAGTATAATTTGATTTTATTAAATTAATTCATAGCAACAATTTCATATTAATTTCTTCCCGTGCCCTTCCCCTTTAATAAGCCTTAGGCGCATATTGTGTTCATATTATTGTTGGGCCAGAACGTAAACGGCCTTGAGGAATGTTTAAATGGATCAGTAACACACAGGCAAATATAACATGCAAATTTAAAATAAACCTATTAAACACCAATTAAACCCTATCAAATATGAGAAAAAAGAGAATCAAAAATAAAATAATAAACATAAAAATAAATTAAAATAATAACAAAACGCACCAAAATCCGCACGATACCAACACAAATATAACAAGAAAACACAACAAATTCGACAAAATTGAAAAATTGATAAAAGTTCATGAAAATGAAACTTAAATCAAAAAATTTGAATTAGTAATAATTCAAAAAAAATTCTAAATGAAAAATTATTAAAATAAATCAAAAAATAATAAAATTAAAGAATAGAATTCACTAGAAAATAACAAGGTCGAATTTTGTTTTACTGCATCAAATTTAACATGTGAGGTTAGGGACAGAAAATAGGTATAAATACTGATCCATTTTCACATTAAAACACACCATTGGTAAAACAAAGACTGTTTTTCAAATTATTTCGAATTTTGATTAAAAATCTATTATTCTTAAGTGAGAATTTGTTTTATTTGGAACTCTTTCTCCACGTCACATCCTCGCAACCTCGGTAGAGCTCTGCTTGGATGTCGGCGTGGGGGAAGATGTATTTTTATGAAATTTTGATTGAATAGGTCAAGTAATTCTGTATTTTATTTTTAATTAATATTAATATATATTTATGATGTTTACAATTTTGTTTTTTTTTAAAATTAATTAAACATTTGTCGAAATTTTTCCGGCCCACAGCCAACACCTATCGCAAGTAAATAAACTCTACACACAATTCAGATTCGTGTAAGTGCGTGGAATATCACCAATGATCTGTGCCCGTGAAGACCCGGCGTGCGGAACGCAGGGTTGGAACGTCAATATTATCCGGTATAGGAGAAACGAGAAATAAGGAAGAAGTCCTATGGCTGCTTCCTCGTTTCTCATTTCTATAAAATCGACCTAAATTATACTACACACGGCTCAAAATCATCACACCGAGTAGTCCAGTGGGCCCTCAGTAAATATAATGTAAACACAATATGCGCTTAAGGCCTATTAAAGGGGAATGGTACGGGGAATAAATTAAATGGAAATCGTTGTTATAACTAATTTAGATTAATACTTTGAAATAAATTAAATTTACAATTCGAATAAATTAGTAGTGATCGTTAAATAAGTAATTCATTGATTTAATTAAATTAAGTTATTGATTAAAAGTAAAGTAGCTATTGATTAAAAATAAAGAAAAATTAAAGTAATTCATTAAATCATTATAATTAAAAGTAGAGTTTTTTAAATTACATAATCCATTAAATTAACTTATTGTAAATTATTGACTATCAGTAAATGAATTTTGAGTAAAACTATCATCGATTAAAAACCAGTAATTAAAATAAATATTAAGCCAAATTAATTAATCTCATTGATTTAATCAACAAATTTTCTTTAATATAACGGTAGATTTAAACTAATTAACCTAAATTCCTCGATTTACAATAAATCAACCCAAAATGTTGTGTAATTTTGAAATTAGAATTCCAACCAACTCACCTAACGTTGAACGATCATATGATTGATTTCATCTCTAAAGTAATCATAACTGGAAACTCCTTATTAATTCGCATAAATATGATAAACCGATTACTTTAGCAAATTAAAAAACGAAAGAAAATTCATAAAAAATTTATTTCGGTAAATTAAAACACTCGCTTACTCAACATAAAATAATGCGGATGAAATCCAGGAGATAAGCAGATTAATTTGATATTGACAACGAAAATCCCGTAGAAGTCGAACAAAATCTCAGTGTGATGAATGTGATAAATAAATCCAACGAGAAAATTTGCGACGAGGAAAATCCCTTGAAGTATGTACCAAAATAAAGTAATTAAACACATATAATAAATTACCGAATGACCCGATAGCAATTTTCTAACAAAACCAGTGACCATCAATAAGAAAATCCATTGACCAAAAAATTCCGAGATATAATAGAGTCGCCCGAATTCCTAAAACACTGTATTCTACGAAATTCATTATAACAAAGGTTGATCTATGAAACTCACCGAATAGTCCACGATCGCGATTTGAAAAGTTCATTCACCTGAAATAAATGTTGTAATTACCAGTTGGAAAATAAACACTCTCACTTGTCGACATTTCCGGCGGTATAAACATCCGCTACCGTAGCTGAGTTATAAGTGGCATGCACTTCCTGCCTGTCTGATTTTCAACTGTACATTTTCTTTATAATTAACGTTGACAATAGACTATACCTCATTTTCGTTATCAAATTATGTATTCACCGAATATTCCGGACGACGACTTAGAGTTGCGATCTCCAAACGTTACAGAAGCTCCTTCAAGTAAATTTTCAATTAAATTCCATAACAAAGTTATATTCATATTTGAGCCACAGGAATAATCTAGAAACAACTCCATAGCATTAGTAAATAAACTCTCCAGATTGACGGCCGCGAATCAATAAGTCATATCTATTGACTAATCTTAGTGTTCTCACACCCGACGAACTCCCAAAACCCTGTCGTTTCACCATTAGGCACGACAAATCAATTTTGGCTACGCATTTTTCGTCAATCCAATAGGACAGCAGCGTCGCAAATATTTAAGTGGAAATTATCAACCAAAAGTTCCGTCTTGGTCGTAGTAGAAAATGGTCAACGATTGATATTTTTTTTTGGAGAAACGAATCTCTCGAATAATTACCCAGGTATTTTAATTGATCAAAGGATCAGACACTAAGTGTGAATTTTGTAACTTTTATAACTGATTTGTTTTTCAAATAATTAAATGGTAATTGTTAAAATTATTTTAAAAATACCTGAATGTTTAATTATCAAGTTATCGTTTCGTAAAAGTTAACTAACTTAAGTTTGTTCTATTCAAAAATTCATAAATACCCAAAGAATATTTTACAAGGTTTTCTTAACGATTTATTTATTTAATTATCTTATATTAATATTTAAAATACATCTAGTTGAACCTTTTAAACATATACCAACCTTAATACTAGGGATAAATAAACCACTTGTGATCACAATAAGGTAAAGTTACAAATGATTTGCATTTTTGATTTTTCGTTAACACACATAAAGAATTCTTGAACCGACCCTTATGGTATGAGGATGAGTAACCCAGTAGCTTTGAAGTATCGTCCTCTCCCCTCTTCCCATACCTTGCCAGACCAGTCAGAAAAAATACGTCAACTTCGAGTTCCGTGAGTTGTAGCACATTTAAAATTGAGATAATCCAGTTTTCTTAAATGACGAGAGACGTTGCAATATTGCAAACTACCAGATCACCGCCCCAATTTAAAATTGTCAAGAGAGATACTGAGTAACCATTACTAATTTCATCAACCTTTCCATTTAGGTCAAACCGGAGCTATGATTGAACTCCCTGCTCATTTCGTGGAACAATGGAGGCAGGCATGGAATCGGGTGTATCAAGAGCGATACCCTGACGTGCCCGAAGAAGACCAGCAAGAAGATGTATCACCAGAGGAGTTCATGAGACAGTTCCGGAAACTGTCTGACGAGCCAAAACTATCCCAGGACATTCTAACTCAGGCCCAAGAGCTCCTGGAGGGCCTCCTCCAACACCAGCGCCAAGTCGAGGCAGATGTAGCACGGGCAACGGAATACCTGGCCAACGTCAAAGATGACCTAGTGACAGGACGACTGGCCAGTAGATACCCACCTTCACCGAGACCAGTCCGGAACCTCAAAAGACCAGTGTTTGTGATCCCTGGTTACTCCCCAGAAGAAGGGATCAAGCGATTCTTCGCAGACGATGGATCATTGTAATAAGAACAATTAATGATTTGAACATTTTGATATTTGATGTAATATTAGTATCATAGATCGGAAAATTCTTTCTCCCTTTCTTTTTTATTATTATTGAAGTTTTATTTCATAAATATGTTTAAGTTTAAATATACTTATCATTATGACAGTGCTCATAAAATTCAACCCTTATTATTCTAGAAATGGACCCTGTGAAGTTACTCCAAAATGAATTAACCCATGCGAGACAGGCCAATAAGAAACTTCATGACCAACTCGTTCAATTAGTTCGAGAAACGCAGCAAATTAAAGCGACATGGATCGAGCCCACTAGAATCAAACGACTGTACCAGAAACTAACCGCGGCCCAGAAGGGATGGGCAGAAGAAAAACAGTTAGTACAGGGCCTAAAAACTCAAATCAGGAGGTTAGAGGTAGCGTTATCCGCCTGTCAGGAGGGAGCAGCGGTGACCTACCCTCTAGTCTTCGCCCCTGCTCAAGTGGCCTATCGCGAAGCGAACTCTACTTCATCTGCAACCTTAACTACTCCAATTACCCCGTCAACAGCCAGTCGTCGACCTGGACGTAAGGAGCGGGCCAAGCGCCGAGCCGCTCGATCTTCCAATCAGTCGGAAATCTTATAACTCATGTGCTTCATAGATAAATAAAACATCATTTAAATATATTGTGGTTTCCATATACACTTTGTTATCTTTATATCATCTTGAGGTTTGAAGCAACATAATAAATAGATAAACAATAGAAACTAAAACGTAAGGGGACCAAATAATTTTAAAGCGAGCACAGGTCTTCTATCGACAGCTCGTGAACCCAAGGATCGTCCGAGCAATTACAGTACTAGTAATACTACTCAATTTTTGCGGATAATCCACCACTTGAACACATTACCAACGTTGCCTAGCAACGGGTGCCAAGTGGCAGTTAGTATCTTTTTGTATGGCGTTACTAGGGCAACCACGGGCTAGCTCAAACAAATTACGAAACCCTGTAACCCACCATTATATTTAATGAGTGCCCACTGAACTACTCGATGTGTTGATTTTGAGCCGTGTGTAAAATAATTTAGGTTGAAATTAAAGAAAACGAAAAACGAGGAAGAAGCCATAAGACCTCTTCCTTATTTCTCCTTTCTTCTATACGGGTTAATATTGACGTTCCAACCCCTGCGTTCCGCACGCCGGGTCTTCACGGGCACAGATCATTGGTGATATTCCACGCACTTACACGAATCTGAGTTATATGTTGATTTTACTGACTTGTGATGTGTCTTGGCTGTGGGCCGGAAAAATTTCGACAGATAAATTAATTAATTTCATGAAAATAAATTCGATTTTAACATCATAAATATTTATTAATATATTAAAAGCAAAATACAAAATTACTTGACCCATTCCATTCAATTAAAAATTTCCATAAAAATACATCTCCCCCCACGCCGACATCCAAGCAGAGCTCTACCGAGTTTGCGAGGATGTGACGTGGAGAGAGAGTTCCAAATAAAACTACTTCTCACCTAAAAATTTCAAATAGATTTATAAGAATTCAAAATTGGTTTTGGTTAAAACTGGTTTTAAAAGTGGTTAAATTTTATGTGAAAATGTATTGGTATTTATACCTATTTTCTGTTCCTAACCTCGCATGTTAATTTTGATGTAGTAAAACAAAATTCGACCTTGTTATTTTCTAGTGTATTCGAATCTTTATTTTTATTATTTTTTAATTTATTTTAATAATTTTTTATTTAGAATTTTTATTGAATTATTACTAATTCAATTCTTTGATTTAAATTTCATTTTCATGAACTTTTATTAATTTGTTGGGCCAGAACGTAAACGGCCTTGAAAAATGTTTAAATGGATCAGAAACATACACGAAAATAAAACACGCAATTTAAATAAACCTGGAAACACCAATTAAACCATATAAAATCTGAGAAATAAAAGAATTAAATATAAATTAACAAACATAAAAATAAATTAAAATATGAACAAAATGCACCAAGATCCGCACGATACCTACACAAATACAACAAGAAAACACAACAAATTCGATGAAATTGAAAAAATCAATTAAAGTTCATTAAAGTGAAATTTAAATCGAAAACTTTGAATTAGCAATAATTCAATAAAAATTCTAAATTCTAAATGATAAAAATAAATCAAAAAATAATGAAAATAAATAATAGAATTTGCTAGAAAATAACAAGGTCGAATTTTGTTTTACTACATCAAATTTCACACACCAGAAAATTAGGTATATATACTGATCCATTTTCACATTTAACTTAACCATTTTTGAAAAATGTTTAAAAACCGTTTTTCGAAACAAAACCAGTTTAACTATTTTGAAAATTGTTTAAGCCATTTTTGAAAACCATCTTAGACGTTATCCGAAGATTATTCAATTTTACTTTGAATTTTTCAGGAACTCATTTTTAGGTGAGAAATATTTATGGTGGAACCCTCGTTCCACGTCACGCCCCTGCATCTCAATGGAGCTCTGCTCGGCGTTGGCGTGGGGGGAGTGGTAATTATGTTATTTTATGATGATTTTTATGAATTTTGGAATGGTGAAAAAGGGGTAATTATGTTATTGTCATTTATAATTAATAAATATTATTTACATAAATTGTTTTATATGCTTTTATAAATTAAAAATGTCGAAATTTTTCCGGCCCACAGCCGACACATCACGCAAGAAAGCAAAATCTACATAGTGCAGATGCATGTAAGAGCGTGGGAAATCGCCAATGATATGCACCCGTGAAGACTCAGCGTGCGCAACGCAGCGGTCGTAACGTCAATATTTATCCCTATAGCAGAAACGAGAAATAAGGAAGAAGTTTCTGGCTGCTTCCTCGTTTCTCAAGTCTGAAAAATCGACTTAAAATTTACATTACACACGGCTTAAACTTATCACACCGAGTAGTCCAGTGGGCACTCAATAAATATAATATAAACACAAATGCGCTTAAGATCTATTAAAGGGAAAGGGCACGGGGATAAATCAATTGAAATCGTTGGTATAAATAAATTAGATTGATGTTTAGAAATGAATTAATTAGTAGTATATTAAATCAAATTTACGTCATGGAAAATAAAAATATAAACATCGTAAGCAGTTCAGTGAGTCCCTTAAATTGAATTTATCCATCAAGTTAAAAGATTTTTCATTAAAAGTAAATATTCCCTTAATTAATTTGGATTTAAATAAAATAATTACTGAAAAATTTAAGTGACTCACGGTTTAACTTAGATCAACTCATTGATTAAAGATTAAAGTAACTTGTGTAGCAAAAAATAAATTTTGATAAATCTCACACAATCCTTGTGTAAAAGGAAAGTAAAGCTTGGAGTTATTAAGTCAAACGTTGAAAATAGTTTATTAAAATTGATTAGCCTATTTATTGATTAACCTAAATTAACGATAAGGGAAACCCTTGTAAAATTTAAGGTACTTAGCAAGGAAAACTCAGGATGATCGATCGAAAAATTTGATCCAATAAATTTCGAGTAAAACTAAACCATTTTTCACTAAATAATAAAGTGATCCACTAGTGAAAATCGAAATAAATTATGGGGATGTAAGATGAATTCACGATTTAAACCAAGATGTTGGCTGAATCAATGAAATAGTTCATTAGTTAAACGTTTAGTAATTTAATTTAAAGAATTAAAACGATGCAATATACTTATATTTCGAGCCCAATGTGTTTTTATTAATTGAAATAATAGCAATACCTTTACAACCTCTACATGAATGAGATGCAAACATCACCAAACCCAAACATTAATTAATTCCAGCACGAAGTTAGTCTAGCTTAAGTAATCCAATAAAAAATGGAAAATTTTTAAAATCAACAATAAAACGGAGAAAATTTATTGCTTTGAACTAAAGAAATTTTTCCAACCATTAACAATAAATCGACCGGCTAACGCAATATTGTAGTTTTAAAGTTCCTTGACTTCATTTCAGCCTAACCACCGATGTGGAATTCCAACTGTTTAATCTTCACGATACGATCTGATTTACGAGTAACATCGAAAACCACCAACGGTCGACCCCATCCAAATAATTGTCGCAAGCAGCTCCCCACACAGCGTAGCTCCTTAGACCATAGACAATGAACTAATCAGTAAGAAAAATCAGATTAACTAACCCCATAGAGCCAACCATGAATCCTTGATATGACCGTATCGACTCATGACAACTTAAGGACCACCCAGCAGAAATGAACGCACAAAACTAGATCCACGATAATTCCAATGTCAACTGTTAAAGAGACAGATGAAGTGAATTTCAAATAGTAAATTTGTATACTGGAATCGCGATGAACCGTCAATAATCAAAGTACGAACGGATATCGTGACCGGGTAAGAGTAAACAGTTTTCAACACATCCGATTCGGCGCATCCGTTTCAACATTTAACAATCACGAGAGATACTGAAATAAATAAATAATCATTTCCGCTGGATTGATAATTAAACGAGCCGAATACCGATCGATACCTATTAATAATTACGATATCGCATATGATAGACGCAAGTAGATTTTCACCCAAACGACAGTAATTTTAAATGAACAACCTTGATCTAAAAACGCTAGGCCGCGTAGGCAGATATTCTTCCGTATAGAAATCTGGCCCGGTTCCACCCAAACCTAACTAACTCAGACAATTAGAATTCTATAGACATATATTACATATTCTGTCCCCATAACCTTTCTTCAGCGTAGAGAAACCATAGAAATTGCCAGAATACACAAACCCATACATCTCATCGCCATAATTCTTATGATTCCAGTTCCGATATCAAGTTCACCGAACGTTAACCTAACCAATCGATGTACCCCTAAAATTAACTGGTGATTTAAGGTTGTACGAGCTTATGATTAAACGTCCTTATAAATTAGTGAGAGAATATATTACATTAACTCATTTCAGAAGAACTCATGCTCCCAAATTTGATTTCAAAACAAGAGGCCGATGAATGGCGCCGAGCCTGGAAACGAGCGCGCCCGTCAATGACTCTCGAGGAACCACGTTCAAAGAGATCATGTCCAACTGTGTGGCAAATCTTAGGCAGAGGGGATGACCCCCGCCGACCCGAGGAAGAACAGTACCCTCCCGAGGAGATTATCGACCATGCGCGAAGCCTGCTGGCTCAGTGGGAGAAGATCCAGGAAGAGGTCGATCTACAGGTTGTGAAGGCGAGGATGTACCTCGCCAACGTGGAAGAGGACATCCTCGTCGGGCGCATCGCGGAGACGTACCCGGCTCGACCGGCACGCAACACTCGGCGACCAGTGCCCATCATCCCCGGTTACTCTTCGGAAGAAGGAGTCAGGAAGTTCCTTGAAGAGTCCTGAACCTCCAGGCACAATCCTAACTGACATTTTACCTTAGTGATGTTATTAATGATAAATTATAATGAGTTGTTCATCTTAAAACTTTTGTTTTAAATACATTTCCCTGCTATAACTACGTTTGAAATAATTAGAATTCTCCATATTAAACAAAGTTAATCTGAATATTTTTCCTTATAGTAATGTCGGTCCTGAAACTAATGCAGAACGAACTAGACCGCGCGAGGCAGACAAATGCAGAGCTACTCAGTCAGATACTGCAATTAACTCGCGAGGTGCAGCAGGCCAAGGCGACCTGTTTAGACCCCAAACGGACGAAGATACTCTATCAACGACTCACCGCAGCTCAAAAGGGCTGGGTCGAAGAACGCCAGCTCAATCGGAGTCTGCGCACACAGATCAGGGGCTTAGAGGTTGCCCTAGCAGCCTGTCGGGAAGGGGAGGCGGTAACGTATCCGCTCATCTTCGCCTCTTCCCAACTACCGAGTCAACGCGTCGTTGATAATGCCGCACCAAGCTCAAAGTCGACAGCCATTCAACCAACCATCCACCGGCCGGGACGCAAGGAACGGGCCCGACGCCGAGCCGCACAAGCGTCAAGTCGATCAACTTAACTTATCATCGATATGCATGTCCTTTGTTCGTTAAATAAATCAGCTCTCATGTATTCAGTCATAGTGGGGTAGACTCGAAATCATCTACACTAATCAGTCTAAATTTAATTCGCACTTCCATATAAGGGACCAAGAAAAGCGAGCATAGGTCTTCTATCGACAGCTCGTGACAGCAACTATAGTATCGACAGCAACTATAGTACTAGCACATGGTACTCAATTTTTGCGGGCATTCCACCACTTGAACACATTACCAACGTTGCCTAGCAACGGGTGCCAAGTGGCGATCAGCAACATTTTGTATGGCGTTACTAGGGTCACCAGAACGATAAGCAAGATATGAAACCCTGTAACCCACCAAATTTATCAAATTTCGGTTGAATTTGTTGGGTTTTCATGTTATGTTTGTGTTTGTATCGTGTTGATCTTGTTGCATTTTGTTATTTTTTAAATTTATTTTTATGTTTATTATTTTATATGTAATTCTCTTTTTCTCATATTTGGTAGGGTTTAATTGATGTTTTAATAGGTTTATTTTAAATTTACTTGTTACGTTTGCATGTGTGTTACCGATCCATTTAAACATTTTCCAAGGCCGTATGTGTTCTGAGTTTAAATCTGCATGTTATATTTTGTTGGGCCAGAACGTAAACGGCCTTGGAAAATGTTTAAATGGATCAGAAACACACACGCAAAAATTACACGCAATTTAAATAAACCCACTGAAACATCAATTAAACCATATAAAATCTGAGAAATAAAAGAATTAAATATAAAATAATAAACATAAAAATAAATTAAAATATTAACAAAATGCACCAAGATCCGCACGATACCTACACAAATACAACAAGAAAACACAACAAATTCGACGAAATTGAAAAAATCAATTAAAGTTCATTAAAGTGAAAGTTAAATTGAAAAATTTGGATTGATAATAATTCAATAAAAATTCTAAATAAAAAAATTATAAAAATAAATCAAAAAATAATAAAAATAAATAATAGAATTTACTAGAAAATAACAAGGTCGAATTTTGTTTTACTACATCAAATTTCACACACCAAAAAATTAGGTATATATACTGATCCATTTTCACATTTAACTTAACCATTTTTGAAAATTGTGAACCATTTTTTAGAACCATTTTCGAAAATTGCCTAAACTATTTTCAGATTGATTAAAAACCATTTTTGAGAACCAGTTTAAATCTATGAATTTTTAGGTGAGGATCATTGATATTGGAACCCTCTTTCCACGTCACGCTCTTTGCATCTCTATAGAGCTCTGCTCGGACGTCGGCGTGGGTAGAGAGGTATTTTGGTTTTATTGTATGATACATGAATTTATGCTATTTTATGAATTGGAATGGTAACCTGTTATTTTTGTTTTATAATTAATAAATATTATTTACATAAATTATTTTATATATTTGTCCTATAAATTAAAAATGTCGAAATTTTTCCGGCCCACAGCCGACACATCACGCAAGAAAATAAAATCTACATAGTGCAAATGCATGTAAGTGCGTGGAAGATCGCCAATGATATGCACCCGTGAAGACTCAGCGTGCGCAACGCAGCGGTCGTAACGTCAATATTTATCCCTATAGCAGAAACGAGAAATAAGGAAGAAGTTTCTGGCTGCTTCCTCGTTTCTCAATTCTGTAAAATCGACCTAAAATTATATTACATACGGCTTAAACTTATCACACCGAGTAGTCCAGTGGGCACTCAGTAAATATAATATAAACACAAATTGCGCTTAAGGTCTATTAAAGGGAAGGGTACGGGAATAAATTAAATCGAAGTCGTTGATATAAATAAACTAGAAGTAAATTGATATCGGTATGCTAAAATAAATAGTAAAATCGCTTAAAAGGTAGTTATTGATTCAATTAAATTATTTAACGATCATGGGGTAAAATTAAGCATTGCATTAGTTAAAAATTAAGTTAATTGATTGATAAAATTAAAGTAAATAAATTAACCCAATAAATCTGCAAGTAAAGGTAAATATAGCTTTGGTTAAAATTAATGAAACAATTTAAAGGATAAATTAGACTATCATTTAAAATACTTTATTCGAGGGATTGTAATTGACATAAATCGTGGAAGTAAATTAAAGGTAATCATGAGTTAAAAGTAGTCAAATGTACTGATTCGGTAAACAAGGTTTTTCGCTAAATTAATATAAATTCATGGAGCAAAATTAGAGTAAATAAAATAGATTAATAGTAAATTCACTCGTGGGTAAATTCAGTGGCTAACCTAGGGTAATTCGTCCATCAAAGTAAAAGTAATTCGTCACTTTAAACCACAGTTCTAGTTAATTGAAACCAAATTAACTCATCGCTTAAAATTTGTGTAATTGCTAATGAAAATTAAATAATCCTCGAGTTGAACATTTCCTTTTAGATAATTTATTAAGATAATTTTTAACTTAAGTCATTCAAATTTGAAATACGATGATTATAGGATGAAAATGGGTAATTTATGAACAAAAAATCTTTAAGATAAAGTTAGACAAATCTGTAACAAAAAAATTGAACAGCAGTTTATTGACACAAAATTACTGTCAAAGGAGTTACAAAACCTTGCAGCATTATTAAATTCAATCGACATTGATAGGAATAGCTTAATTCGCGGTGAGAAAGAACCAAATCATTTTCACGATAATATTTGTTTAAACCCAACGGCTAAAAATGTATTAAATAAATAAAATAAAATCATACCGAAATTAGCTTACCTTCATTAACATGAAAGCCTTGAAAAATTAATAATATCGGAGTGATAATGTAAGCATTAGTAAAATCCAATGGCGCTAATAGACGTACCACCAACATGTTGATGAAGTTAACATTCCGATAGAGTGAAGTAGCAAAACATTCCAAAAAAGTTAGAACATAAATCGAGTAAATGCAACCAAGATTCCAACGCGTTAAAAACTATTAAAAATGTCGTGTTCTAGTAGTGTATCTAATCGACCAAACAGCGAAAATACGCCGGATGCTGAATTATGACGGAAATTGCACCAACGACGCTAAATAGTAAACATCCGGACTAAGTTCATACCAAGTCTAAAGACCACCGACGATCAGTCACGTCCCCATCTGACCGGACATCCGGTCAATCATCACTAACAAATTACAAAATTAACCAACGGAAATGCGCCACTATCGATCTGAAACATCCTTTTTTCGTAAATGAATAAATTCAAGCATGATATTATAAATCCGTAATAAATAATCACCCTCATAATTCAGTTCCAATTAAAACCTAAACCTCTACCTAATTATAATCACCCCTATTCATAGTATTCCCGCCTCAGATATTGATTTCCAAACTACTAGGTTACTTCACCCTCTCGAATCTTCCAATTAACGATTTTTCGGAATGATCCATAACCATCACGAATCCCGATAGACGCTAATAACTATTCCGCCATGATGCTTCTACAATTAACGACCATCAACCCATGTAGCCCGGTGGAATAAAGTTCATTTCAAACTTTCCGTACCAAATGATTTATCCTTAACATCGTTGCAGGTCATGTCACGCGATCAAACTACCACCAAAATAACTACCGCAAAGTACTCGAGAAAAACACCACAGGCCGCAGGCGCCATGACCGAACTCCGATCACAATGGCCTTACCCTATTCCTCGGAAGGCACTGGACCAGAATAACAACCCTTACGAACCCGAAAGACAACAGTACCCAGCTGCCGAGATCTTTTCCAACGCACAGGACCTCCTCACCCAGTGGGAGCGGGTGCAGGAGCGGGTGGATTTGCAAGTAGTCAAGGCAAGGATGTATCTTGCAAACGTGATGGAGGACATCCTTGCCGGGCGAATCGCAGTCGCCTATCCACACCGCCCAGTTCGAGACACCAGGAGACCATACACGGTAGAAGCCCTCAAGCGAAGTCTAGAGCGGTATGGCCCAGACAACTGAAAGAACAGAAACAACTTGATGTAATGATTGATGATTAATAGTTAAAATTTGTGCGTTTTCTTTTCTCTCATATAACTGGAATTAACTTTTGATTTGTTTGATAAAATTAAAGATTACTCAACTAGACCAATCATAAATTGAAGTTGCATTAACCCATTTAATTACAGTGATGTCCTCTCTAAGGATCCTACAGACCGAACTAGACCGCGCGAGGCAGACGAATGCAGAGTTACTCAGTCAGGTCCTGCAATTAACTCGCGAGGTGCAGCAGGTCAAGGCGACCTGTTTAGACCCTAAACGACTCACCGCAGCCCAAAAGTGCTGGGCCGAAGAACGCCAGCTCAATCGGAGTCTGCGCACACAAGTCAGGGGTTTAGAGGTTGCCCTAGCAGCCTGTCGGGAAGGGAAAGCGGTAACGTATCCGCTCATCTTCGCCCCTTCCCAACTACCGAGTCAACGCGTCGTTGATAGTGCCGCACCAAGCTCAAAGGCGACAGCCATTCAACCGACCATACGCCGGCCGGGACGCAAGGAACGGGCCCGACGACGAGCCGCACAAGCGTCAAGTCGATCAACTTAACTTATCATTGATATGCATGTCCTTTGTTCGTTAAATAAATCAGCTCTCATGTATTCAGTCATAGTGGGGTAGACTCGAAATCATCTACACTAATCAGTCTAAATTTAATTCGCATTCCACGCAAGGGACCGAGCAAAGCGAGCATAGGTCTTCTACCGACAGCTCGTGAACCCGAGGATTGTCCGAGCAACTATAGTACTAGCCAATGGTACTCAATTTTTGCGGGCAATCCACCACTTGAACACATTACCAACGTTGCTTAGCAACGGGTGCCAAGTGGCTATCAGCATCATTTTGTATGGCGTTACTAGGGTAACCAGAAAGTCAAGCAAGATGCGAAACCCTGTAACCCACCAATTTGCATGTGTGTTACTGATTCATTTAAGCATTTTCAAGGCCGTTTGTGTTCTGGTCCAACATTATTTTAATTTATTTTTATGTTTTTCGATTTTATATTTTAATTGTTTCTTTCTCGTATTTTAGCATGGTTAATTGATGTTTTATGGGTCTGATTTTAAATCTGCTTGTTGTGTTTGAGTGCTGTTACCGATTCATTCAAACAAATTGTGTGTTGGCCCAACACTTTTATCTTTTTTAAAAAATTTTTCTAAATTTATAATTTAATTCTTTGTTTTGAGATTAATTTGCTGATAAAAATAAAAGAAATTTCAAAAACTCTAAATGACACATGAATATATATTTATAAAAGTTCATGTTTAAACTTACTAAATTTTTAAACGACAATTTACTGAATTTACTTCAAACTTGTAGCAATAGAAATTGTAATAATCACTAAAAATTATTTTACATTATTAAAAATTTTTACTAATTAATTAAATTGTACGGTAATAAATAAATACTGATTCATCTAAATTTATTAAACTTTTACAAAATTTATGTTTTAAAATTTTATTTATCATTATTTTTAGAATTCTGCTGTCAGTTAAAATATAATGAGTTTCTCTATTTCTAAATTGTCAATTGACTCAAATGCTAATATGCTTGATGTGGAACTATTAGTGAATTATTTCAGTAATTTCGCGGAAATTTCATTTGAGAAATACGGTGATACAAAATTTGATGATGGCATATGCTTTAGGATTTTGCCTGATGTAGTATTGAAATTTGCAAAAGTAAATAAAGAAGATTTTATTAATATAGTTAAAGAAATGAAAGTTAATTGTAACTGGAGTCTTATTGCAAAATATATCCTGAATGTGCTAGAAAAAAATAAAAGTTTATTTGCAATAGCTGAAGTAATTTCGCATGGTATAGCTTATTTCGATTCAATTGAGAAGATTAATATTATAATTGAAGAAATAAAACAATATATAAAATTTAAAAAGCAAGAAAGTACTAAATGTATATCAAATCAGATAATTCAAATAATATTGGATAATTGTAAACTAGAATATTTAGTTAATTTAATTTTAAATAATCCCGACCATCCTTTGATTTTTACTCCGATTCGTGGAGATAGATGTGCCATATCTTGTTTTTTATTGTTATCGTTAGTTAATCAAGAAAATTCATCAAACAAGTACCAGATGCGCTTTATTTCTCCAGATAATTACAATATAAATGCTGAATTCATAATTTCAACTGAGGAATGGGTCATTCGAAATAACTCTTTAATTTCACAACAACAAAATCTTAGCCTTAATTTAATTAATAAATATTCATGTTTCTTGATACTAAACGATTGTGACGTACATTGTGCTGTTATCAATTATTTAAATTCTCTGGGAAATTGGTCTGTCATTTCTGATAGGCCCAAAGTGTGTTTAATCCAGGAAAATATTTACGAAAAATTCATTAATCTTTTGAAGGACGAACTTGAAAAATCAAAAGAAACTAATTTATTTGATAAAAATCGTCATCTGTCTTTAACTTATCTTGAAAATGGAGATTCTATTATCGAATTTCTTAAAGCTAATAACAATATTAAATTGCTTACTCCTGATAAAATGTTGAAAGACCAGCATGACTTTTATTTTCCCTTAATTTTAAATAATGTTCAACCACAAGATGATATTTTTCAAGATCAAACATACAATAACATCGGTAGTTTTCTTTTGACATTTCGTCATTATGAAGAAGGGCTTCTACTGGCAAATAAACTTTATCGACAAAAATCATGTGTATATTTGTGGACTGAAAATATTTCCTTATGTTTTGATTTAAAATCCAAATTGGAGTACGATAAAATTTATGTAAACATGATTAATGCTTCTCAATTACTTTCTCCAATGCGTTATGATATAAAATGCGACGCTTCAATTTTAACTCATAATTCATTTGAATCCAGCCAGTTTTTGTCAGCGAATCAAATTTCATTTGTTTTGGAGTCATTTAAAAGCGAACGTGAAAATCCAAATCGATTATCACAAATTCACGAAATTGGCAAAGTCGTAGCTGATAAATTAATAAGTAGCGAGTCTGTCGTATTATTAAAAACTTATTTAAACAATCGAATTCTAAACCGCTCTAATTATAATTCAATTGGGGCCCTACATATTCTATTTAATCAGATGCCACTTGGGAATATAGTTTTATATTTTGGTAATACTGATGTTAGTGATTATGCGATTCAGTTGATTCTATTGTCTTGGTTGCTTGGTAACAATGTTCTAGTTATATCAGCAAAACATTTACAGAACATTAGCGATTTATTAATCGGTACGCATCGTATGAAATCGCTTGCATTCATTAATGGCTTAACTTCTATTCGAGAATTAAACAATTGTTTAGTAGATTCTGTCATAGCTTTTGATAGGCTCGTTTCCAATGGAAGCGAAACTTTATTAGATTTAAATTTTTTGTACCTTGACACTAAATTCAATAGCATTTCTAATGATCGTAATGTATTATTAGATGAAGGTTTGGATTTCATGATGAAAATGAAAGCAACGTATATTTTAGGAGGTGGAATCAATACTTTATAGGCTTTGAGGAATAATTAGTATTTTCATTGTAACAATTTTATATTTAAAGTTTATTAATAAATATGTGGAATATTATCATTGTAACTTTTGTTTTTATATCGTATTTTAGATTGTTGGTTTTTGATTACGGGACAAATATTAAGGGCGTCGTCCTCTGTGAAAGGACATTTTACCCCTTAAAATTACAAAATACCTGCAAAGATTAATTATGTTAAATATTATTTATTACTAATAAATTATTAGTGTTTTCAAATTAACACATTAAACGTACTATGTTTTATGAATTTAAAATAATAAATGTAGTACGTGAATTGAATGCATAAAGAATGAAATCTGTATTTTGACAATACACCTGATTCAGTTCATTAAAAACTCCTATAATAAAATGAAAAAATCAATAAAGTTATAATATAGGGACATACATACTTACCCGTGTCTGCATGTAATTTGTTCAACTGAATAAAAACTTATATTATAGGAAGGAAGGAAATTGAAGAAAATTTTTTTTGAACATAAACACAAAATACATAGTAAATAATGCATGCAAATTTTCAAAATGTAAAAAGGTTCAGTTCAATAAAAACTATATAAAACTATTGGTGGGTTACAGGGTTTCGCATCTTGCTTATTCTTCTAGTTGCCCTAGTAACGCCATACAAAATGATGCTGATCGCCACTTGGCACCCGTTGCTAGGCAACGTTGGTAATGTGTTCAAGTGGTGGGTTGCCCGCAAAAATTGAGTACCATGTGCTAGTACTATAGTTGCTCGGACAATCCTCGGGTTCACGAGCTGTCGATAGAAGACCTATGCTCGCTTTGCTCGGTCCCTTGCGAATTAAATTTAGACTGACTAGTGTAGATGATTTCGAGTCTACCCCACTATGACTGAATACATGAGAGCTGATTTATTTAACAAACAAAGGACATGCATATCAATGATAAGTTAAGTTGATCGACTTGACGCTTGTGCGGCTCGTGGTATCACTCTCGAGCGCTTTTTCCCAGTTGATTGTACGATGGTCTGATTGAGGGACATGTTCTGCAACAATTGGAAATTAAATTATGAAAATAATATTATGAGGAAGGATTTTCTCTGTATCGGTTAAAGGGCGTTTATGTATGCGGGTCCACGATTTGGCGTGCTTATGGTTAAGTGTGATGGCGGCTAACATTGAGGGTTCTTCTGGACTCGGTTTAATTGTGGGACTTTTAATGAGTATCAATCAAAAAGTAGCATGACTTGGTAACTTGACTTGACGTTTGGGGATGTCGCTATCGGCTCGGGGAGTCATGAAGGGGTAATTTGTTGAGAATTAGTTACCCAATTTAATTTATGCGGGTTCTTATTTATCGGTAAAATGGCATTTTAAATTGATGAGTTTGATGAGTTTCATCACTTCTAACGCATGATGATGGAAAATCGATTTTAGTTTATCATTGTGCACTTCATGTCGACATTCGAACGGATATTCAGTAGTCTGGTTTGCTTTGGAATTGATAATTTCGTCGTGGTAGATCGTGTTTTGTTTATGTTACTTAAGTCGACTTGATTTTATTGACGTGTCCGGCTTAGTTAATTTAAACCGTTTCGGAATTTAATATCGATGCTCATTTGAATATTCTGATCGGTATACTTATGCGAGAAAAATATTCGTAATTCGCCGTATCGTTCGGGGACTCCTTCGCAATACTATGCTACCCATGCATTTGGAGTTTATTATCTTCCTCAGATGGAGGGTTTTACTCATCGTTTCGTCGGGATATTTATGGTTATGTTATGATTATCATCGAATCTTGATGTAGGCGGTGAGTTTTTTGTGTTCTGTCGTTAATAAAACGTTTTTATAATTGGCTTTTCATAACGTAAAGATGGATTTTTGATTATTATACTAATTGCTTCAATTTTATAGCGGTTTGGTCTAATGTTCATGCTACATTTAATTAATCTTGGGCTTTTACCTGATTTAAAGCTTTTATTAGGTTGTCGATATAGAGGTCATCGTCAAGTTGAATCCATCACATCTATTCCGTCTCATTTGATGAAATAATCGGTTTTGGTTAACGCAGTACCTCTCTTGTTGGAAGATTATTTTAACCTCTTAGTCGCGGAACTCTTTATTTATTCATCGTTATAGACGTCTGGTTGATTTAATGTTAGCAATCGGGTCCATTGAATCTCAGTTAAAACATGATTTTAGTACTTAATTTAGTTCAAACCCAAGTTTAACCAACTTTATCCACTTGATTTAAGTTGAATCGAAAACTCTTGTCTAATTTATTACCACATGGTTTTAATTGATTGGTCATCATAAACTTCATCTAAGTTATTTAAAACGTAATGCTAATTTATTGGTAATCATAAACTTTATCTAATTTATTTACAACATAATTTTAATTTATTGTTACTCATAGACCTTGTCGTTTCTCACCATCCATTAACAATAGCCATCCCTTCTCTAGGGTATATCGATGTCTGTGTTTTTCCATATGATCTCTTAATTTACTGTTGTTGTCGAAGATTTTCATATCGTTAGTTCTTATAAATTCGATTATTGTTTTTAATTCCTCGTCTTCCTTCTGCTCATTTCTCAATTTTGTAAAATCTATATCTTCTGCGATGATCTTGCATATTCGTCTCACATCATGATCCATCAGTTCCTCAAATACAAATCTTGACATACAATCTGCGTTAGCGTTGGCTTTTCCTGATTTGAATTTTATATATGGTGAATATTCTTGCAACTGCATCGCCCATCTCATTAATCTACTCGAGGCTTCTTTTTGTTGTCCTAACCATACCAATGGTTGGTGATCTGTGGTGATATATATCTCGTGACCCCATAATAAATATTTGAAGTGTTTAATAGCTTGGATTATTGCTAATGCTTCTCTTTCGGTCACAGAGTAATTCTTTTCATGTTTCTTGAACGTTCGGCTGTAATATCCAATAACTCGTTCTCTTTTCTCATCGTCCCATTGTCCTAGGACTGCTCCCGATGCATATCCGCTTGCGTCTGTCGCTAACAGAAACGGTTTCTTGAAATCTGGGTGTACGAGATTGGTGCTGATATTAGCTTATCTCTGAGGGTTTCAAAAGCTGTTTGTTGTTCCTTTTCCCATATAAACGGGGTATCTTTTTTTTGGTTAATTCCTGTATTGGTTTCGCAATGGTTGCATAACTCTTTATGAACTTCCGGTAGTATCCACATAAGCCTAAGAATTCTTGCACTTGTGTGACTGTCTTTGGTGCAGGGCAATTCTTTATCTTTTCGATGTTTCTTGGGTCTGGTTCTTTACCTTTTGCTGACACAATGTGTCCTAAGAAGGTGACTTTTTCCTTTGCCCAATCGCATTTTGAGGGTTTTAATTTTAACTTCCATTGTCTCAGTCGAACGAATACATTACGGATATCTTTTAAATGTTGCTCGAAGGTGCTAGAATAAATTAATAAATCATCAATATATACCATACATTGTTTGATGCCGTGAGTTACAAAATTCATACATCTCTGGAATGAAGCTGGTGCGTTAGTTAATCCGAAAGGCATTTTCTTGAATTGGTATAAATCTTTTCCAATTGTAAAGGCAGTTTTCTCTCTGTCCTCCTCTTTGACTTTTATTTGCCAATAACCACTTTTTAAATCTAGCGATGTAAAATAAGCTGCTCCGTGTAACGTTTGTAACATCTCGTTTATGTCTGGTAATGGGTATGTATCTCGTTTTGTTACTGCGTTGAGTCGTCGATAATCTATACAGAACCGTTGTGTTCCGTCTTTTTTCTTTACCATGACCACTGGAAATTGCCATGGCGAGCAACTTGGTTCGATTACTCCTGCGTCTAACATCCTTTGAACTTCTTTTTCTGCTACTGATTTTTGAGCTTCTGCCAATCGATATGGCCGTAATGTTATTGGGGTATCATCTGTTAATGGTATCGTGTGTTGCGTTACGTCGCTTGTACCGAGATCTAAGTCAGATGCTGCGAATATATCTTTAAATTCCATTAGCAGTTTTTGTAGTTGTTCTTTCTCGTTTTCGTTTAACAGCTGACTATCGATTGTCCATAATTCTTCCTCAGTTCCTTCAGTTTTTGCTGTTGGAAGTTCGATATCCATCATTGGTGTTAGCTTTCCCAGTCTTTCGTTTTCGTAAATGACTTTATCTTCCTCGTCAAAATTTGTAATGTTGATTGGAATTTCATTGTTGTCGTTTACATATACTATCTCTCTGGCTAATGGCAGTTCTTTCTTTTTCTCGAATTTGTGATTAGGTTCGAAAATCATTTCTCCTCTAGTTTCCTCATTTACTTTCACATAGCAAATCATTTGTGTGCGCCCTGGCACTACTATTTTCCCTGAACATCTCACTTCTGATTTCAACATACATATTCGTCCGGTTTTATCTCTCAGCTCCATCGATCCTAGATCTATTATTATCTCTTTTAGTAATTCTGGCATGAGATCTGTTCCAATTATACAATCTGCGCTCAATCTCCTGATAACTGCTAAATACGTGTTGATTTTTACATTTTTATATTCAATTATCGACCAGATTTTTCCGATGACCGCTACTGATTCCTTGCTGCAGGTTATTTCATCCATGTTCGCTTCTTCTATACATGGCCATAGTCTTCCTGGTATTTTATCCATTTTTATTGCTGAGATGTTTGCTCCGGTATCAATCATTGCTTTTATTTCTACCCCATTTATTTCTATGGGTACCGTTAATGTTGGTCCAGCTAATGTTTGCAACATGGCTATAGTCCGAGTTTCTGGGTCTTGATCCACACTTCTCGATCTTTGGCTCGTTCTTGGTACTAAGTCTGCCCAATTTGGTTCGTATGGTGTCGGATAAATGTTTCGTAATGTTGTTGGTCTTGGTATCGGTACGTGTCGTTCTACTGGTGCGTTTCTCTCTACTGATGATGCTGCTTTCTTTAGACATTCACATACTGGTGGTGGATGATTATAATGTCCACTAAGTCTTGTCTTTCGATTTTCCCATTGTTTGAGTTGCTCTTGAGTTAGCATCTGTGTTCCTCCTTGATTTTCGTCATTGTCGCTGTTGTCACTGCTATCATCCTTGGAATTTATCCATCGTTTCCAGTTGCTCGTTTTCTGTCGCTTCATTCTGATTTTCTCGGCTTCTAGTCTCATTATTGCTTTAAATTTTCGTCCGACTTCTTCATCAGTACCGTTCATTTTAGTTAGGATTCCTACTTACCTTTTTATCTTGTGGATGTCCTTTGAGTGTCCATGTAATACCATTGTCTTTGCTAAAAATGGTAAGAATCCAATTGCCATTTTCCAGTTGATTTTTCTTTCTCTTTTGTAAATATCGAAACATGCTAACATTTGCGTTAAGATCACTCTTACAATTTGAATAATGAGAATTATTCCTAAAATTCCTGCCATCATTTGTCCAAAGATTAAGAATCTTCCCCACATGGCTTTCATCATGTTTGCTGTTGCATGTTGAAAATGGTCTGGTGCTAATAGCAATTCGTTGTTGGGTTTCTCTCCATAGTTGTTACCTCCCGTTATCGTCACAATATTAGATAGTATTGCTTGCCTTTGTGCTGGAAATAATAAATGTTCTCTGGCTCGTTCCAGATCTTTTGTTTGGCATATTCCACTCTGTGATATATCAACTGGTTTGAATTCTGCTTCGCTGGCCAATTCTGTAAGTCCAAATATTTTTGGTGGTGCTACTATTACTCGGGTTGGGAATTGTAACCAACTTCCGTCTCTTATTTCAAATAACGGTCCATATACATTACTACAACTGAACATATTAGGTACGAATTTCTCTGGATT
The DNA here is from genome assembly GCA_022537955.1 of Schmidtea mediterranea. NCBI lineage: Eukaryota > Metazoa > Platyhelminthes > Tricladida > Dugesiidae > Schmidtea > Schmidtea mediterranea. The sequence continues at coordinate 185,664,383 of CM039679.1, read as the reverse complement.
TATCATCCTTGTTACTGGTTGAGCGAATCTGATTTTCCCTTTATGCATTATTTCTAATTCATTTATACATTTATCCCTTGGAATTGTTGAATTCTCTGGCAATTTTGCAATTGTCTTTTCGCATTTATAGGTGTACATAACTTCTCCAACAATTCTTCCAAAATATCCTTCTTGGAGTGGTAGTAGTGGAATTGCGTTGTCTGGATTCGTGATTGCCATTGCCAATTTTGTTTTTAATATTTCTCTGTTCAGGATACAATCATTTTTAACTAAGTCGTAATATATTTTTTCTGTTGACGCCAATCCTTTGTGATATAGGAAGTCCATCTTGTTATTTATATACAGATATAATTTTACATCTTTGGGGTCTATTTGCGCTTTTGCGTTTGGTATCGCTGTTCGTGATAAAAATATTCCTTTATAGTTTGTGCTAGCTACCATTTCGTCGCATTTGCTCACCATTCGTCCTTTTATAAATCTCATTCCGATTGTGGTATCAGTTGATATTACCACCGTTGGTGTGACCTCTGATCCGATAGTCGTGGTAATTGTTGGTTTTCCGATTCTTCCGGTTCTCCGTAATTCATCTAATGCGCTTTTTTGCGTATTCGTTTCTGTTTCGCTGTGCACTCGTCCTTGCACTTCATCAAATATTGCGCTTTTCAATAAGGTGAGTCTACAAGTTCTGGTATCGGCGTTATATACGATCGTTGACATTCCCGTATTGCATGATCTATCGGTTGCTAGACATTGAGGGTACTTTTTCATTGCTTGTGTATCTGGATCAAAATATCCTTGGTATTTCTCCAACTTTACTTGATAGCTTTCAATCACTACTACTCCTTTGACTAATTGATTTAATAGGGTGTATTCTCCTCCTTGGCATGTTCCGTATCCAGCCGTTATTCTTCCCGCAGCATATACTCGGGTAGTCTTTATTTTTCCTTCCTCGGCTGCTACATTCACTCGTCCAGCTATTGAGATACGTCCTGTCGTGAATCCTTCTTCACATTCGCTCCGCGTTATTGAAACCACTGTTGTTTCTGTTCCAGCTTCGATAATTGTTGAATGTGAGTGATGTCCGCAATGGAATGCTACAATTTTCCTTGTCACAGAGCATTCTTTGATTTCCGTTTTAATGAAATCTACTTCTTGGTATACATTATACGATACTGCTGTTGCCGTTGTCTGTAATCTACCGGGATTTGCTGCTTTGCACTCTTCCGTTTCTTTTAATGAGTATTTATCACCAATTTTTATATTGTCACAGTCGTATACTACAAACGGTTCTACTCCCTTTACGCACATCATCCATATGAGTATTGTAGTAATTATTGCGTTCATCCCTTTTCTAGCTGTTTTTGGATCGCTTGCATTAATCGTTGTTTCGAATTCCGTTAATAACTCTTTTAACTTTGTCTGCATTATTTCAGTTTGATCATCTTTACTTACCAGATTTATAAAAGCCTGCCATCCTCCTTGAGTCAGGATGAATGGTTCGATTACTTTCCTGATAATGTCTGTTATTGCAAATTCATATCCGTTTGGATTGTATCTTGGAGTTCGCTTTCTATATATCACTATCGTATTGTACATCAGATAGGCCATTCCTACCAAATATCTATTTGGGTCATCGGATCGTTTCGTTAAGTGATTTATTATCAATAATAATTCCTCTGGATCCTTGGTTGTAGTTCGTACCTTGTTATCCATTATTTTATTTATTATTGGCTTTATGGCTGTCCAAAGCTGCTTCGCTTCCGCCCCGATATTATTGAGTTTTAAATTTCTCTTTATTTCTGGATTTGCTAATCCCAGCATATCAGTTATTAATCTGTTGATCCACTTTGCTCCTTGTTCTTGGCCTTTCATTTTTCCCTGTAACTGTTTTGTTACTTGACTGAGCTTGTTTAGTTTCGTTGTCAGTTGATCCATCTGCATCTGTTCTTTAGTTTTCCTTTCTGGAGCTGGTTTATCAATTTTTGGTCGTCCTCTGGATTTCTTTTCCATTGCCGTACCTGTTTCTTTTCGTTTAGGTTGTTCATCTGCCGTTTCTCTGGATGTTGTAGCTCCTCGTTCATTTATCCAGTTGTCCCATTCGTCTCCTGTTGAGTTTCGGCGTCTTCTCTCTTTCTTTTTATTTTCCTCTTCGGTATCTGGCTCTATAATTTCGACTGGTTGTCTTTGACCACATACTAGCTCATCTGGTTCATCTGTTATCAGATCATCTTCGTTTTCTGTCATGAACAAATCTCTTGATTCCGGTATTCTCCTGGTTGTTTCCTCGTCCACAATATCATTTAGATCATTTAGTATCTCTTCATCTCCTGTTGTGATGACGATTACTTCATCTGCTGCAGGTGGAACTTCTGGTGTGTTTAGACTCTCTTGTCGTCCTATTGGCGTTTTCGTTTTGATTTCTCTTTTGTTGAGTTCTCTACCCGCGAGTTTTGCTACTGTTAATATATTTATTAACCCCAATTGCATTTGCGTAACTCCGATTTCGAGATCGTCATCTAATGATCGTCCTTCGTATTGTAAATGAAATGGCAGTTCATACGGTATTCTCTTTTTCACTTCACTTACTTTGGCAGTGATATAAAATTCTTTTTCAATTGGTTCGAAATCTGGTGTCATAATTTTTAAACTGTATTTCTCTATCGTTTCGGCTGCCCATTCGGTATGTTTCCATTTTCGGATAATTTCTCGGAATTGCTCTGGGTACCACGCATACATTCTCCGATATTCCTCTATTTCTTTTACTATATTTCGCAAGTTCTCCACTCTGTTACAGGAATCGATTATCCATTTTGCTAAATCTGTTACAGTTCGTCTTTGATTCTTTTCTCCGGTTCTCAATATCGCTGCCAATTCTCTACATTTTTGTGTTTCTGTTAATCTTGTTAATCCTTCTTCCACAGGATCGTCTATATCTGTGGGCAAATATTTTATTCCTGGAATTCGCTTTTCGAGTACGCTAATTCGCGGTCTCGCTTGTTCTTGTTGGATTCGTAATTTCATTTCTCGTTCTGTTTCTAGTTCGATTGTAATGTATATCGTATCATCTTTTACAAATTGGGGTGTTACGTATTTTTTCAATAGAAATTGTGGTACTCCTCCTGCAACATTTTCAGTGGATTTTGGCTTCTGACTTATCATTGATCTTGGGTCTACTCCCAATTTTTCGCTGTGTCGCTCTTCCCATTTTCCGGGTTTAGCGATTGAAATTGTGATCTTTCGATTAAATGGCCACTCTAACTTTCCGTCATATCTGCCTCTTGCTAACAGAAAATACACTGATAGATATTTTCCTTTTCCTACCCCATCTCCGTTTGGGTATACTCTCAATTTCATCCGGTATCCTCCGATTTCTGTATAGAATTGATGGCTTGTAATACCGATGATTTTCTCTTCTTCAGCCGATTTTACTTTTTCAGCCCATCCACCTATTTTCCATGTGTATGGGGCTAGTCGAGCTTTATCGTTTATTTCCTCGTCTTCTTCTGGTTGCCATTCCATTTCGTTTAGCATTTCCTCTGGTAAATTTTCATATGGTTCATCTTCATATAACTCTAAGGTTGTTTCATTAGCTGCATCTTCTGGCGCTTCTCCTGGTATGTATTTTCTCCATTTTGGTTCGGTTCTTTCCGTTTTCCATTTCCACTCTTTTGTCTTTTCATCGTACACTCTTTTCCATGGTGTTGATCGGCATCTCGAGTCGTCTATCGGTTGTAATTTTGTGCTCAACTTCACATCTTGTCTCCATAACTGGTAGATGGTTAGTATTTGGTGGATCTTTCTTTTCATTTCCTCTTGAAATTCTTGGATCTGTTGTTCCCTTTTTGTTGTATTTTTCCTCTCTGGTTCATCCATGGCTATGATATTAATAGTTTGTCCGTCTTCCCATATACCTAATTCGTATATCGGGGTTCGTTCTCGCGGACTTATTTGCCGTTTGTGATACATTATTGCCACATCTTCTACCATACCGTCGTCACTACTTTCGATTATTGGTTGGATAATTTCCCGGTTTATTCGTCGGTATAATTCGTGCATTTGGCAATCGGGATCTACCAATATTTCTTTTATTTCATCATTCGGTAGCTTTATTTTTATCTTTATTGGTTCATCTCCTCTCATATCTCTTTGATGTTCTCCATATTTGGCTATCAACTCATCTGTTCTCTCGTTATCAAATCTCATAATATCTGTATCCCGTACAGCTTCTACAAATATTTTCATTGAAATCGGTCTCGTTAATGATAATCGATTAATATATTTTCTAGCTTGGTCTATTGCTTGTTCTGTCATTTTGATCTGATTTTGCCTCATTATCTTTTGTCTCTCTTTTTCTAATCCGGGTTTTATTTCTTTGTTGTACAATATTTGAATTTTTTGCCATATTTCTGCTGTCGTTTCTTCGCTTTCATTTTTATTTAACGTTACCACATTTATTCCTTTTGGCCATATTAGAGCATCCGCGAGGTGTATATCTCGCTTTATTTTCCTTCCTTGGTAATATAAAGGTTTATTTTTATAGCTGGGTCCTAACTTTTTCACTACCCAATCATACAACTCATTTGTGCTTTCGCCTCTTGTGGCTATTATCTGTCTCGGTATTTCTGGAAAATCAATAATTACCTGATACTCTTCTCTATCATATTCTTTCAGACTCTCTTGGTACTTTTTTATCATGTCTTTCCATGATGCCGTAAATGTACCGTTATCTTGTTGATATCCTTTCGCAATCAGTTTCATTATTCTGCTGTATGCGGTTGTATCTCTGAGGTTTAAGAACATTTGATTTGGATCTACTTCTTCTACAATCTCGTTGATTTCTTTTAATATCTCGGTTTCATCTTCTCTTGGCACATTCGTTTCCATTTCCTCCAAATCGGATTTTGATTCGTCTTTATACGGTTTATTTTCCTCGCATGATTGAAATATTTCTCCGCCCAGACTGCTTATCTCACTTTCGTCTTCATCTGTTTGATCGTCTGGTATTCGTCTCAGCATATTGATATGTGGTTGTTCCTCCTCTTTCATTATCTTTGTTGGCCCTTTTGTTTGGAACCATATCTCCTTTATTCTGTTCTCGATTTGAGTTTCACTCCACGTGGGCTTTTCTTTTCTGATTCTTGTTTCTATTTTTTGTAGCAGTATCCTCTGGATTCGATTTTTTGTTATTATTGGTTCTGATATCTTTTCTTTTCCTTGTGACGTTGATGCTTCCTGCTCATCTTTTTGCAGTTTTAATTCTGGCTCTTTCATTTCTTGTGATAGCACTTTCTTTGCCATCACTTCTATTTTTTGATCTAATGCTTGCTCTTGTTCTAAATGTTTCAGCGCTCAGTCTATTTTTAATATTAGTGCCTTCTTTCTTAGTTCCGCTTTCTCTTGTTTCAGGGTTGCTTCTTTTTCTTTTAATTGATCCTCCTCTTGTTCTAAAGCTTCCTCTTGCTTTATTTTCTCGAGTGTACTCTCTAATGTTTGTGTCATAATTTCATTTTCGAGTTCGTCTATTTCGTACACTAATGTTTTCTCGTTTTGATCTTCCGTTATCATCATCTCTGCTTGTTTAATCTCTTGGGTTTCTGGTTTGTCTGATTTCTCAGTTGTCATTTCTTTTAGTTGTCGACGTCTCTGCTTTTCTTCCTCTGCAAATTCTTTGATGGCCTCTATTTTCTCCATTGTATTCAATTCAACTGTTTTCTCGTTATCGGTTATCATATTTCCTCCCCCTTCGTTCTCGATACACTGCTCCGCAGTGTGAATTTCATCTGGAATTTCCACTCTCATCATAGTAATTCTTTTCGGGGTTTGTTTTCGATTTTCCCATCTTTGCTGGATTTCCTGAGCTTCCTCTGTTTGTAGTCTCTGCCATTCAGCTTGCTGTTGCTCTTGATATTCTCTAGTTCTCAGCTCTTGAATCTCCTCATTGCTTCTCATTACGTTGATTCGTTGTTGTTGTATATTGGTGGGCATTTGTTGCATCATCTCTTTTAATTCCATGGGCATTCGTTGTAGTGTTTCTCGTAGCATATCTATTTCCTGCATCACGTTAATTTGTGGATTTCTCATAGGATTATTATTTGGTCTTGGTTGGTTTGACTCTCCTCTTATGTTACATTGGCTTGCGAGGTGTCCTTGTTGACCACAATTGTAACATGCTTTGCTATTAAGTTGTCTACATATTTTCTCAGTATGCCCTCGTTTACCACATATCTGGCAGTTGTAATTTCGGAAACAATTCTCTGACCGATGTCCTATTCTTTGACATGTGGAGCATTTTTCATTTGCATTTGGATTGTTCCTGAAATTATTATTATAACTTACTTGGTTATTACCTCTATCCTCCGGATTTCTCGTTGCTGGTGGCTTGAACATCTGCTGTGCTCTTGGAATGAATTGATTCATAGCTGGATTGGTATTGTTGTTTTGATTGTTGGCATTGACTGTTGATGTTGTTGGTTCTGTGGCCAAGACTGCTACTTGATATCCCAGTCCTAGATGGGCTTCACATCTATTTGCGATTGCTACTGCTTTATCTAACGTTTCTGGTGCTAAGCATCCAAGGTTGGCTCGTATGTCTTCCCTTTTGATTCCTCTTATGAAGACGTCTACCATTTTATCTTCGGGCAAATCTGCTTCTCCGAAGGCTTCTTTACACAATTTCTTTAACTCACATGCGTATACTGCGTTTGATTCATCTCGTCTTTGTTTTCGGTGTAGGAAGTCCAATATCTTCCTATTCCCCTTTTTCTCTATTCCGAATATCTTTATTAAGAACTCTTTAATTTCTGTCCATGTTGTCAATTTCGTAGCGTCTCTTGCTTCCTCCACGAATACATCCTGTGCGCTCCCTTTCAGATACAAGGGTAGTCGCTCTTTTACTTTTTGATCTGTCCAGTGACAGATATTTTTATAAACTTCAAATTCCTTTATAAATGTGTCCAATTTATTGAGACTACCGTCGAACGGTTCTCCTCTAAACTTTTCTCTGAATTCTCCTACCATCACATTGTTGTTATTCAACGTTGTATTTGCATCCGGAATTGAAGAGTTTATAGTAGTTGTCATGTTTGGATTGTTGTCTAGATCTTCTTCGTTTACTGATTCTGTCGTTGCCAACTGATTTTCGATATTACGTAATTCGTTCTCTTCGCTGCTATTAAATTCAAAATCGGTCAGTCCGCTATCTGTGCCGGTTCCGGTTGCAGTTGATACTTTGGTATTAACACTTCTACTGTTGCGAACTTTTTTCTTTTCTTCCGCTTTTAGTAAACTCTTTTCGTTATTCTCTTTGCTTTTGCTTCTCGTATGGTTGCTGATGCTATCAATGTTTACGGTTATTCGTCTGCTTGACTGGTTTCTCTTCTCTTGCTTTGGTTGCTTTGAAACTTCTGGTTGCTTATTGCTCGTAACTACTTTGACGTTTATTCCAAATCCTTTTCTACTCGTTTATTCAAGTTTCTCTATTATCACTTGCTTTGTCGTTTGCTCTGAAATATTTTCTCCTTTGCTTTGCTTTGTACTTGACTTGGATTGCTTTGTTTGGCTATTGATTCCTAAAATAAATAACACTCCAATATTTTATACTCTATACTAATTTCTCCTCCATTTACCATACTATATACGTTATCGTCCCTTGTTCGCATTTATCGTGGTGGTCTTCTTTATCTGACTCACCCCCCTCATTTTAAGTCTATTTTTAATTATCTATTCCTCGTAATAATTATCTATTAATCTCGTATCAATTATCTATATAGTTTTATCAGTTATCTATATAGTCATATCAATTATCTATATCATGATATCAATAATATAAAATCTTCATATTCATACTTTCATTCATTCCATTAATTATTTTTCCTATGTCTCTCAAAAAATTCATTTACTTAATCCTCAATCGCTGGCGCTCTATGCCCTCTATAATTCCCGTTGGCTCTTCGGCCTTCGGCTTTTAACTCTTTTACTGGTCATCTGTGACCTTAATATCTATCCATAATCATATTTCATCTTTACTCATATCATATCTTATCTGGCACTCTGTGGCCTCTAATATCTAATCATAATCGTCTGGCACTCTATGGCCTCTAATATCTAATCATAATCATATCTTACTATTCCTCATCTTTACTGTTTACTCTAATAATCATATTCTATCATTTTCATCTTTACTCATATTCATATTCGTCTTATTCATATTATCTCTCATTGTTTCACCGGACTTGAGTTCATCAGTGACTTTTGGGTGTGTTTGAGGCCTCACACTGACTCTCAAGCCATGGCGTCTTTTGGCCGCGCATTCTTCCGGTTACGCTTTACTCACCGCCATTCGGATATTTGGTACTCGGTGTGGGATCCGGGTTATTGTACCAAACTCCTCGCTGGGCAATAAAAAAAACATTCCCTCGGTACTCGGTGTGGGATCCGGGTTGTGTACCTCGAAGAATATAAAAGTATGGAAATGCCTAGACGTTCAATCAAGCTCCAAAAGCGGTTTACTTGATTTCCCGAATAGTGAAAAGAAAAGGAAGCGATTAAAAGTGGGAGCGGAAAATAAACTATCAAATCTCTGCCCGCTCCTTCCATCAGATTTCTCGGCTCAATTCGGCCGCTCTCATCTGGCTTTAGTAGGACATTTTGAGTATGAACCATTTACCGGTTAGTTCACATCTCACCTACCGTTCGGCCCCGATACTCGGTGTGGGATCCGGGTTGTTGTATCGAGTTCCTCCCAGCGAAAAAAAGAATCGTTCGATACTCGGTGTGTGATCCGGGTTTTTGTATCGAACGGCTCAGCGCCATCAGTCCCTTGGCTGATAACAACCTGAACACGACAGTCCGTAGCTGTCCTCTGGTGCCTCACCACCAGCTAGGGAAAAAAGAAGTCATCTCTAGGTACCTTTAATCAAAACTATTTTTTTTTTTTTTTTTTTTTTTTCAGAATTTGTTTTTATCTCAAAAGCGGCCTTTCGGCTAATATGCGAGCGGGGCTCAGCATTTTGTTACCACTATGGGTTTTTTATCAATTCAACACAAATCTACAACGCCGATGAAATTACCAGCATTGTGGCTTACATTCATACTTCAAATAATTCTGTTCCGTGCGCACTCTTTCTCTCACCTCTCGGTCTATCTCTTCACTCCCCCCTTCAAAATTTGTGGTAATCGCATCAGCAAGCTCCCCAAAAGAGGTGATCAATCTCTCACCGGTTACTTGCTGACATAAACGACTTGGCCTACCAGTTCCTTTCTCAGTAGGGTTGATCAGGGTTTCCCTTGGGTGAGCGTACTATCATTAGATAGCTCAGGTTAACCATTTTTCCTCGTCCTATCTCAATATAATATCGATAAAACAATAATATCAATAAAACAAAAGAATTATACACTAGGAAAACTCGGTTGTCGAAATTTTTCCGTTCAATATTTTGTGTCTCTGTGCATGTGTGTTAATTATTTACTTAATTCGGCTTTCATGTATTTGGTCTATTACCTTTATTTATCGTTGTCGGGTGGTTTTATTATTTACAAACATTGCATATTTCTTTTATATTCGTCTTATCATTTAATAATAATTCAAGTACTGCGTAATACACATTTATTTCATTTTATCATAACAATTCATGGAAAGTAAACCGTTAGTCTTTCCTTTATCTTTCGCTGGCATAACATACAGTGCGACTCTTGTGCGCATCCATGACAATAACTCAGGTGTCCGCAAGGTATCACCACTACTCGTGCTTCCTCTGATTTGCACGCATAACATTCTACATAAGCCTTGGTTTGCTCTTTCATTGTTGTTGCAATCTCGTCTTCAATATTTTTGACTTTTTCCATTAACTTGTGCCAGCTTTTCCCAAATTTAGTTATTTCCAATCTCATGGACAGAATTTCGTATATTCTTTCAGTTGTTACATCTTTATCAATATCGCTCAATTTTATTAATATGCAATGTTCGTCGGAGTACAGGTTGGAAATCGTTGATATATCCTCTTTAGCTCTTTTAATTAACTTTTGTTTATTAATTAGTTCCTCAAGATTGTCATTTTCGATGTTTAGAATCCCCTTTAGTTTTTCTATAATTTTTGTTGGTTCCATCTAAAATTATTAAATTACCCTTTAAATTTATCTAAATACTAATTAACTAAATTCATTCACCTCTTTGATATATTTGATTCATTTTATCAACTACTATTTTACTCATTACCTGTTGTGCTTTATTTCTATTACCTTTGGTTTCCTCTATTTGGTTCCGTTGTTTTCTCTTGTTTATCATTGCTCCCCTTACTTACCCCATTTCATTTTATCCCGAATTTTGCCCTTTTTAATTATCTGTTGTTTGCTTATGCGTCTTGTCGTGTTGTTGGTATCTTACAAGGGTGTTGTGTCGTCAAGTATTGATGGATGTTGAATGCTTTGGCGTTACTGTCTATGTAACTTTAATGTCCGTTTGGTTCCTTGGGGTTTTGCAAAACAATCGTTGTATTAATGGGTTGGTTGTTTTATTGTAGTCAGCGTGGTTGTTTTTCATTGTTTATATCGTTATCTTGTAGTCGGGTTGTTCGTTTTTCATCAGTTGTTCTCTGGGTTTTTGTTTCCTGACGTTCTCATCTCTCTGGGGTTTTGCAACATATTGTTCCACCATCTCTGTTTAAACTTTACACATTTGCTTATATTTCCTTGGGTTCTTTGTAAAAACAGTCATTTTTTGAGCCCCCAAATTTGTACCTAACAGTCAGGTTGATCGCTTTTTATTGATGTTTCAATTTTCTCCTCGATCTTTACAATTTATTTTGTAATCTTTAAACTCTATATTCCATCTCTCCGGGGTTCGATAACATGTCGTCCCGACATTTTCTAGTTAAAAAGATAGTTATGCTTTATGTCCCCTGTCGTTTGTTGTGTACGAAAATCATTCAATCCCGGCTGAGGGTGTACTGACAAAATTTTCTGTTGTTCCTTGACTTGGTTGGGTTGGTTTTTCCAATAGACAAAGCTTCAATCCCGGCTGAGCCCCCAAATTTGTATGGTGGGTTACAGGGTTTCGCATCTTGCTTATTCTTCTAGTTGCCCTAGTAACGCCATACAAAATGATGCTGATCGCCACTTGGAACCCGTTGCTAGGCAACGTTGGTAATGTGTTCAAGTGGTGGGTTGCCCGCAAAAATTGAGTACCATGTGCTAGTACTATAGTTGCTCGGACAATCCTCGGGTTCACGAGCTGTCGATAGAAGACCTATGCTCGCTTTGCTCGGTCCCTTGCGAATTAAATTTAGACTGACTAGTGTAGATGATTTCGAGTCTACCCCACTATGACTGAATACATGAGAGCTGATTTATTTAACAAACAAAGGACATGCATATCAATGATAAGTTAAGTTGATCGACTTGACGCTTGTGCGGCTCGTGATATCACTCTCGAGCGCTTTTTCCCAGTTGATTGTACGATGGTCTGATTGAGGGACATGTTCTGCAACAATTGGAAATTAAATTATGAAAATAATATTATGAGGAAGGATTTTCTCTGTATCGGTTAAAGGGCGTTTATGTATGCGGGTCCACGATTTGGCGTGCTTATGGTTAAGTGTGATGGCGGCTAACATTGAGGGTTCTTCTGGACTCGGTTTAATTGTGGGACTTTTAATGAGTATCAATCAAAAAGTAGCATGACTTGGTAACTTGACTTGACGTTTGGGATGTCGCTATCGGCTCGGGGAGTCATGAAGGGGTAATTTGTTGAGAATTAGTTACCCAATTTAATTTATGCGGGTTCTTATTTATCGGTAAAATGGTATTTTAAATTGATGAGTTTGATGAGTTTCATCACTTCTAACGCATGATGATGGAAAATCGATTTTAGTTTATCATTGTGCACTTCATGTCGACATTCGAACGGATATTCAGTAGTCTGGTTTGCTTTGGAATTGATAATTTCGTCGTGGTAGATCGTGTTTTGTTTATGTTACTTAAGTCGACTTGATTTTATTGACGTGTCCGGCTTAGTTAATTTAAACCGTTTCGGAATTTAATATCGATGCTCATTTGAATATTCTGATCGGTATACTTATGCGAGAAAAATATTCGTAATTCGCCGTAGCGTTCGGGGACTCCTTCGCAATACTATGCTACCCATGCATTTGGAATTTATTATCTTCCTCAGATGGAGGGTTTTACTCATCGTTTCGTCGGATATTTATGGTTATGTTATGATTATCATCGAATCTTGATGTAGGCGGTGAGTTTTTTGTGTTCTGTCGTTAATAAAACGTTTTTATAATTGGCTTTTCATAACGTAAAGATGGAGTTTTGATTATTATACTAATTGCTTCAATTTTATAGCGGTTTGGTCTAATGTTCATGCTACATTTAATTAATCTTGGGCTTTTACCTGATTTAAAGCTTTTATTAGGTTGTCGATATAGAGGTCATCGTCAAGTTGAATCCATCACATCTATTCCGTCTCATTTGATGAAATAATCGGTTTTGGTTAACGCAGTACCTCTCTTGTTGGAAGATTATTTTAACCTCTTAGTCGCGGAACTCTTTATTTATTCATCGTTATAGACGTCTGGTTGATTTAATGTTAGCAATCGGGTCCATTGAATCTCAGTTAAAACATGATTTTAGTACTTAATTTAGTTCAAACCCAAGTTTAACCAACTTTATCCACTTGATTTAAGTTGAATCGAAAACTCTTGTCAAATTTATTACCACATGGTTTTAATTTATTGGTCATCATAAACTTCATCTAAGTTATTTAAAACGTAATGCTAATTTATTGGTAATCATAAACTTTATCTAATTTATTTACAACATAATTTTAATTTATTGTTACTCATAGACCTTGTCGAATCTATCTAAAATAGGGCTTTATTTCATGGGTAATCCTAAACTTTAGCGAATCTATTTAAACTAGGGTGTTATTTTATTGTTAATCATAAACTGTATCGAACTTATTTAAAAACAGGGTTCTATTCTATCGTTAATCATAAACTTTATCGAATTTCAAACAGGGTTTTATTTTATCGTTAATCATAAACTTTATCGAATTTAAAAACAGGGTTTTATTTTATCGTTAATCATCAACTTTATCGAATTTAGAAACAGGGTTTTATTTTATTGTTAATCATAAACTTTATCGAATTTAGAAACAGGGTTTTATTTTATTGTTAATCATAAACTTTATCGAATTTAAAAACAGGGTTTTATTTTATCGTTAATCATCAACTTTATCGAATTTAGAAACAGGGTTTTATTTTATTGTTAATCATAAACTTTATCGAATTCATTTAAACATGGTTTTATTTTTCAACTTTATCTGATTTACCTTACAGCATTAACACGAAAGTGGTTATATCAGCGACTTCAATTTACTTTATCTCCGTACCCTTTTCCTTTAATATACCTTAAGGGCATAGTATGTTCATATTATATTTATTGAGTGCCCACTGGACTACTCGGTGTGGTGATTTTAGGCCGTATGTAATATGATTTTAGGTCGATTTTACAGAATCGAGAAACGAGGAAGCAGCCAGAGACTTCTTCCTTATTTCTCTTTTCAGCTATAAGGATGAATATTTACGTTACGACCGCTGCGTTGCGCACGCTGAGTCTTCACGGGTACATATCATTGGCGGTTTTCCACGCACTTACATGCATCTGTACTATGTAGATTTTATTTACTTGCGTTGTGTGTCGGCTGTGGGCCGGAAAAATTTCGACATTTTTAATTTATAAAAGCATATAGAATAAGTTATATATATTAGTAATATTTATTAATAATAAAACAACATAGTTACCCATTTTAGCCATTCCATAATTCATAAAAATCATCATAACATAACATAAAATAACATAAATACCTCTCTCCCCACGCCAACGCCGAGCAGAGCTCCATTGAGATGCAGGGACGTGAGGTGGAAAGAGGGTTCCACCATAAATAATTCTCACCTAAAAATTCTGTTGCTGAAAAATTCAAAATAAAGTTGAACAACAATTTCAAATGATTTTCACGAAATAGTTTTAAAGTATTAAACTAGTTCAAAATGGTCTGAAAAATGGCTTAAACAATTTTCAAAAATGGTTAAGTTAAATGTGAAAATGGATCAGTATATATACCTAATTTTTTGGTGTGTGAAATTTGATCTAGTAAAACAAAATTCGACCTTGTTCTTTTCTAGCAAATTCTATTATTTATTTTTATTATTTTTCGATTTATTTTTATAATTTTTTATTTATAATTTTTATTGAATTATTGCTAATTCAAATTTTTCGATTTAACTTTCACTTTAATGAACTTTAATTGATTTTTCAATTTCGTCGAATTTGTTGTATTTTCTTGTTGTATTTGTGTAGGTATCGTGCGGATCTTGGTGCATTTTGTTAATATTTTAATTTATTTTTATGTTTATTATTTTATATTTAATTCTTTTATTTCTCAGATTTTATATGGTTTACTTGATGTTTCAGTGGGTTTATTTAAATTGCATGTTATTTTTGCGTGTGTGTTTCTGATCCATTTAAACATTTTTCAAGGCCGTTTACGTTCTGGCCCAACACTATTTTAGTAACTTTTTAGACAATTTTTTTTTAAATTAAAGCCGAAAATTTTTGAAAAAAAATACTAATAACTCTACTTTGAGTTATAGAGAAAATTAAGAAATAATTTCCTAACATTTTTCATGAAATTCAATCAATTTCATATTTTTACAAATGGTGGGTTTCTGGGTGTTGATATTTTGAAACTATATGGTTGTTATCCAGACAATCTCATACAAATATTTTCGCTTATCACTCGGCACCCGTTGCTAAGCAACGTTGGAACTGTTTTCGAGTGGGTAGATCGTCCGCAAAACGTGAGCGTTATTGCTAATGCTATAATAGACCGAACGTTCCCTAGGTCCAACGAGCTGCCGATATAAGGCCTGTGCTCGATTTCGATTTTTGGTCCCATTGTTCTCATATCTCTTTCAAATGTTAACCTATACTCTCATATCATTTATCTTTATGTCCATTCGCTTAGTCATCCTTATCGTCGTCCGTGTTGATGATTTTTCTATGGCCTGTAAATTCTTTGTTATGTTAAATATCCACACAGTATCTCTCTTACTCCTATCCTTATTATAACTACTATGTTCCCTATTATTGTTACTAGTATTATCATCATTACCATTATATGTGTTATTTTTATTAATTGTTACCGCTATTAAATTTATTATTATTCTTATCAATTACAATTATATTTATATTTACTATTATTATTATTTTTATTATTATTATTATTATTACTGTTATTATTATAATTATTGTTATTTTTATAATTATCATTATCTTTACTATTATCATTATTATTATCAAATTTTTGTAGGGATTCGTCCTTATTCCTCAGCTTTAAAAAAAAACTATGTTTTACTTATATAAAATTTTAGCTGTAATCCACTCTTCTATTACAGTTTTCGACAAAGTATTTTCATTGATTTGGAAATTCTGAGCAGCGTTCCGCCCTTATTTTACGGTTATATCCGAATATCCTATAAATTATTGAGCCGTATTCTACTTTTACTTTGCTATTTTTGATAAGCATTTTAATTAATTCGGAAAATTTGAGCAGCGTTCCGTCCATATTTTCCGTCTCAACTCAAATTAATTTATTTAATTCTTAGATATTATTTTAAAACATTCTTTTTCATGATTTTTGTCGTTCGGATTAATCTTTTTCCGATGGCTATTCATTTTAACTGTTGCGACGATTTCGCTATTTTACCGCTACTCTTTCCCTTTCTTTATCCTTATGATCTATTTATGTTCATATTATATTTAATGAGTGCCCACTGGACTACTCGGTGTTGGTGATTTTGAGCCTGTTGTTGTTAAAAATGTTATGCTGATTTTTCAGGAAACGGATGACGAAGGAGCAGCCAAAAGACTACCCTTTTATCTTACGATTTCGCTTATAAGCGGATAATATTAACGTTAGGGTTCCTGCATTGCTCACGCCGTAACCTTCACGGGCACAAGCTATTGGCGGATGAACCGCACTTACACAGCTTGGATTGATATATATATTTTGCTTGTTTTCGGTGTTTTATCTGCTGTCGGCCGTAAAAATTGAATAAAGAAATGTTACCACATCAGTTGAGTAAAAGCTTCGATGCACAAAAATTTTGGGTTTAAATATTTATTTGGCATACTACATCGTCCATAAATTCATTCGGTCACATACGACAATTGGAAATTCATAAAAATCACCGTGATTTTATTCATTAGTTCATCCGGCATTTATTCATAATAGCATTTCATTAACTCATCTGACATTAGTTCAAAACCGATAATCATACGCTAGCTGTGAGTTGCCTTTCAGGCAAAACACTTATCAATGTTGATTGTCTGAATGCACGGCTCACAGCTATAACACACCGATCTACTGAAATAAATTTCAAATTAAGACTGAAAAAAAATATAAGTTTGCAACAATTTTAATTTGATAATTTGTCAAAACACATCAGTATATATACCTATAATTTGACCTTAACCTTGCTTGTTATTTTTATTGCGATAAAACAAAATTTGACCTTGAGATTATTTGTTTTATTTAAATTAAATTTTGTTATTATTTTCTTAATTTAAATCAGCCAAAAATATTTTATTTTTATTCATTTAATTCATTAATTTTTACTTTTATATAACTTGTCGTTTTTCGGTCAAACTTTCTTGTTATTGTGTTATTTTTATGTAAATTTCGCGCGGTTTTTGATGTATTTTGAATTTATTTTATTTTACTTTTATGATTTTTGATTTTATATTTATTTTTATTCTCTCAGATTTTAAAGTGTTTAGTTGATGTTGTATGTTGTATTTTAAGTTATCTTGGTGCTGGGTTTTTGTACTGTATTACTGATGCATTCAAACAATTTTCACGGCCGTTTGTGTTCTGGCTTAAGACAACTTTTCAGATATTTCAAAAATATCCATCGAAACTCTAGGTTTTTTAAGTTTTTACCTCATTTGGAGCAGAGGAACCAAAACCTTCAAATGAGGAGTTTTAAAAATACGGTAAACAAGTTTTATGATAGCTTAAGTTTAAAAAAAATTATTTTATAAAGTATAAAAAATCCAAATCATTAATGCCATTGAAAATGAGAAATGTTTTTATAAATTTGGGAAATTAACAGAAATTTCCAAAGCCTTATAAAATCAATAATTATCGAAAACTTGGATTTGGCAAAAGGTAAATAATATGGCAGCCAAAACAAATGTCAAAGGAACAGAGGAATAATTTATTCAAATATAGAAACTTTTTAATAATAAATTTTATTTTAATAAATTTTAGTTTTCAATTAATCGGACTTAAATTAATTCGAAAATAATTCCATTAATTTACATAAATTGGCATAAATTCCTAAAAACACTTTAAAAAACTAATTAAAACTAAATTTATAATAATTGATGATGAAAAGTATTATTTAAGAGCTTGAATAATGATCTCATAAATATACGAGATCACAATCCAAGCCCTAAAATATACTTTATTAAAAAATTATCTGCCAACCATTTTAAAAATGGCTAATTCATAAATTTAATCATAATTGTAATTGGTTGTTCATTAAAACTTCTATTATAAAAGTTTTTAATGAACTGAATCAGGTGTATCAACAGTTTACAGTTAAGAAAAACTACACAAAAATATTTTGTTTTTAATTTTCTTGAATAAATTATTTATAAAGTGCCTTACTTATTGATGTTATAAAGATCAAAACTACGGTAGTGTTGGGTCAGAACACAAACGGCCTTGAAAATTGTTTAAATGCATCAGTAATACAGCACGAAAACCTAGCACCAAGATAACTTAAAATACAATATACAACATCAACTAAACACTTTAAAATCTGAGAGAATATAAATAAATATAAAATCAAAAAAACATAAAAGTAAAATAAAATAAATACAAAATGCATCAAGAACCGCACGAAATTTACATAAAAAATAACATAATAAGAAGAAAATTTGACCGTAAAATGACAATTTATATAAAGTAAAAATTAATAAATTAAATGAATCAAAATGAAATATTTTTGGCTGAATAAATTTAATTAAAAATGTTATAAATAAATTACCAATTTAAATTAAGAAATAAATAAAAATTTAATTTAGATAACACAAATAATTTCAAGGTCAAATTTGTTTAATCGCAATAAAAATAATACGCAAGGTTAAGGTCAAATTATAGGTATATATACTGATGTGTTTTGACAAATTTTTATTTTTATGTTTCTATCTTATGTTTCAGTCTTATGTGTACAATCTTGTTTTTTCAGTAATGATTTTCAGTTTCACTTTGAGACTTGTTTTGAGCAATTTTATTTTAGTGGTGTGCGTTGCAGCTAAACGCATGGGTGACTCTGAACTGATTAATTGATAACTAATGCTATGAATTGAAATGTTATGAATTATGTTATTTCAAATTACCAATATATACTGACGATTTTATGAATAAATATTTTATTGCATCGAAGCTTCTACCCAATTGGTATGGTAACATTTATTTATTTATTCATCTTTTCTGTCTCACAGCCACACAATATACAAGAGATTAAAATAAGACATAAAGATTCACGCTGTGTAAGTGCGGTTTCTCCGCCTATAGCGTGTGCCCGTGAGGGTTCCGTCGTGCGCAACGACGGACTCGAACATCAAATCATTGAACATAAATAGCAAAAGAGAGTAGTTTGAGAGTGGGTCTTTTGGCTCAACTTTTTTGCACTCAATTTCGATAAAATCGACATAAAATTTAAAACAACAATCGACTCAAAATCACTAACATCGAGTAGTCCAGTGGGCACTCATTAACTATAATATGACATAAATAGATCATAAAGACAAAGAGAGGGAAAGGGTAGCGGGGAAAATAGCGAAATCGTTGCAACAGTTAAAATGAATAGCCAATCCAATTAATCCGAACGACCAAAATTATGGAAAATAATGTTTTTAAATAATATATAAGAATTAAATAAATTATGTCGAATTGAGACGGAAAATATGAGGCAGAACGCTGCGCAAATTTTCGGAAATAATTAAAACATTTATCGTAAAACTGTAAAACAAGGGCGGAACGCTGCTAAAATTTCCGAATTAATTAAAATACTTATCGAAAATAGTAAAGTAAAAGTGGAATGGTGTTCAATTGTTAGTATAATATCCTTACCAAACTGTAAAATAATTGTGGTACGCTGCTAAAGATTTTCGACTCAAGGAAAATAATTTTCGAAAACTGTGAAATAAGGATGGATTGCGGCTAAATTTGTATACAAGCAAAGTATATTTTTTTAAGCCGAGGAATAAGGACGAATCCCTACAAAAACTTGAGAATAATAATGATAATAGTAAGGAATATGGTAATTGTACTGGTAATTATAATAATAACAGTAATTTTAATAATAACAATAATAATAATAAATATAATGGTAATGGTAGTAATAAGAATAATAAGAATAGTAATAGCAGTAATAATGGATTAGAATAACACCTATAATAGTAATGATAATAATTCTATGACAATAATATAACATTGTAGTTATAATAGGGATATGAGTAAGAGAGATACTGTGTGGATATTCAACATAACCAAGAGGTTTACAGGCCATAGAAAACCACCAACACGGACGACGATAAGAAGGACTATAGGAATGGACATAACAATGAATGATATAACAGTATAGGTTAACATTTGAAGGAGATAGGAGACTACGGGGACCTAAAAATCGAAATCGAGCACTGGCCTTCTATCGGCAGCTCGTTGGACCCATGGATCGTTCGGTCAATTATGGCATTAGCAATAGCGCTCACTTTTTGCGGACGATCCACCCACTCGAACACAGTTCAAACGTTGCTTAGCAACGAGTGCCGAGTGGTAAGCGAAATATATTTGTATGGGGTTGTCTGGGTAACAACCATATAGTTTCAAAATATCAACACCCAGAAACCCACCAGTAGCTAACACATTCGCTGTCCTTATAATTGTTCTATTTCCAGTAAATATTTTTACTATCTGCCTGGGCACTTCAAACCCTCTGAATTCTGGTCTATTCTTTTTCTCAAATCGAGTTACTTTACTAACCAGATATTATATTATCTTACCTATTTTCAGAGTTACATTTAAAAATTTTGGATAAATAATCTTGTAGATATTTTATAGTGAGATTATAAAAAAACTCAAATTAATTAGAAAAAAAGTATTTTAAAAATAGAAAGAAATACAAAAATGTAAAAGTGAAGTAGGGTGAGTTCGTTATTTTAAAAAAATTTTAATTTTTTTAATCTTCTAAACGCTTTAACTTCTACTGACGTGACTGTTTCACTTAATATCCGTGTCTATTTCCTACACCAAGGTATTTAAACTAGCCATTAAATTTCAAAGTATGGTGCTAAACTGATTGTTTTTATACACCATTTACATTTTTATAAATAAATAATACTCATTCCTTTCTTGTATTTCAACTAGTTCAACCTCTTGCTTTGTAGTGATTATTTTATAATTTCTAATGCATCATATGATCATTTTTTTAAAAACAGAGAATGAATAATGTAGTTTGACAGTTTAATGAAAATTTAGCATTTGCTTTATGGGGTGAGTTCGGTAGACTTTTGGGGTGAGTATGGTAATGCAAAATGTATATGAATTTTATAAGTTTTGTAATTTCAGCGAAATCACCCCCTAATGGTGGTGAGTTCGGTAGAGAATTATATTAGTGTATATTTCGGAAATAAAATTATAGATTTCTGTTTTTTAAGGCAGGATACCATTCTACAGAAGTACTTCCCATAAATAGTAAAACTTGCTCGAAATCTGAAATGACAAACTAGGAGTAATTAGTATTTTTTTTAAATGTTCATTTTATTAACGAACTCACCCAAGTTGACGGTATATATCTTACATTCCTCAACTCTTTCGATCAATTGTATTATTTGGATTATAGTTCTTCGTTTTTCCAATTAGATATCTTTCTTCTAATGTAACTTTTTCGTTTACCTTTCTCAAACATATATTTGTGATTCGTGATTTTCTTCTACACATTTTTCAACTTTTCTACAGTCAAAAAACTTCATTTGATTTAAATTTTTTTGAACTTGTAAATTTATTTCTTAATTATATAACAGAAATGAAGTTATATTAATAAATGATCCAATTTATTTATTTTCAAATCTTTTACATGACTCATTTTTAACCATTACGAAAGCCTCAACTCTGAGCTCTTTACTCAAACGGTTTGTATTAGAAATTCTTATCGAATATGATGGTCTCCATTTCAATGACCTTCTGATAAATCGTAGCAAATTTCTTGCAATTGTGTTATTTAATCATAATAATTTGTTATTATCAATCTATTTTGTCTTATATTCACTAATGGTAGTCTATTTGGTTTCTCAAAAATAATTTCGAATGGTGAGAACCCTGTGCATTTCTGCTTAAGTATTGGTAACACCTAGTACCACTCATTTGTATTATTTCCTTACATAACCAATTCTATCATATGTGGGGTTAAGGGTTTTGACCACCTCGACCCCAGATGTAAAATATGTTTCGTGCCCAATGGTTACCCGTTACTGCGCAACGTTGGTAATGTAATCATGGCTTTTGAGGTAGCCAAAGGTGAGCGCCACGGAGGAACTACTCTGGCCCGACCTCAAGCTGGGTTCAACACACCACCGTTGGAAGGTCTGTGTGTGCTTTATTTGCTCTGGTCCCATCTTTGTTAATTTGGTCAACTTATTATAGACAAACTTCTGAACTGACGTTAATTATTGTTAAAGTACCATTTGAGTGATTATCAGAATACAGAGAAATGACTAAACGACACAACTATGTATTTAAAAGGGCAACAACTACATGCTGGGTTATACTCGAGCAGCGCGGCGCTTGGCCCGCTCCTTCCTTCCTGGTCGATGACCACTGGGCTTCGGCGTAGTCTTTGGACCCGTTGTTGCATCTCTATACGCCAGTTGAGCAGGAGAGAAGACTAGGGAATACGTCACTGCCGCTCCTTCTTGGCAGGCTGATACGGCCACCTCCAGACCTCTTATTTGAGTTTTCAGGCTCTGGTTGACCTGCTTCTACTCTGCCCAGCCCTTTTGTGCCGCCGATATCTTCTGGTAGAGCGTCTTCACCTTCTTCGGCTTTACCCAAGTGGCTTTGATTTGCTGGATTTCCTTTGATAGCTGCGCGATTTGTTCGTAGAAACTTTTGTTAATTCTACGTGCATGATCCAACTCACGTTGTAGGACTTTCAGTGGTTCCATATCTATAAAAGGGGCGATTAAATCGGATTTATTCGTTTTAATTTAGCTAAGTAATCATAATAATCAGTCAAGGGTTCCTACAGGTATTATTGTCAAATAAAAAGAATTTTAGAACAAACAAGTATACGAATTTAACTAGAACATTTATTTTGAACTCGCCTAACTAAGCATCCGTGATCAGTTAATATGTTCCATAGACAACCACTAGTCGTGACGATGATTTCGGCGATGCCTGCAGGCATCCCTTTCCGGGACCGGTCAAGCGTAAGGATGCTCGCGATGCTCTTCGCCTGGCTTCTGGGTCCTTCTCATATGCCGGGGAAGGATCTTTTGGGGAACGACCACGTTGATGGCCGTAGAACGGATGTTCAAACTTTCGTCGACGAGATTGTACGACGTATTGTACGGCAGGGCGTACCCGTCCGTACTGGCGATCCGGTCCGCGGCAATGTCGTCGTTCACATTGGCGAGGTAGCGTCTTGCACGATCCACTTGCTCGTTGGTTTGTCTCTGATGTTCCTCAAGCCGCGCGAGGAGGAACTCAGCTTGGCCACGGATCTCCCTGGCCGGGTTTCGACCCGGCTCCCGCTTTATCGCGACGAACGGGAGCTCGACATCTTTCGTTTGTTTTAGGCTACCGGCTCTGGCCTCTCTGACTTGGGATACAGTGAATCTGGCATCCCACATTGCCTGGCGGCAACGGTTTACTGCGTGCGCGGGAAAACGCACTGTGATCCGGGATTCATCAATCCACGAATCGTCTAAAAGAAATTAATTTTTAAAATTCTTGTATTCTATGTACATTCTAAGAAGAAATTATTTTCTATTCACTGTATTTTCGTTGAAAAAGTTAAGACATTGTCCAAGAAAATCAAGATTGTTTGTGGGGTTTTTAAACGGATGATTATTTTTATTGCATTAATTTGTAATACAATATTTGTAATTTAATTCATTTTTTCGACTCTTCTAATTATAAAAAAATTTAAAGTACGTAACTAAATTAACAATGTAAGTATGAAATAATTTAACTAATAACTAAAACAAACCTGAACTAAATATTAATAGTATGATGATGTTTAGTGTATTTTCCTCTGGACTAATAAATATAATATTCCTTGCATTAAAACCTCTTAAGTTTCGTTTAAGTTAGTTAGTTAGTTAATTTTCCATATCCTAGGTAATGGAATTACTGTCCCCAAGGCCGAGTGAAAATTCAAACCTACCATTGATTACTTGGTAATTAATCTTTATGGAAATTACTAATCGTAAGTAAACTAATGATAATCAAAAATCATATTTTCTTAATTTAATTATAGGGTTACTCTCTAAATGTATTTCATATGGGTTGTCATTCATGAAGGTTATTTAATCAGGTTGGGATTTTTTTTTATAAAGAAAACAATGTTTAAAAATTCTTAATTCAATCAACTGGGATCATTAAATTTAATAATAGAAAAAATATTTAGCTATTTTAATGATAACGAATCTAATAATTATCAAATGCAAGTTGTAATGCTTTCCTATTTCGCGATTAATTATATTAACATCAGATTTGGAGTTCCTACAACTATCTAAGATTCTTTGAATACACAGAATGCTAAACCTTTGTATTCGTTATTTCGTCGTAACCAATAATAATATAATGTAGCCGTACTCCAGTAATTTTGTGTATAATGTTGGGCCAGAACATAAACGGCCTTGAGGAATGTTTTAATGGATCAGTAACACACACGCAAATACAACAGGCAATTTAAATAAACATATTGAAACACCAATTAAACCCTATCAAATATGAGAAAAAGGGGAATTAAATATAAATTAATAAACACAAAAATAAATTAAAATAATAACAAAATGCACCAAGATCCGCACGATACCAACACAAATATAACAAGAAAACACAACAAATACGACGAAATTGAAAAATTAATAAAAGTTCATGAAAATGAAACTTAAATCAAAAAATTTTAATTAGTAATAATTCAATAAAAATTCTAAATCAAAAATTATAAAAATAAATCAAAAAATAATAAAATTAAAGAATAGAATTCACTAGAAAATAACAAGGTCGAATTTTGTTTTACTGCATCAAATTTAACATGCGAGGAAAATAGGTATAAATACTGATCCATTTTCACATTAAAGTTAACCATTTTGAAACCAATTTTGAAGTTGTGTTTAAAACCATTTTAAAAACCATTTTTGAATTTGTTTTTAAAGCTATTTTCAAACCGTTTTCAACTTATTTTTAGGTGAGAAATGTTCATTTTGGAACCCTCTCTCCACGTCGCATCCTTGCAACCTCGATAGAGCTCTGTTAGGAAGTCGGCGTGGGGGGGAGAGGTATTTTTTGTTTTATTTGATTATATGCAATATTATGCGATTTTTATGGATTGAAATTGGATGGTGATTGTGTTTATTTGTTTATAATTAATAAATATTATTAATATTAATACATTGTTTTATATGTTTAAATAAACTAAACTTAAATTTTTCTGTCGAAATTTTTCCGGCCCACAGCCAACACATAACGCAAGAAAGCAAAATCTACATTGTACAGATGCATGTAAGTGCGTGGAAGATCATCACACCGAGTAGTCTAGTGGGCACTCAGTAAATATAATATGAACACAATATGCGCCTAAGGTCTATTAAAAAGAAAGGGTACAGGGATAAATTAAATTGAAATCGTTGATATAGCTAATTCCGTATTGATGTTTTGAAGCAAACTAGATAAAACTTATTGCTAAAAGTAAACTAAATTCATATTTTGAAATAAATTAGATAAAACTTATTGCTAAAAGTAAATTAAAATTCATATTTTGAAACAAATTAGATAAAAACTCATTGCTAAAGGTAAATTATATTCGTATTTGAAATAAATTAGATAACATCACTGGTAAATTAGTAGAAAATCATTAAATTTATTAATTCAATTAAATTAAGTAAAGTAGTTATTGATTAAAGACAAAGAAAAATTAAATTAATTCATGAAATTATTATGATTAAAACTAAAATAATTATTGGGTAAAAATAAATAATTCATTAAATTAGGTTATTATAAAGTATTGATTAAAAGTAAAATGATTATTAGTTAAACCAATTAATAGGCACAATTAACGAAACTCATTGAGTAACAAATAATATTTTCCCTTTTCGTAACTTGTACATTAAAACTAACTAATGTAAATTCATTAACGGTAAATTAACGTATTGAGTAAACCAAAAGTAAAACAATGCTCGACAACAATTCAGTACATATTCGAATAAAATTGAAATATAGTTTGGATTCATTAATTGGAGATTTTCCAGTAATTTATCAAGATAAAGTAGTCTATCGCCAAAGTAATTTATCAGTTTAACGAATGGTAAAGTAAAAATAAGTGATTGAGTAATGACAATTTACATAATTGGACTAAATTAAAGTAATTATAGAGTAAAACGTAAAGTACTGAAATGTATTGTTTTAAAAAACAAATTCTCCATCAATAAATATAAATTCATGGATCCAACATAAAGAATAAGTTGTTACTTAAAAATAGATTAAAATAAAATCTACACAAATAAAAACAACCAAAATTCAGGTTAACAGGTAAATCAGAGAAACAATCAAAATGTTATATTAATATTACACAAATTAAACAGTCATAGAGTTATGCTTACCGACAACGACAAATTAAATCCAAAAAATATAACAAATAAAATCCAGTGATATAGTTCCACATGCGAGATCCGCAATAGAGCCAAGTAAAGATTGTCCTAAATGCGTTGATAAAATATGTCCAATCAAACGAAATACCAACTTACCAAATTGCTACCACACAATTGTAAAAATTAAATTCCAGTAAATAGATAAATCGATAAACCCTGAAATTGAAATCAGAATAATGTAAACACCGGATAAACCTACGAAAATTCATTATCGCCATCCGCTCATAAATTCTAAATGGTTGAATTGACATAGACACCGGACATAGATCCAAACATCGCCGTTCGCTCGTAAATTCTAAATGGTTGAATTGACATAAACACCGGACATAGATCCAAACATCGCCGTTCGCATGCAAACGCTAAATTGTTGGTAGCGACATTTCAATGGTCATTCGTAGATTTGACGAAAATTAAATAAACCCACATGCCTACAATAGTTCATTTCCGCGTACGCTAGAGATAGACGTGAATAGATTTTATTCGAAACCCAAACTTATACGGTGATTTCCCACAGTTTCCTATGCTTAAATTACTAGAGTAAAAGTCTGAAAAGTTGTCCCTGTTTTAACGACGATTAACAACTTAACAATCGTGTACTACTATACGCAATGCCAAGCTGTTAAACTACAACTGATCTACTGTTAAAACCCTGAAGGCCCATAACTCAATTAGTGTGTCGGTTTCGCTTAAAGATCATGATAATCCTTAAAAAGCTGCGTAGGAACGTCATGAGAAGATATAGTTAACGAGATATAGCACGCCTAACACTCATAGGTAGACAGCCCCAGTAGGTTCACAACAAGTTACCATAAAAATCAAAAGCAATAAATTTAAATTCGATAAGTTTGAATTTTGATAAGCCCAATGGCAACCACCTAGTCATTAGTGAATCTAGTATAACAATTGAGCGAACAAATTAAATAAACTACTTTTCACCCCTATACGCAAGTAGTTGACCTTGATGCATTTTTAGAAAAGAATATGCCGCTCAAATGGAACGACACTCCAATGACCGATGAGCAATCTCGAAAAGAACCACCCCCAAGGGCGGAAATCTTCCAGGAAATTCAACAACAGTGGCCGTACCCCACTACTTGGAGGTTACTGGGCCTAAACAGCGACCCGTGTGGACTCGCCGGACAACAATATCCTGCAGCGGAGACGTATATGAATGCGCGGAGTCTTCTCACCCAATGAGAACGGGTGCAGGATCAGGTGGATCTACAAGTGGTCAAGGCGAGGATGTATCTCGCCAATGTAGAAGAAGACATCCTCGCCGGGCGAATCGCAGAAGCCTACCCACCTCGCCCAGTCCGCGATACCCGACGCCCATACCCTGTGGTTCCTCCGAGAAAGAGCCGAAAGAAGTCGTTTCCTGAAAAATAGAGATCTCAAAGACACTAACGATTAATACGAACTAGTTTGATTTTTTTTGTTGTTAAAAAGAAATGTTCGTCACCCTGTCTTTGCGTTTGATCATTTACCTGAGAATATTCATTTCAATCGATATGTTAATGATAAAAATAGATTATATAAACTACTAGAGTCAAATCTAACGAACTTATTCTTTATAGTTATGGCCACCAGTCAAATTTTGCAAGCGGAACTAGACCGTACAAGGAACACAAATACGGACCTCCTTCACCAAATACTCCAGATGACAAGAGAGGTCCAACAGATCAAAGCGACTTGGTAGGATCCGAAAAGAGTCAAAATGTTATATCACCGAATATCTGCAGCACAGAAAGGTTGGGCTGAAGAGCGACAGCTCAATCAGAGCCTGCGCACACAAATACGAGGACTAGAAGTAGCCCTAGCAGTTTGCCGGGAGGGGGAAGCGGTCACCTACCCGCTCGTATTCGCCCCGTCCCAGATGGCGCAGAAGAATCCTCAACCAGTAGACCAGTCCTTAATTCAACCAATAAATCGTCGGCCGGGACGCAAAGAACGTGCTCGACGCCGAGCTGCACAACAATCAAAACCGTCCCTTTAACTTTTGATAATTCACATTTCTGTTTATTTCAATAAAATAGTCGTACTTATAGTTAAAGTATTTCCTAAGGGCACTTACACGCAGATGTTATTATGAGTACTCGCAGCGCAACTTAGATCATCCCTCCACATTCGATTATGAATTCACTTCTACAGGGACAGAGCTAAGCGAGCATAAGTCTTCTATCGACAGCTCGTGAACCCGAGGGTTGTCCGAGCAATTACAGTACTAGCGATAATACTCAATTTTTGCGGACAATCCACCACTTGAACACATTACCAACGTTGCCTAGCAACGGGTGCCAAGTGGCGATCAGAATCATTTTGTATGGCGTTACCAGGGCCACCATGAGGATAAGCAAATAACGAAACCCTGTAACCCACCAATAATATTGTGCTGGTTTATCTTTTAACATTCCTTAAGTAAATGAAATTCAGAATACTTATAGTAAATTTGTAAGGATATTCGATTTTTCCCAATCATTTTAATCGAAATATAGTCATAAATCTATCCTTTCACATAATCCAATAAAAAAATAATTAAATAAATAAATTAATAAAATAATAACAAAAAAAATTAAATACTCAAATAAATTCGATAAAGGTATTTGAAATTATTTACAGTATCAGGCTAAAATACATTATGGCTATCGGTTATTAACGCAAGCTGGTTAAATTAACACAAAAATTTAAATTAAAAATTTCTATTTGCTAAAAGAGATTCACAAAAAATAAATCGGAGTATTTCAACTTATTTTAGATATTAAGTTTAGTTATTTTTGCACGTTTTTTGGTTATTAATTTAGTGATAACCTGGAATCTGGGAAAATACATCGAAATAATGGGATACTTCATCGTTTGAAAGGATTTGGATTTCGGCGTTCCAACAATTATCTCCAAAAAGAAATATTTTGAATCGTTCTAACCCTCGGGTCGTCTTTCTATGGTTAACGGATCATGCCATTAAAAAATCCCTGCGTAATGTTAGGATGATCGGCTATAGTAGTTGTAAATGGATTTGATATCGTACATTTTCTCGAACCGGTTCCAATGTGTATAATCTCTACGGGTTGGAGTTTTGGTACAACAAAGGTTAATCGAGAAAAAGAACACGGGTCTTCCGGCATCAAATTTCATATTTCTAAATCGTTATTTGTTATCGGCATTCCTAACTCAGAAAGCATCATTGGGATTGGTACTGCGGGCTTTCTATCTAGGGCTCGTACAGGCTAACCGTAAAATATGGGAATAAAAATTTACTTAACGATCGAGATCTTGGATTCAAAACTATGTCATCGTCCGGGATCCTGGCCGTCGTGTTCTCCTTTGCTTGGTTCGAATGGCGATACATTTTCAAATTTGGGTTTAGGTTGTCGAAGATTATTACGATTGATGCGGGCGCGATTCGGGATTTTTATCAAATTTTTAGATATCAAAAATCTTGGCGTTCGGAGTTTGATTGGAAATTTATATTGTTCGGAAAACGTGGTAAATATTTATTCCCCATCCTTAATTACTTTTCCGGTTTTTTATCGAGAGGTTTAACGTTGATCTGAAGTAACTTAGTGAAAAAACTAATGTTGTTTATCCCATATTTTAAATAGGTCTTATTACCGTTGAATGTTGTGGTGGGTTACTGGGTGTTGATGTTTGTTTAAATAGTTATGGTGGTTACCCCGGTAACGCCATATAAATATTTCTTTGCTATCACTCGGCACCCGTTGCTAGGCAACGTTGGAACTGTGTTCGAGTGGGTAGACCGTCCACAAAAAATGAGCGCTATTGCTAATGCTGTGATTGACAGGAAGATCTCTGGGTCTACGAGCTGTCGATAGAAGACTTATGCTCGCTTTTGATTTTTGGTCCCCTTATATTGTAAATGCTATCACTCGTACTCCAAATTTTTGCGCAAGCTTCTCGTTCAAGCGGTGCAATGTCCTCATACCACCTCTGTAGGTTGACACTTATCGAATCCGGGGAAATATCGTTTTTGAATAACAAAAAATATATATATTTTACGAAATAAACACATTCTATCAGTCGATTAGACATTATTTAATAGTCGAGTGGCTCGACGTCTAGCCCGCTCCTTTTGCCCTGGTCGGTGGCTGTTTGCCTTCGGAGTAACCTTTGGATCCGTGGCCGACGTAAGGGGTAAGTCACTGCTGCCCCTTCCTGGCAGGCCGACAATGCGACCTCCAGACCCCTTATCTGTGTCCGCAAACTTTGATTCAGCTGCCTTTCATCCGCCCATCCCTTTTGGGCTGCAGTAAGTCGCTGATGAAGTAGCTTTACTTTCTTCGGTTCCAACCATGAGGCTTTGGTTTGTTGTATTTCCCGGGACATCTAGCTAAGTTGAGTGTAGAAATCCCTGTTGAGCTTACGGGAATGTTCTAGTTCCCTTTGCATAATTTCCAGTGGCCCCATTTCTGCAAAACAATGACGTTAATTTAGAATTCACCAATCGTAAATTATTTAAATGTTCATCCAAATCATTACGATAAAAAAAAACACAAAAACAAAAGGCTGATTATTTATTAACAAGGAAGTTTAGTCTCATTAAGGTCACTATCAATTTTCTGTTGGGTTTCCTAACGGAAATCGGGGCTTTGGTGTCGCCCCTCCACATTCTCGTCCGTGGTCGGCTGTGTGAACGGGTCTCCGTAGTACACGAAGACCGGTCTCTTTGTGTTTCGGATAGGCCTGGAGCTGGGCGGCGGCATGAAATTGTAGGAATCCGCGATCCTACCGGCCGCGATGTCATCTTCCACGTTGGCCAGGTATTGTTTGGCCCAGATCACATGGGAGTTGACCCGGCGTTGGTGGTCTTCGAGGCGGGCCAGAAGAGCTCGGGCCCGATCATGAATTTCTTGGGCCGGACTTGGACCGCTTGCTTGTCCGTTTTGCAGAAATTGTCTCCTGGTATTCTCTACCATGAATCTGGCGTCCCATTGGTTTTCCCTTGCTCGGGGGACCTCGGGGTATCTTTCCTGCCAGATGCGTCTCCATATTTGTCGCCACTGTTCGGCAATGTGCGTGAGGACGTAGACGAAGGGTCCTGATCTTCCTGAACAAAAGAACATAATCAGATAGGGTCGCCATCAATATTCAATAATTGTTAAAAAAATTAAAATTCTTATGATAGTTCTTGAAGAATGATATCGGTGAATCCTTGTCATCCCCCAAGGGTTTAATCGTTATAGGGTTAAAATCTCCAATATAGTCCGATTTTGTTTTCATCCTAACCTTTTCCCTTTTAACCAATCTCCCTAATTTTATTGTATGGACCATGAAATACGTCTACGGGTGACCAGTTTATATTTCGTAAATTACACTATTTATTTTCACTAGGCGACAACTTTTAATAAAAAAATAATAAGTAAACGCATAAAAAAAAGACTTAACGTTCACTCTCAACATTTATTAGCTAATTGGTTTTACTATATCAATCATGAACAAATTTCTTTAATTTAATACGTATTTTACTGCGTCAATCGCGAATAATTTCTTTAATTTAATATATTCAATCACCTAGAACATAAATGGTAAAGGATAAAAATTTCAAAAAACAATTAAATATAAAATAGTAAAATTACGAAATAACATGAATCAAATTATTATCCTGAATTGTAATATACATTAACTATAAAATTGTAAAATTACGAAATAACATGAATCAAATTATTATCCTGAATTGTAATTTTTGGTAACTTGTACCGTTTCCATGAGGAACCCAAACTTTGAGTGTATCTATGAATAACCGCTGCAGTGAAGGTCTAACAAGAAGGAATAGAAATAGACGAAATGGGTTTTTAAATAGTATGTCTTCGATTCATAATTTAGAAGCGCACATTTTTCATGACAGCATCCATGTCGGTGTAATTTCGGATAAGAATTGTTTTGCAGATTATACCACTCCATTCATTTCAAAGACGGCTTCGATATGATTCTAATATTTCTTGTCATGAATTGAAATTCTTCAATAATCCTTTAGAACTACTTTCTCAACTCGGAATCCCCTGACACAGTTAACCTATTAACATCAAGATCCATCGTTAATGAATCGATCCCCAAAAGTTGCAAGCCCTGAACATCGAAGTTTAAAATTTGTCGTTAAAATTAGTTGTTAAGATTTACTATTATCGAAGTCATACAAATTTAATTATTAAAATCATAATTTTTACAGTTATCCGATATTTAATCTTTTAATTAAAATTTCATGAAAATTTAACACTATTTACCCCAATTTGGCGAGTTCGGATCACGAACGATCTCCTCAACCGACGTCTTGGCGGTATTCTCATGGTCGAAGTTTCGGTGCATATTCCCTCAAAAATTAAGAAAAATTGAAAATTACTAAATGAATGGCATCACCGGATCTTCTTATGGAATCTGACTGTCCGGGTGTGCATGTAGGTGTGCGACGCACCACGTCCCGTTCTGCATCTAATGTGTGCGAAGGACAACCTCAGTATGGATTGGTTTATTTTGTGTAAATGTCAAGCTCGGCGATGTTGCATTGATGCATGTGATTGTGCCTATCGATTGGTTGGCGATAAAAGTCGGAATGGTTGTTTAGGGTAAGTTTCGATTTTCCTCACGGATTATTATCCAGTAAATTTAGTTTCAGATTTATCTGAATTTCAGTGCTAAACACATAGATCTAACGCGCTACCTGGTAAGTTTTATTCGGTTAGATTTCACAATAACAAGTTTTGCTTTAGGTGATTTCAGGGTTTTCAGTTTCTAAGGGACGATTGGGGTGAAGGGAGAAATTGCTCTATAGTTCCTTCCGGCTTTCGACATTATTTTATTAATACACATTTTCCAACGGGTATAGATTAGGTAAACTTATATTATGAATTTGAATTTTCATTCAGGTATTGTTTCTCAGCATCCCGCGATAAAGGGGAGATCTCCTTCTCCGATGCTTCTGTTGGAATTATTTTATAGATTCCATGCCTGTTTTTTATGGATCTATTTGTGATATTGTATTCAAAGTCGGTTGGATTATTTTATTACTGAATTTCGATTATCTAATTTTATTTAATTAAATTTCTTAGAAGATTGTTATTTATTAAATTTGAGGGGTGGGAGGTGGATGGCGATCATAAACGTGGGTGAGTTTATCTGTTACCTCATATTATTTTAAGAATATTTTGATCTCTATATTTATTAAAAATGATGGCAAACCTTCACCAAACTTTAGGGAATTAATAATATTTGAGGAGTTATTGTATTTACTCCAATCAATTTTTCTCGTAGCTGTATTTGTCGAATCTAAATCGTACCGATCATTGTGATGGAATCATTGGGGATCCGTAGGGATTAGCCCCTCCTATTTTGCGTTAGAATTGAAGCTATTCAAAATTTTTATCGATATTCTTAACGTAGATTGGGGTGTCCTTAGTTTACCTTTTTCCTTTGCATTAAATTTCTAGACATGGTGTTTGGGGATTACAGTAATTATTATATTTGGACTTCGACTTGATTTAATGAAATTACTTCCGTGGTTTATAGTTACTACATTATCATACTAAATCTTGTAGTAACCGTGATTATTTGGATTAGTCTATATTTACTTGTGTGTCAAGGTGGATTCTTATTGTGGGATTTGTAATATCTAGCTACTCTTATCATTTTATATTTACTTAAATGAGTTTTCAACTATCTAGGCTAACTATGACAATGAAAATTTATAATGATTACTCTATCGAGTTTACAAAATAACAATCTTAGTTCAGGATTAATTTAAGTTTACAACGACTATTCGAATCTACGATTTCATTTAAATTTATAACCTTACTTGAGGTTATTATTTATACGTTCATGGTAACCGCTTAATATTTATGATTACTTTAAATTCTTATCCATAGTTTAAAATTGGTGGCTTTGTTAAATTTATAGTAACAGTTTGATTGAAATTCATAGCAGTGATTTCATTTCCTATTATTAGATCCCCGTCACCTTTCCCCTGGTTGATCTTAGGCGTTGTGTTCATATTATAGTTAATGAGTGCTCACTGGACTACTCGTGTGATGATTTTGAGCTGTAAGATAGTTTAGGTCGAATTTATGGAAACTGGGGAACGGGGAAACAGTCAAAAGGCTATTTCCCTATTCCCCACTTCCGCTATACGGGATAATATTGACGATCCAACCCCTGCGTTCCGCACGCCGGGTCTTCACGGGCACGAATCATTGGCGATACTCCACGCACTTACACGAATTCGAATAACATATTTGATTTTAATAACTTGCTATGTGTCTTTGGCTGTGGGCCGGAAAAATTTTGACAATAAGAAAAAAATTTATGCATTATGAATAATTTATTAAAATAATATAAAAATTACCGATCCAAACATATACAAAATATCATAAAAACATCACTCTCCCCACGCCGACACCCAAGCAGAGCTCAATCGAGGTTGCGAGGATGCGACGTGGAGAGAGCTTTGAAATAAACAAAACTCTCACTCACTTCGTAATAAAAATAAGAATGATTTTCAAGTTTCAAAAACTGATTTAACGATTAAAATTGTGTAAAAATGAATCGGTATATATACCTATTTTTTGACCCTAACCTTGCGTGTTCTTTTTGATTTAGTAAAACAAAATTTGACCTTGGAATTTTCTAGTGTATTCTAATCTTAATTTTTATTATTTTGCAATTTTATTTGAAAATTTTTCTTTTGAAATTTTTCTTGAATTATTTCTAATTCAAATTCTTTGAATTTTTTTCATTTTCATGAAATTTCACATTTTAATAAATTATCATATTTCGGTAAAATT
This sequence comes from Schmidtea mediterranea, assembly GCA_022537955.1. Lineage (NCBI taxonomy): Eukaryota > Metazoa > Platyhelminthes > Tricladida > Dugesiidae > Schmidtea > Schmidtea mediterranea. The sequence continues at coordinate 185,629,590 of CM039679.1, read as the reverse complement.
TGTTAGGTTTTCGTGTTATGTTTATATTTATATCGTGCGGATCTTGTTGCTTTTTGTTATTATTTTAATTTATTTTTATGTTTATTATTTTATATGTAATTGTCTTCTTTCTCATATTTTGATAGGGTTAATTGGTGTTTTAATAGGTTTAAATTTAAATCTGCATGTTGTGTTAGCATGTGTGTTTCCGATTCATTTAAACGTTTACAAGGCCGTTTGTGTTCTGGCCCAACAGTTGTATCGGGAAACTATAACGCCCACATTATCTACTCATTACTATTACGAAATTTTTTGAATTCTTCTATCATCATTTTAGGCGTCTATAGTATTTATTAATTTTTCTCTTACATAATTTATTGACCTTAAGCTATTTAATTTTTATTGATTTTTAAACGTTTTATCGAGAGTTCTTAATTATTAATTTCTTTTTACCTTTTCCCTTCGCATCTTTATCTAATTTCAAGCATTATGTTGGACGTATGGGAAAACCTATCCGCAGATTATTCCATATTATGACGGTATGCCCATCGCTTTTATATACTAGGGTCCTTTCCCCATACGCCGCACGACTTGGATTACCATTGCGTACCCATGACCGAAATCATGTTGGTACTATACGCATTAGCCGAATACCATTCGAGCAGTTGAGCGCTATCACTAGCACTACTCCTCGAAGGACCTTCGCTTTCCCGGTTATTGATGCCGATAGAAGGACTTACGCATTTTACATACTATTCTACCTATAAACCTCTCTCGCATTCATCTTAGCTGAGTTGAGAAATTGTGGAAATTTATTCATACCGTTCGACTCCCTCGTTAATAATCATTCGACGAAATAGCACTAACTGTTACTGTTGTTTTACTCTCTTTTAACCTAAAAATACCTAATTCTAACTAAAACCAAGGTAAGACTATATTACTATATTACACAATGAAAATGACACTACAATGGCTATACAAACAACACAATGAACACATGATGGTTTGCAAGAGTTTCGAGTGAGGACAAGTTAAAATATTTTCGCGTTAGAATGAACCTCTGCACAGTTTTCAACAGGGGAGCGTGCTCGGTTTACATTGATCCTACTCGTCGGCATCGATATCTGTAGGAAGGCATCTACGTTTTGCCGGCCGATACGGAGGAGGATTTGTATTGTAGACGACCTCGATACGGTTTGAGGGTCCAGCTTCTTCGAATGGGGAAGAAATTCGGGCACAAAGCTTGTGAGTATTGCGATCTCGTTAAAATCCAGCCCCAGGTGATCCAGAGCCTGGGCGATTCTCGGAGATTCGGAATCTTCCTCCCCAGATTGATGTGGATCGACCGAGCTGGGGAGTGAAGGACTACAGAAGGTGCGTAGAGCACATCCGGATCGAGCCCCGGAACTTCGAATTCCTGGTACGGAGGCGGGAGGTCGTCGATCCGGTACGGAGAGCTGAGTGGCTCCGTTTCTCGGAGAAGATATGCTTTTATACGACGGCGTTCACGACGGCGACGATTTCGGTTGGGCCGCCGACGGGCCAATCGGGCATTAGATTCTGTTACTGGAACTTGGGGTGGATCAGTTATTTGAGGGGCTGAGGTTGAGGGAGTTGGGTTGATTACGTCCATTGGAAGGTGATGTTCTGATATGATGCCCAGGTGACGGGCCCAGACACTTCCGGGGATGCGGGCTCGAAGCTCGGCATCCGTGAATATTTGGCGGAGCGTTGTACCCTGCTCCCTAATTAACACTCGCTGGCTACGAGACTCCGTGACCAACTCGTCTCGAGCGCGAGATAATCGAACGATTTTTTGATGCAAGCCTTTGGCGGCTTCGGGAGAGGTCCAGGTACCTTTTAACCGTTCATATTTGGTCTTAAGAGTTTCATATTTCCTCTCTAACTCCTCCAGCTTCTATCGAAGCGCGACCACCGACGGAGAGAGTCACGGGACCCTGGGAAGGTTGTTCAAATCAGATTTATGGTTAGTGTCCATATCTAGAACGTGTATAGAGAGGATTAGAAATTTGGGAGTGATCAAGAGTAGGGTTGGGGAAAATATTCAGTTAATAACGAGTCTGATGATAGTCGAATGGATCTCAGCACCTGTGCAATCTATCAAGAGGGTTTTTCGTGTTAATAAAATGGATCATCTACATTAGTTAGGTTGCTAGCGAAAGGGAAGTCCCTATATTGGGGATTAAAAGTATCTCTAACGTTAAATAAACGGTAATATCTATAATAATTGTCAAGAGAAGTGCTAGGGGTTGACCTGATTGAACTAGTGAGTAAGCAGAAGTTTGGGTATCTTAACGTTACGGGTATTCGTTACGACGTTTAATTCATAATGATATTACTATGGGCCTTGGTGATACTGGTGGATTTAATATACCCGTTTTAGTTAAGATTGTGAATCACTATAAAAATAGTATAATTACGGTTGGTAACAGGGACGACAATAATGGCAAGAGTAGCAATAATTATAACGATAATAATATGAGCGACATTGATAATAATACCTATATCAGTGAGACTATTAATAATAATGGGATTAATGGTAGTGATGTTTATATTAATGATAATAATAATTACATTTATGGAAATATTAATAATAAAATTATGAATAGAAACATTAGTTACGTTAATAATAATTGTCATGTAAGCAATAATGGTGCTGGCGAAATTAAGAATATCATTAATACTATTAGTAATTTTTCCAAGCTACCAATCGTAATGAAGTTGATAGTGATCCTGATATCAGCGATAGTAACTAACTATGGTGCATTGAGGTGATTCCAAATACTCAATCGTGATAACCCTGTTGACTAATGTTGATAGATGAGAACGATGGTTCGTCTTTACGCCGGAAAATTTTTACAACATTTAACCCAGCGACACCAACGCGAGTGATGTTCGAACACGTACGCGTCAGTGTGGGTGTAGTGGAAGATGTAATGACGTGTCAGATGATGTCATGAGTTTCCCTACTCACTGTCGGTGCAGTTACGCTAGTCAGTTAGTTCAGTGATTCTTATGCAATATCCATGATGTCGGTAGTAGAGTATTGATTTCTACGATAATGGATTTCCAATTTCCAGATCGTAGCGTATGCCAAATTTAGTTTAGCGATTGGAGACCTAGTTCATGAAAAATCTGTACTGGTCCTTCCTGGAGGTCATATGTCGTGTTATAGAGCTGAATAAAGTCACTGACACCTTTAGTTTTTTTTATTTTCAATTTTTATGTAATTTTCCGTTCGTTTTGACTCTTTCGACTATGCCTACCCCTTCTGCCCGGTCAGATTTATTATTTTCATTCGAGTTACAAAAAACTCTTTCACCTAAATCATCATGCGATCTTTCCTAATATCCCCTTATCTAAATAACGCCCTTCCCGTGATTTTATATCCTACTCGCCCCGGCCACTTTTCAGTAGCCGCTACGAGTTATACAACGATGCCCTGCGTGGAGGTCCTGTGCAATTGCCAGACCCTACTGCGGACTACCGAGGTGTCAACGAGGCGCGACCCACGAGCTCAACTAGGGAACTTAATCCACCAGCCGGCACGAGATCTGTCCCATTGAAGACTATTTATATACTTGTAATATATAAAATTTTATGGACTCGAATATGTATAGATATAATAATATATTATTAACATATAACAGCATTAACATGTAATTAAAGCAAATTAGAGACATTATAAACAGTTATAAAGTTCATAAGCAATGCATTAACATTTAAAGGTAATTAACATATTAACATTCAAAGATAATATAACAAAGATCCTTACGTTTGCTTATTTTCGTGAATTTGAAATGTTGAAATTTAAAGCATAAGTTAAAATAATGAAATTTGTCACTTTATATATACTATTTTTGTGCCTGTGTGCGACCAATGAGCGATTTTTCGCGATTTTTAGGGCTTTTTAATTATTTTATTAATCTTAAATTATTTTTATTATTTTTTCTACATTTTTCTTGATTTTTTGATATATAATTACTTCATGGTTGAATTTTATTTTTTTTTTCATTATTTTCTTATGATATTATTTTTAGCCCTTATTATTTGTTTTCTGGTCGCCACTTCTGCCTGTGTTTTTTCTAAACCTTATTTTGCAAGATTTTGGCAGTTTATTTTATTTTTCGTATGTTTCCGTATGCGGCTATATGTTTTTTATGATTTTATTTAGTTATTTGTTTTTATTTAATTTTGGTATATTTTTAATTTGTTTTAATTAATATGTTTTTATTAATTTTTAGTATCTTCTTGTGGTGCGCGCTTATGTTCAGTGACTTGTTTCATTATTTTTATTTTTGTTTTAATTTTTATTCTCATTTTTTGTTTAAATTGTGGCTCTGAGCCAAACAATTATATTGGGAGTTACAACAATTACTATATTTAATTTAAGAAATTTTATTGCCCTTAAAACAGTTTATCCGAAGTTTACGATAACTACATTATTTTATTCTTTAATTTAAGCGATTATATTGATTTTAGACATTATACCAGAAGTTTATAACAACGATTTCATCTTATTAGTTCCCCATGACCTTCCCTTTGAATTGACCTTAGGCGCCTTGTGTTCATATTATAATTAATGAGTGACCACTGGACTACTCGTGTGATAATTATGAGCCGTATGTGAATATAGTTTAGGTCGAGTTTATAGGAATTAGGAGACGACGAAACAGCCAACAAACTATTTCCCCTTCTCCCTTTTTCCCTATACGGAAGGATATTGACGTTACAGCTCCTGCGTTCTCACGCCGGAGCCTTCACGGGCACGAATCATTGGCGATAATACACGCACTTACACGATTACGAATTGTGTGTTTGATTTTACTATCTTGCAGTATGTTTCGGCTGTGGGCCGGAAAAATTTCGACAATACAAAACCAAGTTTTGGTTCTATTTAAATAATCTATTAAAATATAAGTTACCCGATACATTCATCATAAATATCATAATACACCGCTCTCCCCACGCCGACACCCAAGCAGAGCTCAATCGAGATTGCGAGGATGCGACGTGGAGAGAGTTTCGAACAATACTTTCACTCACATTGAATTGGAGATTTTCACTGATAATACTGATTCCGGTTAGAACTAGTTTCAAGTTTTGTAAAAACTGCTTGAAATTATGTGAAAATGAATCGGTATATATACCTATTGTACGACCCTAACCTTGCGTGTTCTTTTTGATTTAGTAAAACAAATTTTGACCTTTTGATTTTCTGGTATATTCTAATCTTTAATTTTATTATTTTAAAATTTTATTTGACAATTTTTCTTTTGCATTTTTTAATTGAATTATTTCTAATTCAAATTCTTTGATTTTTATTTCATTTTCATGAAATTTCGCATTTTTTGTTAAATTGTCAAATTTCGTTCAAATTGCTAGGTTTTCGTGTTATGTTTATGTTTATTTCGTGCGGATCTTGTTGCAGTTTGTTATTCTTTTAATTTATTTTTGTGTTTTATAATTTTATATTTAATTGTTCTCTTTCTCGCATTTTGGTAGGGTTAATTGGTGTTTAATAGGTTTGAGTTTAAATCTGCATGTTATATTTGCATGTGTGTTACCGATTCATTTAAGCATTTACAAGGCCGTCTGTGTTCTGGCCCAACACATACATTCTGCTATCTTAAATAATATCTTCAACTATCTATTAATGCCTTTTTACTTCCAAATATCCTATAGTAATCTGAAAAAAAGAGGTTTTTAAAATTTTGTTAAAAGCTATTACTGCGGCCTGAGTGAATTTTTTTGGTATGCTAAAATTTTGAGATCTATAATAATACATTATTATTTGGCATTGTTTACGGCTTTTTCGGAGAAGTAGCAGCAACAAATCATGTCAAAACCAGATTGACCTTCTAGAATACAAATTGCGACTAAAATATTTAAAGAATGAACTAAATAGTTATCGGAACGAGAGAGAAATAGAGCAACTGTAAGTCCAGTAAGAGTGGTAAATCGATTCAGAGTAGTTTCCATGCAGAAAGGAGAAATCCAAGTCAGAACTGGTCGAGAGGATTCATCACATCCAAAAAATGAAGTCAGTATCATGGACCATGCCAGTAAAACGATGTGTTAAGACAAGCTTCAAGACAATAATCTGTTAGTTATTATACACGTGTTGGGGTATTACGAAAAAAGCACAGTAAAATCAATAAAACGCCAAAATGATAAAAGGGCAACATTAATTAAAAGATTTACAAAAATTCGAAAGTAGTATTGATCGGGGGAAATTAGTATGGTTGAACGCCAAATTGAGAGACTAGTCCAGAAATAATAATAAAAATTTAGTGAGGGGTCCCTAGAAAATAATATAAGACAAAAAAAGAAATTAATTAAAAAAATTAATTACTAATGGGAAGCCCGAGGCAATGGGAAACCCGTGAGATGAGGAAAATCCGAGAGATAAGGAAAACCCGAGAGGTGAGGAAAACCCGAGAGATGAGGAATACCCGGCGTGTAGGCGGAATAACATAAAAGGGGAAATTGGCCTAAAAAATATTAAATGGGCACCACTGATCTATGGAGAGGTAATTATTTCCTAATTTGTAATTTAGTAATGGAGCAAACGTTGTTGACAAATGTCGGCTAAGGTAGTCTATGGGAAGTAATTATTTTTAATAATTTAATAATGTATCAAATGTTGTTGACAATCGTCTGAAAACAGTCTGAGTGAGTAGTGAACGATTAGTGTGTTCAGGTCAGTAGAAGAATCTAAACCCAAATAAAGTCAAAGTTGTCTATCAGAAAGTGATTATCCATTGGATAACTTAACTTAAGATAATTAAATTTATACGGTGGTTGAAGGGAGCAAATAAATCAGTGAAATTGTGATTACAAAACATTGAAATAAATCGAATTGAGTTGTAACTGTGATAAAGTGCAAATAAAATTATTCTGTGTTGGGTTTGCTTATTTGATTCGAAAAGGACACTAGGAGTCAGAGGGAACAGACTTTCAATAATAATAACCCAACACATGTAAAATGTTAAAGTGAATTCATCCTCATGTTAAAGTTTTCTCTTTTTATAAGAAAATTGTCAGTTGATTTTAATTATATTAATGGGAGATTTCTGTGTAACAATATCGAAGGATTATTTATAATTACCAAGAGGGGAAGTGAGTTAAAGGAGTAAATGAGAGATAAAATAGACCAGCGGTTCCCAACCTAACAATTTACCAAGGGTTACCTGAGACCTTCTGACAATAATTTGCTTACGCTAGTCAGTTGTTTCTTACTATCATTCTAAATTTAAGCGATACTCCTACTCTGACTTTATAGTATAAAGTATAAAATATAAACAAAATCAGATATTTAGAAGTCATAAACATAATAGTTAGCAGTAAAAATACAGTGACTGAGGAGCGACCCTATTAATTTTATTATTGGGGTCGCCACAACTTGGCAAATCCTATCAAGGAGTCACAGCACCAGAAAGGTTGGGAACCACTGAAATAGACTGAAAAATAGGCCCTCTAACCATAGACTGTCACCTACAGCACTTCATGACTTTAGTAATTACGAAGAGCAGACCTTACTTCTTGCTAACTGCCACCTTTTTCACACTCTTCTTTTATTGTTTAGCAACGAGTGTCAAGAAGTGAAAAATAATGTAATGTGAGGTTGCGTCTAAGATCGAAGTAGGTCATCCGGTTCATCAAATCAGCAGTTGTCACATTCAATATCTCAAATCACAATTTTATTGTTTATAAAATAATATTTTCAAAATTTTATTTAAGAATTTTTCATATGAAACATTTGTTGAGTATTTGAACTTGCCCTTTAAAGTTCAAGAATTTTGGAGCTCAAATGAAATAAAAAAACTATATAAAAACTATTACCCTGAAAACTTAAAGGAAAAGAAAACAAATATTAATTAATTAAGTCAATAAATTAAAACTAGTACCTAAAAATTGTTGTCGAACATAACGGATAGCATGAAATAAAACCAAATTTAAAATAAATCGAAATTACTTACTTGATCATATTGTGATCAGTTCCCTTATGCCAAAGCCGATGACTATTATTATGACTAAATTGAATGAAAATTATAGAAAAAAATCTAAGAGATTACAAAAAAACGAGAATAACAATGTAATTATTAACGAACAAACGAAAACGTAAAAGCGAACCGAAAGATGTTTTGTCATTGTTGACAAATATAACAGTACCATAAAATATTTTATTTAATTGACATTTTGTGAGCTCAGTTCAATGTTTTGTGCAATAAATTTCATATCAATAAATCTGAACGTAATTGAGCGCTCGTTGATTTGATACTCAAGGACAAGAGTGGAGTTTAAAACAAATTCACAAAAGAAATTAAATGTTAATTCAAATAAAGTAACCTCGTGAAACAAATGCGGGAAACCAACAGCTAACACAATAACAACTTAATATTTATTATTTAAAGAACTTTTTTATCTCCAAAGTACATAGAAGTATCAAAGTACAATTTTTAGATATGATATGTTAGATCTATTGTATTATTCTTTATTTGTTTAGTAATATCAGTGATTCACAAATTGTTTATTCAACAAGAGATTCATTTCGATTAATATCAAATGAATAAATTTTCATGTTTTTGATTTTTGTTTAAATTATTATTTCATATTTCTTATATAGTATTATTATATAGAAGTGGTTCTCAACCGGTGTGCCGCAACAGGCTGATTGAGACGCACTTGAAAATCATGGGAAACTAAAAACACAATTTCTCGATATTGTTTTGTTCATCGTTTTTTGTTTTGCTTTAGTGTATACTCTAAAATAGATCTTCATATCTTCTACGACATATGTTGGGCCAGAACATAAACGGCCTTGATAAGTGTTTAAATGGATCAGAAACACACACGCAGATACAACACGCAATTTAAAATAAAACATAAAAAAACACCAAATAAACCCTAAAAAATCTAAGAAATAAAAGAATTAAATATAAAATAATAAACCTAAAAATAAAAATAAAATAATAACAAAATGCACCAAGATCTGCACGATACCTACACAAATACAACAAGAAAACACGACAAATTCGACGAAATTAGAAAATCAATTAAAGTTCATTAAAGTGGAATTTAAATTGAAAAATTGAATTAGCAATAATTCAAAAAAAAAACTTTAAATAAAAATTATAAAAATAAATCAAGAAATATAAAAATTAAATAATAGAATTTGCTAGAAAAGAACAAGGTCGAATTTTGTTTTACTGCATCAAATTTTACACGTCACACAATTAGGTATAAATACTGATCCATTTTCACATTTAACAACCATTTTTTCGAAAATTGTGAAATTTTTCTTAAAAACCATTTTAATCGTTTTCGGAAACACACATTTTTCCAGAACATTCTGTTGAACTACTTAAAACTATTTTTCAAAGAGAACCGTTTTAAAACTGTTAGAATCGTCTTGAAGATTTTCAATCATTTATCAACTAGTGTATTCAATCGAACTTTTTAGGTGAGAACCAGTTATGTTGGAACCCTCTTTCCACATCACGACCTTGCATCTCATTTGGAGCTCTGCTCGGCGTCGATGTGGGGAGAGAGGTATTTATGCTATTTTATGTTCGATTTTATTTTGATGTTTTATGGAATGGTCAAAGGGTAATTTGTCTGTTTATGATTAATAAATTTTATTGATATGAATAACTTAAATTATATATCTTTATAAATTATAAACCGTTAATGTCGAAATTTTTCCGGCCCACAGCCGAAACATCACGCAAGTTAGTAAAATCAACATAGTGCAGATGCATGTAAGTGCGTGGAAGATCGCCAATGATATGCACCCGTGAAGACTCAGCGTGCGCAACGCAGCGGTCGGATCGTAAATATTTATCCCTATAGCTGAAGCGAGAAATAAGGAAGAAGCCTCTGGCTGCTTCCTCGTTTCTCAATTCTGTAAAATCGACCTAAAATTATCGTACAAACGGCTTAAAATCACCACACCGAGTAGTCCAGTGGGCACTCAATAACTATAATATAAACATACTATGCCTTAAGATCAATTAAAGGAAAAAGGGTACGGGGGTAACGTAAATTGAAATTGCTGATGTAACCACTTCTGTATGAATTTAATAAAGATATTATTAATAGGAGTAAAATGTATTTAATAAAGATATTATTAATAGAAGTAAAATGTATTTAATAAAGATATTATTAATAGAATGAATTTAATAAACATATTATCAATAGAAGTAAAATGAATTTAATAAAGATATGGTTAATAGAAATAAAGTAAATTTAACAAAGTTAGGATGAAATAAAACGAATAAAGTTACGATTAAGATGAATTTGAGGAAGTCATGATTGATAAAATGAATTCAATAAAGTTATGATTCATAAAATGAATAAGGTTATGATTGAAAGGAAATGAAAGAAATTTAGTAAAGATATAAAACGAATTCAATGGAGTTCTGATCAATAGGAAATGAAAGAAATCAAATAAAGCTAGGATTAGTATGAAATAAAATGAAATTATGAAAAATGAATTTAATGAAATTAGGATTAATAAGAAATAAAATGAATTAAATAAAATTATGGTTAATATGAAATAAAATCTCAACGGTAAAACGATTTAATATGATATAAAAGAAAATCTTGATTGTAATTGGTAAAGTTTACTAAAGAATAAAACATTGTTATAAGAAAAAATTAAATAAAATTTTTGATTAATGAAAATAAAATCTTGTTGATAAAGTAAGTAAAGTAGATAACTGAGACAAAAATCAAATTTTATTTGTTAAACAATTATAAAAAATAAAAACCGTACCTACTAGGTTATAGGATTAACCCCAAATCAAGATCATGTCGGTGAGATAAATAAAAGCTACGATCAATAATTAAAATCCAATAGTATAGTGGAATAAATGAAAACAATCAATTCGAATTAACAATAAAATTGGAACATTAATTAGATAAGATTCGACAAGTTAGGGCTGTGACGTAGTTGATTTAAAAATGTACCAATAAATCCGAATCATAAATTAATTGAAATCTTTGACGACTAATAAATGATGGATTTGACAGAGAGGGTTAACATAAATCGAAGGAATAGGGGGGGGAATTGAACCAAATACGATCAAATTGAGTAGCAAGACGAATGTAACAACCACTGGATATCTGAGAATGAATAGATAAGTCTCGACCCGAGTAATTGTATTTTTGAAATAACGCGAATAGTTTCCTCCATCCACTTTTCCATGAGGAAGATAAAATGATATCACAATTATCGGAGAAAAACCCCATCCGAGAGAGCGAATAAATTCCAAAAATTATGGGATCCCCAAACACGACGACGAATGACGAACATGCTCATACACCGAATTTTCTGAGAGAGACCGTTAAAATTCCGAGACGATGGAATTCGTTAGGCGGCTCAATTTACGTCTCGAATTAATTAATTCATACACGCCGTCCGGTCGATAAAATAAACACAGCAGTGACCGATATTTTAAGCTCAAGTCAATTTTAGAAATTTGTTTATTTTATAAATTCCGAATTCTCAAGTCACTCGAATTAAATTCAAAAAATTATAAACCATCAGGGTCCTAAAAATACTTCAACCAGAAACAAATTAAAATTAACAATAACATACAAACAGCAAGATTTAAACTAATACCTTCTAAATGATGATCCTACGAATTTCACAAAATAGTGACCCTTCTTTACACTAAATTGTTTTGAGTGTGGGTTTATTCATCACAGATAAATCGAGCCTAGGAAAACCTCAATGTCAGTCGCTAAATGCACCAAACCTTGACCCACCTAAACTCTCTTTAACTAATATAGTAAAGGCCCTATTCCCCACACTGTTATTATTCATAGTTTAAATCTCAATTGTTACAGAACATGTCCACAAATCCGATCACCTCTCAGTCAACGGGAAAGAGACGCTCAAGAATGCTGTTACGATCCACCGACGAAATAGAAAGACCCCGGTCACAGTGGCCATATTCTATTCCTCGGAAAGCACGAGATCCGAGTAGAGACCCTCTCGAACCAGTAAGACAAGAATACCCAGCCGCTGAAATCTTCGCACATGCGCAGGAGCTCCTCACCCATTGGGAGCGGGTGCAGGAGCAGGTGGACTTACAAGTAGTCAAGGCAAGGATGTACCTTGCAGATGTGCTGGATGACATCCTTGCTGGGCGGATCGCCGTCGCCCATCCACTTTGTCCGATTCGGGACACTAGGCGTCCATACACAGTAGAGGCTCTCAAAAGAAGCCTAGAAAGATTCTGCCCGGACGAATAAACTGACGAACGAGACATCATAGTGATTAAATAGCAATAAAAATTAGAACCGTGTGAATTTCTTTTCGTATTTAGCTGAAAATGAATGTTGAGTTGTTTGAAAGATTTTTAAAATATTTAGGCTGACTATAAATTGACGAGTAAAAATCCCCTTAATTTCAGTAATGGCTTCTCTACGGATCTTGCAGACAGAATTAGATCGCGCGAGACAGGCGAATGCCGAATTACTTAATCAAGTCCTACAACTAACCCGTGAAATGCAACAGATCAAAGCGACGTGCTTAGATCCCAAACGAACCAAAGTCCTATACCAACGACTTACCGCAGCTCAAAAAGGCTGGGCCGAGGAACGCCAGCTCAATCGGAGTTTGCGAACACAGGTCAGGGGGTTAGAAGTCGCACTAGCTGTATGCCGAGAAGGTGAAGCGGTCACCTACCCGCTCATCTTCGCCCCAACTCAAATGCCACAACCAGCAGTTAAGACAGCAGAGCAACCCACCGCCACCAACAATCGTCGACCGGGACGCAAGGAACGTGCCCGACGTCGAGCAGCTCAACTCCAACATGCCAAACCATAGATATTTATCATGTGATTTGATTTAATAGAGTAGTTTAACCTTAGTGGAGTCGTTTTCTTTTAAAATTGCATACCAATACGGTCATAAGTAACCCTATTACGTCTCAGTTTTCCACAGGCAATTAAGCACTAACCATGAACAATTATTTATGAGGGACAGAGCAAAGCGAGCATAGGTCTTCTATCGACAGCTCGTGAACCCGAGGTTTGTCCGAGCAATTACAGTACTAGCCAATGGTATTCAATTTTTGCGGACGATCCACCACTTGAACACATTTCCAACGTTGCTTAGCAACGGGTGCCAAGTGGAGTAGCATCATTTTGTATGGCGTTACTAGGGTCGCCAGGAAGATGAGCAAGATTTGAAACCCTGTAACCCACCATACAAATTTGGGGGCTCAGCCGGGATAAAGCTTTGTTAATTGGAAAAAGCAAAATAACCAAGTCAAGAAACCACAGAGAGTCTGTCAGGACACCCTCAGCCGGGATTGAATGATTTTCGTGTGCAAACAAATCAATGAGAAAGTGTAAAGACCGAGGAAAAAATTGAAACAGCAATAAAAAACCTGATACAAATTTGGGGGGCTCATAAAAGATTGTTTTACAAAGAACCAAGGAAATATAAGCAAATGTTTAAAGCTTAAACAGAGATACTGAGACGATATGTTGCAAACCCTGGAGGGATGAGAACGCCATAAAACAAAACCCAGAGAACAACTGTTGGAAAACGAGTAACCCGACTACAAATTAAGACGCCAAGACACTCAATCAATACTGGACGACATGACATCCTTGTAGGACACCAACAACAAGGACAAGACGCATAAGTAATTAAAAGGGCAAAATTCGGGATAAAATGAAATGGGGTAAGTAAGGGGGAGTAATGATAAACAAGAGAAAGCAACCGAACCCAACAAGAGGACGCCAACAGTAATAGAATAAAGCACAACAGGTAATGATTAAAATAGTAGTAGATAAAATGAATCAAAATATATTAAAGAGGTGAATGAATTTAGTTAATTAGTATTTAGATAAATTTAAAGGGTAATTTGATAATTTTAGATGGAACCAGCAAAAATTATAGAAAAACTAAAGGGGATTCTAAACATCGAAAATGACAATCTTGAGGAACTAATTAATAAACAAAAGTTAATTAAACGAGCTAAAGAGGATATATCAGCAATCTCTAACCTATACTCCGATGAACATTGCATATTAATAAAATTGATCGATATTGATAAAGATGTAACTACCGAGAGAATATATGAAATTCTATCTATGAGAGTAGAGATAACCAAATTTGGGAAAAGCTGGTACAAGTTAATGGAAAAAGTCAAGAATATTGAAGACGAGATTGCAACAACAGTGAAAGAGCAAACTAAGGCTTATGTGGAATGTTATACGTGCAAAACAGAGGAAGCACGAGTAATGGTGATACCTTGCGGACACCTGAGTTATTGTCATGGATGCGCACAAGAGTCGCACTGTATGTTATGCCAGCGAAAGATAAAGGAAAGACTAACGGTTTACTTCCCATGAATTGTTATGATGAAATGAAATAAATGTGTATTATTTGAATTATTATTAGACGATAAGATGAATATAAAAGAAATATGCAATGTTTATAAATAATAAAATAACCCGACAACGATAAACAATGGTAATAGACCAAAAACGTAAAAGCCGAATTAGGGAAATAATCAAAACACATGCACAGAGACACAAAATATTGGACGGAAAAATTTCGACAACCGAGTTTTCCTAGTGTAGAATTCTTTTTGTCTTATTGATATTATATTTATTGATATTATATTGAGATAGGACGAGGAAAAATGGTTAAACCTGAGCTATCTAATGATAGTACGCTCACCCAAGGGAAACCCTGATCAACCCTACTGAGAAAGGAACTGGTAGGCCAAGTCGCGTATGTCAGCAAGTAACCGGCGAGAGATTGATCACCTCTTTTGGGGAGCTTGTTGATGCGATTACCACAAATTTTGAAGGGGGGAGTGAAGAGATAGACCGAGAGGTGAGAGAAAGAGTGCGCACGGAACAGAATAAATAGTTAGAGTAAAGGTACCTAGAGATGACTTCTTTTTTCCCTAGCTGGTGGTGAGGCACCAGAGGACAGCTACGGACTGTCGTGCTCAGGTTGTTATCAGCCAAGGGACTGATGACGCTGGGCCGTTCGATACAAAAACCCGGATCACACACCGAGTATCGGACGATTCTTTTTTTTCGCTGGGAGGCACTCGATACAACAACCCGGATCCCACACCGAGTATCGGGCCAAACGGTAGGTGAGATGTGAACTAACCGGTAAATGGTTCATACTCAAAATGTCCTACTAAAGCCAGATGAGAGCGCTCGAATTGAGCCGAGAAATCTGATGGATGGAGCGGGCAGAGATTTGATAGTTTATTCCCCGCTCCCACTTTTGAGCATTTCCTTTTCTTTTCACTATTCGGGAAATCAAGTAAACCGTTTTTGGAACTTGATTGAACGTCTAGGCATTTCCATACTTTTATATTCTTCGAGGTACACAACCCGGATCCCACACCGAGTACCGAGGGAATGTTTTTTTATTGCCCAGCGAGGAGTTTGGTACAATAACCGGATCCCACACCGAGTACCAAATATCCGAATGGCGGTGAGTAAAGCGTAACCGGAAGAATGCGCGGCCAAAAGACGCCATGGCTTGGGAGTCAGTGTGAGGCCTCAAACATACCAAAAGTCACTGATTGAGCTCAAGTCTGATATAAGAGATAATATGAAATAGAGGGCCGGATGATCATGATCAGATACTTGAGGCAATAGAGGGCTGGATGATCATGATCAGATACTTGAGGCAATAAAGGGCTGGATGATTATAATCAGATACTTGAGGCAATAGAGGGCCGGATGATTATGATCAGATACTGGAGGCCATAGAGTACCAGATAAGATATGATATGAGTAAAGATGAAATATGGTTATGAATAGATATTAAGGTCACAGATGACCAGTAAAAGAGTTAAAGCCGAAGGCCGAAGAGCCAACGGAAATCATAGAGGGCATAGAGCGCTAGCGATTGAGGATTAAGTAAATGAATTTTTTGGGAGACATAGGAAAAACAATTAATGGAATGAATGAAAGTATGATGAGTATTGATATTATGATATAGATAATTGATACGACTATATAGATAACTGATAAGACTATATAGATAATTGATACGAGATTAATAGATAATTATTACGAGGTATAGATAATTAAAAATGGACTTAAAATGAGGGGGGTGAGTCAGATAAAGAAGACCACCACGATAAATGCGAACAGGGGATGATAACAGAGATAGTATGGTAAACGGAGGAGAAATTAGTATAGAGTATAGAATATTGGAGTGTTATTTATTTTTAGGAATCGATAGTCAAGCAAAGCAATCCAAGTCAAGTACAAAGCAAAGCAAAAGAGAAAATTTCAGAGCTAACGACAAAGCAAGCGATAACAAAGGAATTTGAATAAACGAGCAGAAAAGATTTTGGAAAACGTCAGAGTAGTTAAGCAACCAGAAGTTTCAAAGCAACCAAAGAAGTCTCAAAGCAACCAAAGCAAGAGAAGAGAAACCAGTCAAGCAGACGAATAACCGTAAACATTGATAACATCAGCAACCGCACGAGAAGCAAAAGCCAAGAGAATAAAGAAAAAAGTTTATTAAAAGAGGAAGAAAAGAAAAAAGTTCGCAACAGTAGAAGTGTCAACACTAAAGTATCAACTGTAACCGGAACAGGCACAGATAGCGGATTGACCGATTTTGAATTTAATAGCAGCGAGGAGAACGAATTACGTAATATCGAAAATCAATTGACAACGATAGAATCAGTGAACGAAGAAGATCTGGACAACAATCCAAACATGACGACTTCAATAAACTCTTCAATTCCGGATGCAAATACAATGATGAATAACAATAATGTGATGACAGGAGAATTCAGAGAAAAGTTTAGAGGAGAACCGTTCGACGGTAGTCTCAACAAATTGGATACATTTATAAAGGAATTCGAAGTGTATAAAAATATCTGTCACTGGACAGATCAAAAAGTAAAAGAGCGACTACCCTTGTATCTGAAAGGGAGCGCACAAGATGTATTTGTAGAAGAAGCAAGAGATGTAACAAAATTGACAACATGGACAGAGATTAAAGAGTTCTTAATAAAGATATTCGGAATAGAGAAAAAGGGGAATAGGAAGATACTAGACTTCCTACATCGAAAACAAAGACGAGATGAATCAAATGCAGTGTACGCATGCGAATTAAAGAAACTGTGTAAAGAAGCCTTCGGAGAAACAGATTTGCCCGAAGATAAAATGGTAGACGTCTTCATAAGAGGAATCAAGAGGGAAGACATACGAGCCAACCTTGGATGTTTGGCACCAGAAACGTTAGATAAAGCAGTAGCAATCGCGAACAGATGTGAAGCCCATCTAGGACTGGGATATCAAGTGGCGGTCTTGGCCACAGAACCAACAACATCAACAGTCAATGCCATCAATCAAAACAACAATACCAATCCAGCTATGAATCAATTCATTCCAAGAGCACAGCAGATGTTCAAGCCACCAACAACGAGAAATCCGGAGGATAGAGGTAATAACCAAGTAAGTTATAATAATAATTTCAGGAACAATCCAAATACAAATGAAAAATGCTCCACATGTCAAAGAATAGGACATCGATCAGAAAATTGTTTCCGAAACTACACTTGTCAAAAATGCGGTAGACGAGGGCATACTGAGAAAATATGTAGACAACCTATTAACAAAGCATGTTACAATTGTGGACAACAAGGACATTTTGCAAGGCAATGTAGCATAAGACGAGAACCAAACCAGTCAAGATTAAACAACTCTATGGGAAATCCACAGATTAACGTGATGCAAGAGATAGACATGTTACGAGAAACATTACAACGAATGCCCATGGAATTAAAAGAGATGATGCAACAGATGCCCACCAATATACAACAACAACGAATCAATGTAATGAGAAGCAATGAGGAGATTCAAGAGCTGAGAACTAGAGAATATCAAGAGCAACAGCAAGCTGAATGGCAAAGACTACAAACAGAGGAAGCTCAGGAAATCCAGCAAAGATGGGAAAATCGAAAACAAACCCCGAAAAGAATTAATATGATGAGAATGGAAATTCCAGATGAAATTCACACTGCGGAGCAGTGTGTTGAGAACGAAGGGGGAGGAATATGATAACTGATAACGAGAAAACAGTTGAATTAAATACGATGGAGAAAATAGAGGCCATCAAAGAATTTGCAGAGGAGGAAAAACAGAGACGTCGACAATTAAAAGAAATGACAACTGAGAAATCAGACGAACCAGAAACTCAAGAGAGTAATCGAGCAGAGATGATGATAACGGAAGATCAAAACGAGGGAACACTAATGTACGAGATAGACGAACTCGAAACGAAATTATGACACAAACAATAGAGAGTACACTCGAGAAAATAAAGCAAGAGGAAGCTTTAGAACAAGAGGAGGATCAGTTAAAAGAAAAAGAAGCAATCCTGAAACAAGAGAAAGCGGAACTAAGAAAGAAGGCACTAATATTAAAAATAGACGGAGCGTTGAAACATGTAGAACAAGAGCAAGCACTAGATCAAAAAATAGAAGGGATGACAAAGAAAGTGCTATCTCAAGAAATGGAGGAGCAAAAATTAGAACTACAAGGAGATGAGCAGGAAGCATCACGTCACAAGGAAAAGAAAGATATTAGAACCAATAATAACAAAAAATCGAATCCAGAGGGTACTGCTACAAAAAATAGAAACAAGAATCAGAAAAGAAAAGCCCACGTGGAGTAAAGCTCAAATCGAGAATAAAATAAAAGAGATATGGTTCCAAATAAAAGGGCCAACAAAGATAATGAAAGAGGAGGAACAACCACACATTAATATGTTGAGACAAATACCAGACGATCAAACAGACGAAGATGAAAGCGAGATAAGCAGTCTGGGCGGAGAAATATTTCGATCATGCGAGGAAAATAAACCATATAAAGATGAATCAAAATTCGAATTAGAGGAAATGGAAACGAACGTGCAAGAGAAGATGAAACTGAGATATTAAAAGAAATCAACGAGATCGTAGAAGAAGTAGACCGAAACCAAATGTTCTTAAACCTCAGAGATACAACCGCATACAGCAGAATAATGAAATTAATTGCGAAAGGACATCAACGGGATAATGGTACATTTACGACATCATGGAAAGATATGATAAGAAAGTACCAAGAGAATCTGAAAGAATATGATAGAGAAGAGTATCAGGTAATTATTGATTTTCCAGAAATACCGAGACAGATAATAGCAACAAGAGGCGAAAGTACCAACGAGTTATACGATTGGGTAGTGAAAAAGCTAGGACCCAGTTATAAAAATAAACCTTTATATTATCAAGGAAGGAAAATAAAGCGAGATATACACCTAGTGGATGCTTTAATCTGGCCAAAAGGAATAAATGTAGTAACATTAAACAAAAATGAAAGCGAGGAAACGACAGCGGAAATATGGCAGAAAATTCAGATATTGTACAACAAAGAAATAAAACCTGGATTAGAAAAAGAGAGACAAAAGATAATGAGGCAGAACCAGATAAAAATGACAGAACAAGCAATAGACCAGGCTAGAAAATATATTAACCGATTATCGTTAACCAGACCAATTTCAATGAAAATATTCGTAGAAGCTGTACGAGATACAGATATTATGAGATTCGATAACGAGAGAACAGATGAGTTGATAGCCAAATATGGAGAGCACCAAAGAGATATGAGAGGAGATGAACCAATAAAGATAAGAATAAAGCTACCAAATGATGAAATAAAAGAAATACTAGTAGATCCTGATTGTCAAATGCACGAATTATATCGACGGATAAATCGAGAAATTATCCAACCAATAATCGAAAATAGTGACGACGGTATGGTAGAAGACGTGGCAATAATGTACCACAAACGGCAAATAAGTCCGCGAGAACGAACCCGATATACGAATTAGGTATATGGAAGACGGACAAATTATTAATATCATAGCCATGGATGAACCAGAGAGAAAAATACAACAAAAAGGGAGCAACAGATCCAAGAATTCAAGAGGAATGAAAAGAAAGATGGACCAAATACTAACCATCTACCAGTTATGGAGACAAGATGCGAAATTAAGCACGAAATTACAACCAATAGACGACTCAAGATGCCGATCAACACCTGGAAAAAGGTGTATGATGAAAAGACAAAGGAGCGGAAATGGAAAATGGAGAGAACTGAACCAAAATGGAGAAAATATATACCAGGAGAAGCGCCAGAAGATGCAGCTAACGAAATAACCTTAGAGTTATATGAAGATGAACATATGAAAATCTACCAGAGGAAATGATAAACGAAATGGAATGGCAACCAGAAGAAGACGAGGAATAAACGATAGAGCTCGACTAGCCCATACACATGGAAGATAGGTGGATGGGCTGAAAAAGTAAAATCGGCTGAAGAAGAGAAAATCATCGGTATCACAAGCCATCAATTCTATACAGAAATCGGAGGATACCGGATGAAATTGAGAGTATACCCAAACGGAGACGGGGTAGGAAAAGGAACACACCTATCAGTGTATTTTCTATTAGCAAGAGGCAGATATGACGGAAAATTAGCATGGCCGTTTAATCGAAAAGTCACGATTTCAATCGCTAAACCCGGAAAATGGGAAGAGCGACATAGCGAAAAATTGGGAGTAGACCCAAGATCAATGATAAGTCAAAAGCCAAAATCCACTGAAAATGTTGCGGAGGAGTACCACACTTTCTGCTGAAAAAATATGTAACACCTCAAGTTGTAAAAGACGACACGATATACATTACGATCGAAGTAGAAACAGAACGAGAAATGAAATTGCGAATCCAACAAGAACAAGCAAGACCGCGAATCAGCGTACTCGAGAAACGAATACCAGGAACAAATACTTGCCCACAGATATAGACGATCCTGTGGAGGAAGATTAACAAGATTAACGGAAACGCAAAAATGTAGAGAATTAGCAGCGATATTGAGAACCGGAGCAAAGAAATCAAAGACGAACTGTAACAGAGTTAGCAAATTGGATAATCGACTTTGTAGCAGAATAGAGAATCTGCGAAACATAGTAAAGGAAATAGAGGAGTATCGGAGAATGTATGCGTGGTACCCAGAACAATTTCGAGAAATTATCCGAAATGGAACATACCGAATGGGCAGCCGAAACCATAGAGAAGTATACTTTAAAAATTATGAATGCCAGATTTCGAACCAATCGAAAGAGAATTTTATATCACTGCCAAGGTGAGTGAAGTGAAAAAGAGAATACCGTATGAACCGCCATTCCATTTACAATACCAAGGACGATCATTAGACGACGATCTCGAAATCGGAGTTACGCAAATGCAATTAGGATTAATAAATGTACTAACAGTAGCAAAGATCGCGGGTAGAGAACTCAATAAAGAGAAAACCAGAACGAAAACGCAATAGGACGACAGAGAGTCTAAATACGCCAGAAGTTCCACCTGCAGCAGACGAAGTAATCGTCATCACAACAGGAGATGAAGAGATACTAAATGATCTAAATGATATTGTGGACGAAGAAACAACCAGGAGAATACCGGAATCAAGAGATTTGTTCATGACAGAAGATGAAAACGATCTGATAACAGATGAACCAGACGAGCTAATATGCGGTCAAAGACAGCCAGTCGAAATTATAGAGCCAGATACCGAAGAGGAAAATAAAAAGAAAGAGAGAAGACGCCGAAGCTCGACAGGAGACGAATGGGATAATTGGATAAATGAACGAGGAGCTACAACATCCAAAGAAACAACAGCGAACAACCCAAACGAAAAGAAACAGGTACGGCAATGGAAAAGAAATCCAGAGGACGACCAAAATTGATAAACCAGCTCCAGAAAGGAAAACTAAAGAACAAATGCAGATGGATCAACTGACAACGAAATTAAACAACTTAGCCAAGTAACGAAGCAGTTACAGGGAAAACTGAAAGGCCAGAACAAGGAGCGAAATGGATCAATAGATTGATAACTGATATGCTGGGATTAGCAAATCCAGAAAATAAAGAGAAATTTAAAACTTAATAATATCGGAGCAGAAGCAAAACAGCTTTGGGCAGCAATAAAGCCAATAATAAATAAAATCATGGACAACAAGGTACGAACTACAACCAGAGATCCAGAGGAATTACTGTTGATAATAAATCATTTAACAAAACGATCTGACGATCCAAATAGATATTTGGTAGGAATGGCCTACCTGATGTACAATACGATAGTGATATACAGAAAGCGAACTCCAAGATATAATCCAAACGGATATGAATTCGCAATAACAGACATTATCAGGAAGGTAATCGAACCATTCATCTTGACTCAAGGTGGATGGCAAGCTTTTATAAATTTAGTAAGTAAAGATGATCAAACTGAAGTAATGCAAGCGAAGTTAAAAGAGTTATTAACGGAATTCGAAACAACGATTAATGCAAGCGATCCAAAAACAGCTAGAAAAGGGATGAATACGATAATCACTACAATACTCATATGGATGATGTGCGTGAAAGGGTAGAACCGTTTGTAGTATATGATTGTGACAACATAAAGATTGGTGATAGTACTCACTAAAAGAAACGGAAGAGTGCAAAGCTGCAAACCCCGGAGAATTACAGACAACGGCAACAGCAGTATCGTATAATGTATATCAAGAAGTAGATTTCATCAAAACGGAAATAAAGGAATGTTCAGTATAACGCGGAAAATTGTAGCATTTCATTGCGGACATCATTCGCACTCAACAATTATAGAAGCGGGAACAGAAACAACAGTGGTTTCAGTAACGAGGAGCGAATGTGAAGAAGGATTTACGACGGGACGTATCTCAATAGCTGGAAGAGGAATGTAGCGCTGGGAGGAAGATAAAACTACGAGTGTACGTGCGCAGTACGCTGGGGAGGAACATGCAGGAGGAGAGTACACCCTATTGAATCAATTAGTCAAAGGAGTAGTAGTGATTGAAAGTTATCAAGTAAAGTTGGAGAAATACCAAGGATATTTCGATCCAGATACACAAGCAATGAAAAAGTACCTTCAATGTCTAGCAACAGATAGATATGCAATACGGGAATGTCCACATTGTATATCACGCCGGATACCAGAACTTGTAAGACTCACCTTATTGAAAAGTGCCATATTTGATGAAGGCAAGGACAAAGTGCACAGAGAGACGAAACTAATACGCAAAAAAGCGCATTAACGAAATACCGGAGAACCGGAAGAATCGGAAACCAACGATAACCACAACTATCGATCAGAAGGGTCACAGACACAGTAGTAAATATCAAGCAGATACTACAATCGGAATGAGATTTATAAAAGAGGATGGTGAGTAAATGCGACGAAATGTAAGCCAGTACGAATTATAAAGGAATATTCCTTATCGCGAAACAGCAGATACCGAACGCAAAAGCGCCAAAATAGACCCCAAGAGGTAAAATTATATCTATATATTAAATAACAAGATGGTTTCCCTATATCACAAAGATTGGCATCAAAGAGAAAATATACACGATTTAGTTAAAACGACTGTATCTTGAATCAGAGAAATATTAAGCAAATTGGCAATGGCAATCACAATCCAGATAAGCAATTCCATATTAACCACTCAAGAGGGATATTTGGAAGAATCGTCGGAAGTTATGTATAACGTATAAAATGCGAAAAGACAATTGGCGAAACTGCCCAGAGAATTAACAATCCCGAGAGATAATTGCCATAAACGAATTAGAAAATAATGCATAAAGGAAAATCAGATTCGCTCACCGGTAAATTAAGGATGATTTAAACAGAGAAAATTTGTACTCCAACATGTTCAGTTGCAGTAAATTATAATGGACCATTATTCGAATAAAGAAGATGGAAGTTGGTTACAGTCCACCCCGAGTAATTGTAGCACCACCAAAAATATTTGGACTAACAGAATTGGCTAGCGAAGCAAATTCAAACCAGTGGATATATCGCAGAGTGGGGATATACCAAACGAAAGATCTGGAAGAGCCAGAGAAACATTTATTATTTCCACTACGAAAGGCAAAGCAATATTAATCCAACATTGTAACTATAACGGGAGGTAACAACTATGATAAACCCAACTACGAATTGTTACTATCACCAGCCATTTTCAACACGCTACAGCAAATATGATGAAAGCCATGTGGGGAAGATTCTTAATCTTCGGACAGATGATGGCAGGAATTTTGGGAATAATACTTATCATTCAAATCGTAAGAGTAATCATAACACAAATGTTAGCATGTTTCGATATTTATAAAAGAGAGAGGAAAATTAAACTGGAAAATGGCAATTGGATTCTTACCCGTTTTTAGCTAAGACAATGGTGTTTACATGGACACCAAAAGATATTCACAAGAAAAAGCTAGTAGGAATTCTAACTAAATGAATGGTAACCGATGAAAAGTCGCGAATTTAAAGCAATAATGAGCTAGAAGCCGAGAAAACCAGAATGAAGCGACAAAAAACGAGTAACTGGAAACGATGGATAAATTTCAGAGATGATAGTAACAGCGACAACGACGAAAACCAAGGAGGAACGCAGATGCTAACTCAAGAACAACTCAAACAATGGGAAAATCGAAAAACAAGACATAGTGGACATTATAATCATCCACCACATATAAATGAATGTTTAAAGAAAGCAACAACATCGATGAGAGACATGCCATAGAAAGACACTAACCAATACCAAGATAACAACATTACGAATATTTATCCAGTACCATACGACCAAATTGGCAGACTTTAGTGCCAAGAACCAAGCCAAAAGATCAGAAGTGTAGATCAGGATCCAGAACTCGAACCTATAGGCAATGTTGCAAACATACTGAGGACAACACTAACGGTACCCATAGAAATAAATGGGGTAGAAATAAAAGCAATGATTGATACGGGAGCAACATCTCAGCGATAAAAAAAATGGATAAAATACCCGGAAAATTGTGGCCATGTATAGAAGAAGCCAAACATGATGATAACTGCAGCAAAGAACGGTAGGTTAATCGGAAAATCTGGTCATAATAGAATATAAAAAAAATGTAAATCATACGTATTAGCAGTCATCAGGAAACTGAGCGCGGATTGTATATTGAACAGACCTCATGCGGAATTATTAAAAGAGATAATAAAGATCTAGGATATGGAGCTGAGAAGATAAAACCGGACGGAG